>VXBO01000767.1:232163-311340 GCA_013400135.1 Rhinoptilus africanus | reverse complement strand
TGGGGGGGGGAGGGGGGGGGGGCGCTTTGCTTTCTGTGGTTCCACTGTCCAAAATCTCTTCTGCAGCTGCTGGAGGCTGTGTGAGCCTTCCCCGCTCTCCAGCCAGAGACGACGCTATTCCTTTCTCAGGATGTTTCTCCAGTTTTAGCCTGGAGCAGCTGTGCGTGCTGCCCCCATTCCCTAGAGCCGTATTATATCCAGCAGAGCAAGGAGGCCTCGCTGGGGTACATGGGCAAAGCAGTGGGAAGTGGGATCAGTGCTGCAAGAAAACCACTGTGGACCTGGAGGGCAGGTCCCGTTCCCACCTGCACAAGCAAAGACCCAAGCCCGGGGCAGCAGCTGAGGTTTCTCCTGCTCTGGCAGCCCAAAGCAGGCCTGTCTGGGGTTTGCATGCTCTAGAATAACAGGCTTTTTTCTCCTGAGTGAAGAAATAAGTGAGTTGTGGGTAGGTCTTGATCACACTAGTTTCATATTTGGCTTTCAAGCCTGAATCAGTGAGGATGCAGGAGGATACCATCATCTTTGGCGTCATTTTCAAACAGAATCACCCAGGAGTTGCATCTCAGATGTCTTCTCACTTTCAGTGCTAGGACACAGCTGAGGAATTTGTTCTTTTATACTCTGTTTCCTTTCTTTTTTCAAATCTGAGACTTTTTTCGTTCTTTTTTCTTTTCTTTTTTTTTTTTCAAGTAAGAAAAGGAAGTCGGAGGCATCTTGTATTTAAGCTACACATAGAAAGGAGTTAAACTAAATACATGAGGTGTGACACAAGCTGCCATTCCAGCACTGATTCGGCAGTAGGGGAAGGTCTCTCTTAAGGCTTTGAGGAGCAGTAAGAAAGCACAGCATGGACTCAAAGAGCCTCCTGTTATTCAGCACTCAGGAATGCCGAGGCATGCTCCAGCCGGGGTGTGGGCGGCTGTTTGGTTTGCGGTTCTTGCTAGGGGGTGGGTGATTTTTAAAAGCACTTGCTGAATTCGCATTTGGTTGAATAATGGCTACTTTATATACAAATGATAAATGTTAGTCACAGCAGAGCAAAAGAAGTTTCTTGTGTTGGTCATGGATTTGGCATATCAAAAAAGGGAGAGGGGGGAAAGAAAAAAAGAAAAAGGAAGCAAGCCTGGGGTTTCACTGCTTCAGAAACTGCACAGTTAAACAGAGATGCATTTATGTTATGTGACATCTTTAAGCCTTTGGCGCTCCCAATTTAAAGCCAGATATCTAATTTGGAAATATTTATTGTAACTGGCATATCTTTTAGAAGCCTGTCATCGCGGAAGAACTGTCATCAAACTGTCCTTGCTACCTTGTTTCTGTTAAGTGACTTTTCAGTGCTTCAGAGTTAGATGAATTGTTTCTGCTTTCCTGTGGCAAGTAGTGGCTGCTACAGAAAAGCTTATAGGATCTTAACTGGATTTATCTGGTGGTTCAGGTTTGGTTTTGGTTTTTTTTTTTTTTCCATTCTAGGTTCAAAATTTGATACCCGGAGCTGTATTTTTAGATTTTTGAAAGTATTTCTAACTGAGCACCTTGGTATTTATTTATTTATTTTCCCCCAAGTGCTGGAGGCTGACCAGCCCCTCTCCGAGTTGTGCTTTGCCAACCTGATTTTTCAGGCTATTTGAGTGCACCGATATGGAATGAGGTTTATGTTCTACCTGAAAAAAAGAACGGGTTAGGCATAAAACTTGTTCGAGAATGAAATTTTATTTTCCAGCTTTGTTTTTTCAACACTGTACTTGCTTATTGCTTATTTGCTGCTATTGCTTATTCTGAAAAAGCAAAGCTCAGTGCTCCACGTTTGGCTGAGGTTAATCTCAGTGCATGGGCTGCTGCGATACTTCCTGAGAAACAGCTTTCTGGATTCCATATTTTTGTGCTCCTCTATATTGGTCCCGTTCTCAGGCAGGTGCCCAGATTTTCCAGCTGTAGTGCCTATCTTCACTTGGTGTCACATCCCCAAAGGACATACCCCATGGCAAATCCTAGGATGTAGAATCCAATAACGGACCTTACCTTCAGGAAGGAAAAGTAGGCTCAAAACAAACTACATAGCAGCTCCCAGAAAGCTATGGGGTGGTTTAGGTGGGTACCTAAAGAAATTGATTTGATTTAAAGCAAAATGCTGCAAGGCTTTGCTGGTCCGGTTTGTCACTGCTCGGCTCCTGGGGTTAATGTTGAGACTTGTTTAAAACTCTTCTTTGCTTTGCTTATTTTAAATTACCGTGTGTCAAGCACCGAGATTCGGACCCGAAAGGAACTAATTCAAAACACTCTTGATGGAGCTGAATGCTGGCTTCTTGCTCTGCTAACTGCAAAGCCCTTCCTGGGAAGCGTGGATTATAGAAATCCTGGTTCCGCTGAAGGAAAAAGGATTTCTCCTCTTGACTTCTGTGTGGCAAAGGCCTCGCGCAGCAACTAAAGAGGGTTGCTGAGGCAAGTTTTTGATTAATGGAGGGGGCAGGAATCCGCAAATATTTCCATGCTTTCTGAAAGATGAAAAGGGGGCTGCGTATCACTTTTAACGTCAATAATGTTAATAATGCAAAGCCACAAAAAGGAAATTAAACTTTAAAAACCATGTTAAAATAACACTGAGGATTTGACTATAGCCCACAGAGGCAAGAAAGTTCAAAGGGAAGACTGAACTTTATCTGACCCTGCTGTGCCTAGGAATTGCAACACAGTTTCTCTGTAATGCTATCCAATTTTTAGAGTCTTTAGGAGAGCCAGAAGAGGAAGGTCAGTGGCACCCTATTTAAACTTGAAGTTGTTCCCTGTGTACTTCGTACAACACTAAAAAGAAAGGCGTTAAAATTGCAACTTAATGCATCGCATCCAAGCTATCAAATGATTATGTATGTGTGCCTGTTTCTACTTTTCTGATAGGTATCATATAAATCTCCTTAAACATACTAGTTTTCTGTTTTACTTTTTTCCCAGAGAAGGTAAATGAGCAAAATGTCTTCCCCTTGAGATTATTACTCTCTTATTCCTCTAAACAGTTTGCTCTTAAAGACTTTTGAGTTGTAAATCATTTCACTTGATATATGCTTCTTATGAAAAACCATTAAACTTTTCTGCTGTATCTCCTTGGCTGTTTTTTTTTTTTTCTTTTTTTTTTTTTTGTGCTACAGATACCTTGGTTGCGGTATGCATTTCTGTGTGGTGACCTTTTTTAGTGATTTTTTTTTGCTAGTTTGGAGTTTTGTTACAGATGTTGGTAATTTTTGGCCCTGTACTTGAAATACTGTCAAGAAATGTAACACTTAACAAGCTGGGAAATTCTTGAGTGAAATAGTGCTGCCTTCCTCACAGGTGTCACAACTGTTTCGCTTTTGGCTTCGAGAAGAGTTTCTAATCAGAGGTTTGAGTGTTTGCTTGTGCCTTGGCAACCTGCAGAAGAGACGTCTGCCAGCTCCCTTCTTCACAACACAATGCTATAAACTGTTATTGCAAAGGAGAGATTAACTTTATGCTGTAACTTCAGTTTTATACCGGCCTAATGAGATGAGGCTGTTTGAGCTAACGATAGGAGCTCGCTCTGCTTTGTGTTGTGTTCGCCCTTGAGCTCTGAGACGAGGTGGGGAGTCCCCACCAGAGCCCATTCGCTGTGGCAGCAGCTTCACGCTGGAGGCTCAATGTCTCCTTTGATCTGCCCATCAGGCCAAAAGTCTCCTGTTGCCTTCCCTCCTACTGTAATGGTTTCTGCTCCTTCTGCCTCTGGAGCTCTCTGCAGTTCTCTGTCACCAGTTTTCCATTTCCCCTGGATGCGCATGTCCATCGTTTTGTCTCTCTTGGCTAGTTTCGTACCTCACCAGTGAGCCCACATCCGATCTCTGTTTCTTACTGCAATGTGCCGGATGCTCACTGTGACATTCCCCCTTGGCCATGACAGGGGCAGTCTGGATGTTTCCATTTCGCTCTGCCTCATCATCTTACCCTTTTTATTTTCCACTTCATTAGGAGGGTACCATGTGCTAGACCTGCAGACAGAACCAACGTGTGTGGATGTTTCACTGTGATGTGGTGGCGTGCTGGCGGCTCTCGCTGTGATCTTCAGGTTGTTACAGATCTCCTTTAAGCGGTTGGCAAGGTGCCTTCTGCTTTTGGTATCTCCTGTCACTTCCAATGGCTATTTTGGTTTTCACAAGAATCGATCGGGGGGTTTCTTGCTGATGCTCTTCAAAGTTACTGTATTACAGCCAAGTGCTTTTTAGAGAAAGGCCAGCAAGTTGTGCGTACAGCCTTGCATGCTTGGCTGACCAAAAAAACCCCAAACCCCAGAGTACCCCAGAAGATGTAGGGGTGTTTGTGGCCTGGGTTGGAGTTTGCAAATGAGTACTATTGTGCGCAGAAGTAGCGTGAAGCTGCTTTTATGGACCCCTGATGTTGTGGCTGAGTAGTTTAGAGCAACTGAATCTTGAGGGAAGTCCCCAGAAGATCCCCGCTTTCACTGGGGAAGCCGTGGCGAGCGAAAGCGCAGCGCAGAGCCTCCCCGGCTGCCAGCTGGGCGCCTGCCGTGGGTGCCTTCGAAGACTGAGGTCTGCAGTGAGTACCTGGTCCTACGTGATGTGTCACTGCGTGTATGGCCTTTGTGTAAGTGACTCTTCTCAGGTGGGGTGAAAAGGTTGGTGAGTAGAGGTTTTTCCCTCGTCTGTCCACTTTAATGTTGGCTGTGCAGATCTGCGTACGTCTCGGTTTCAGTAATGCCATTTGGAGTGGGTTGTCAAACCCCTGCGGTTTTACTGTGTGTGTACTTCACATGTGTACTTTATTGATTCCTTAGAGGGTAAATTTTGCTGTGCGTCAGCGTGAGGGGGAGGGTTTTTCGATGAAGTGTGAAGTCTGCAATGTGGGTACTTGAATTTGGGTTTGTATTTACTTTTTTTGAGAAGCTCCAGTGAAGCTTGCTTCTTCTGAGTAACGCCGGAGGCCTCCTGCAAAGTCTGAGCAAATGGATTTCCCTCGAGAGACACTCAAAAAAAATTTTTTTTAAAATAACAGCCAACTAATAAAAGACTGCTGCTGCGTATATTCACTCCATACGCATTCAAAATGTATTTGATTATACCAAACCACATAGTGTAGATGAGACAAAGACATTATAACTTGCAAGGATGGGGAGGGGGAGGAATGTCGGCATTTCATTTTTAGAGTGACCTGTGAGAGACCCAGAGAGGCTGACTGGTAAAGGGCAATCCGCAGAATTCACTGCTGAGGGAAGTAACATGGGAATGATGTGTAAGCCCTGGACTGTGAGATCTTTTTAATTTTTTTTTTCCTTAAAGTTTTACTAACCAAATATATACACAGGCATGACTGGCCTGATCCAAAGCCCATGTGCATTTTACAGACTCTTCCTGAGTTTTGGATAAAGTCCTAAGTCTCTAAAGAGGAACAAGGGAGTTGCTTATTGGGAGTGTGTGCATCTGTCCTGGGCTCTGCCGGATCCAGCCAGGGTGGCTGTTCTCTAAAGAAGACAGCGAGGAGGGTAGCACCATCGCTTCCCTCCTCTACACACACACGCTTTTAGAAGTTTTTAGGTGGGAGGACCGTAAGAAGCAGGGAAGCTATTAGAAATGTCTATATTAGAATGGCATATATGTGTATAGTAAATATTACTCTTTACTGTGGTAAATTATTATAAAGAATTTCCTGTCTTGCCACTGTGAGGTATAAGGTAAAGTTTACTATTTCTTGTTGCAGTTACTTTCTCCAAAGAATGTTTACACACATGTGTGATATGGAAACTGCATTAAACATTAGGCACAACAGAGAACTGGTGGACTTGCACTCCTCATCATAACGTTAGATCAGTTCGTCTCCCTTTGCCTTAGCTTCCTTTCTTTGAAATGGAGCAAGTAATTCTTTTGGGCACTGAGACAGGTACACAAAAGTGTATCAGGCAGTTTTCTTTCTCAGCTTGTCATAAACACTTTGTTGTGTAATCATGTGAGGAGAGAAAACTTAATGGTCGTGAAAACACCATGTAGAATTTCAGCATCATGAGCAATGTTTCTACTCGGGAGTAGAGTATGGTGCAAAGGCTGCATTGCAGCATCCTTTTATTAATGAGTAGAGATAATTTGTGCAGCCCTCAGGTTTTGCCCCAGCGCTACAAGAGAAGACAGGTGCCGCAGTATCAGGCAAGAAACGAAGTGTGACTCTTTGTAACCCTCGCCCGCTGTGTGACCGCAGCCAGGAAGGGGAATCAGGTTGCCTACCAACAAGTGCCGTCTGTGAAGTACAGTTGATGCAGCACTCAAATACCCTTTCTGGGGACTTCTGAGCTCTGCAGGGTGGTGGGCACAGTCATCTTCTCTGCTTGCCTGTTCTCACAGCTTTGCTTTTTTCAGGGAAAGAGAAGATGTAGTCGTGGGCAGGCCTAACTTCTTATTCAACAGTAGTTCTGCTTGAACTGGATTTCTGTGATGAGGTAAGGCACTCTTGAAAGTTGCCTCATATATCCCCCCTCTCCTTTTCTGCCTTCCCTTGGGGAATAACAAACTGAATCCCTGCCTCAGTCCGGCACAGGAGGGATTGGACTGCTTATCTCACAGAAAAAGCTGACATAAAACCTGAACTGGTTCCTAAAGTGGCTAGACTAGGATTCCTCTGATGCAAAGTATCTCCCAATGCCATACAAAGTCGTAATGGGCCAGTATGTGCCAGGAGGGGTGCTGGCAGTCAGAAAAGCATTAGATACCTTGCAGGTCACATGAGGATGGTAAAGCAGGATTTTCAACTTCAGCTTCTAAATTACTTAGGGTTGTTTTGTTTTTTTTTTTCTGAATAACCTAAAGCCAGTTTTCAGGAGAAATGGAATCAAAACTTGACTTGCCAAGAGTCATGAGCAGATTAGTAGGAGGAAAAGAGCAGTGAGTAAACATGTTCATTGGGTTAAGTATTTTTAAGGCAAATAAATACAGCCAATGAGTTATATTTTGGAATCATGAATATTTTAAAAATTTTTTTGGTGAAACATTTGGTCCCTCAATGACTTCATGCGGTTAATTTTCGTCAATTACTTTGTATATTACTCTGTCTCAAGGGAGGGTGCCCTCCCAGAACAGAGAATCTTGTATCAGTATGTATCCTGAGTTGCCACTAAGTTTTTTGAGAGTTTCAACAGAGCCATGTGCAGCAAAGACATTCCGACTGTATACCTCCTGCTAGAGAAGATCTGGCATTTCACATGGCTTTTAGTCTTGCTCACATGGATAGGACCACACTGTGACAGCAAAAGGTGATGGAAGATGGTAACGTTTGAAAAAGAAATACCCCGCTAAATTTGAGCATTTTGCAGACCCTTCTGGAGTGTGTTCTTCCTTGAGTTGATAGTGGCCATGATGGAGACTCAAAGTGTCTCTGCTGGCTGGTTACTGCTAAGACCATATGCAGCCGTACCCAGTGCTGGGCTGGTGAAGAAACCAGGAAGAGTGCTCGCTCCTTGCGGAGCCAGAGGCTCCAGCCAGCAGAGGCCTTGCTCTTCATCCCTTTTCCCTCTGTCAGAAAGGTGGGCAAGAGAAGAAAGATCCTTAAGGGTCAGTAGACAAGAGAGGAGAGGCTCTTGCTCACCAACCTGTGTCAGAGAAGCTGGATATTGGGTCTTGACTGCGTAGCTGGTAGCTCTGGGTCTCAGTCCCTACTGAAAAGGAGATTAATGGAAGCAAAGGTGTTCCCTACAAAGCTGGTACTTATGTCCTGCATTACTCTTGCTTCTGGGCAACAGAGCAATCCAACCAGCCTTAAGAACTTAACCAAGGTTGGAAATCCTGCATTTCACAAAAAAAGTTCAGTTTTACTGTGGAGTATTGTGCTTTAGTAGTATTCTCCAAGGTAGCTAAACAGTTTGCCAGTAGAATTTTATCTCCATTATATATGTTAAATAATTTATAATGGTGAAAGATGATGTCTCATACTGATACCGCTGCATCAACAGCAGGGCTTTTGGTAAAAAAATGATTACAAGAACCATGCTTTAATTTACATTGCTGTGCCAATGAAGATTTCAGGCCTGGATTGGTGTAAACAGAAAATAAAGGAGCTGAGGGTTTTCATCCAAGAGTTACAGCTGTGCAAAACCAGGCTGTAGCCAAACTAGAACTGTGCGATGATGAGATGTTCTGCCACATGCAGGGCTGAAATGTGTCTCTGCCTGTCTGCCTTGTCAGCAGAAATACCTTGCTGGGGGAAGAAGAAAGTCACAAAGTTCTCTGTGGGATTACTACCAATTTGAAATGTGGTCTTGTGCTTGCTTGCCTACCAGCGTATAACATGAAGCCCTTATGTTGGTTAGAACTGTAGTTAGATCATGGTTAAGAGTGAAAGGACTTGATTGCATAAACAGAAACAGAACATGAGTAACAATTGGTGGTAGAAAGAACAAGGAGAATAAAAAATGTCTTCCTAAATTGCTTTAACCAGTTACACCCCACATGAAGGAGGGCTTGTTCTTTGGGAATGCAGTCCCACAAGGAGTGGTGAATACACACAGCTCACAAGTTTGATGAGGTCAAAGCAACCATTTTTAGCAAGGCTTATTCTTTTCTTTGTTGTTCTGAGGGCTTGAGGGTTTGGGGGTTTTTTTTTTTTCTCTTTTTTTTTTTTGGCAATGCAAGTTGCTTTTACTTTGTGATCTTGTGCATTTTTCATCAATGGAGAACATACATTTGGATATTTTTGTCATTGTGCCGCCTATTAGTACCAGTTCAGCTAATGATGATATTGACCTTCATTTATCACCCTTCGTACTCAATCATGAAGATTTCACTGTTTGGCAGTCTACCCTGAAATGCCATCAAAAAGCATTTCATAATGTAAATGAAACAAACAAAGCCCGGCAACGGTTATTTAAAAAGGGTGCTGTATTTCTGCACAGTGTGTGGAAGCTGTTCCAGTGTAAGAATGTCAGGCATTACCTGGAAAAATTAAGATGAGTATTAAAGAGAACCTACAGACAGAAATCATGGAGTGCAATGACAGCAGAGTCGAGTGGGACCCAGCTGCCTCCTGCATTTGCAGAGCAGTCCTGTCACACGTAGTCACTGCCAGGGTGGCTTTCTCTGTGTCTAACGTGTGGCTGCCACCGGTAGCTGTACCTTCTCCCCTTAGTCTTTCTCAAGGTAATGGAGCTATTGGAGCATAGAGGGTTATAAAGTCAGAATTTAGCCAGTGAGTTTTAATTCTGCTTTTCTTTGAGTGAGTCATGACACCAGAGTTGAGTTTTTCATTTCATGCTTAGAAATGGTAAATGGTAAATCTTATTTAGAAACCTAAAGAGTTAAAGAAGGAAGGGCTCATATATAATGCCAACATAGTTCCTCTACAGCATACCCACTAGTGCTTTTGGATTTGTGCTGCGGTTGTTCATGCCGTAGTAGACGTGTCTCAGCAGACCAGCTTTTTGTTAAGGAGACTGTGTTCAGGAGAGTCCTGGGGCAGAGAGAGTGTCCATCTGCTACAGAAATAAAGAATATAAGGTATTAAAGTATCTCCCGAAGTGGCACAGCCAGATGGGGGCTGATTTCCTGTTAGGCACTTTGGTCACTGTGCTGGGAAGGCTCGGGTTTCTGAAGCCCGCATCCACCACATTATTAAGGCACCTCCATAAAGCTGACAGTCAACTCTCGTAGTACGGCCCTATGGTGCCAGTTGTTTATTACTGCCTTTAAAAGTACCTCACTAAACATGAATTAGAGTTTTTCATTTTAAGGATTAATTATTCCAAAAAACTTGAGGTTCAAACTGTAAATAACACAAGTGAGGAGGGTGCCGAGCAGTGGTTCGAAGGTACAGTTTATTTCATGATGCCAGCAGCAAGGTAGCTGAGCCCTACTGTGCATCACGCAGTCAGGGGTGAGCCGCCGTGCAGCGCTTCTTCCTGGGCGGTTTGTTCTCAAGGTGCCTCTGGTTTGATCATCTCTAAAACGTAGGTCTTCACTAGAACCTGCTTCCCCAGCGCTGATAGATGGGTTCATTCTTCCTCGCTCCTTTTGTGCCGGCACAAGTGCTTTATCGCCGCCTTTAAAAAGAGCCCATTGTGCCTCTCGCCTTCCTGTCTCTGCTTCTTTGTGCTTTTTTCCGTTTCTAGATTTCATATTGGAGGGTTCGTTTGGTTTATTTCAGGGAATTGCCTACTCCCTTGGGGTTTAGTTTCTTTTTCTGGGGACAAACTGTGACGTGCTGCCATTTTTTCTCAAGCTGCTGCCGCCAATGGCATAGGAAAGCTGCAGCCTCCCTCCCTCCAGCGCCTCCGGGTTGCCCTGCGCAGCTGAACCCTGGCTCTCTCCTGGTTGCCCTCACAGTTCCTCAGTATCGATTTGTCTCACCTCTTACCGCTCTGTATTGAAGAACAGGGGCATACTGAGGTCTGGGAGCATACTGGGAATCTGTGTCTGGACAACCCAGTATTTTGGGTTTTAACTTTGCCTCTGCCATATCATGTCACTCTTGGCCTAATTAATCTACTAAGAAGCAAAAATGGTTGTTATCAGCTGCTTGAGAAATATTTCCTTCTTTGTAAGTGGAGAATTCCAGGTCTGATCAGAGCCTCATTACCTTTTGTGCTCTTTATGGAAGCCAAAACACTGATTCAATGGGAATTTTTTTCCAGTATAGCAGTGAACATAGCTATTTATGAAGCCTGATTATTGCTATGTTCTGGGCGGTGGATTCTGGACAACCATACTGCTAAAATAAACACACTGCTGAAGGAAAGCAGCTTGTGGTTAATTAGCAGCACAGAGAATGAATATGTATCAGTATTCAGATGTTTGAATTGGAAGTTCTTTATATGACTTTATAGGCTTGGATGCACAAGCGTTTTTTTTTTAAATGCTAAAAAGCCACCGAAAACGTATTTTTAAAAGCTTCTTTGAAGGTAACTTTCTGTATTAAGCTGATTGAACTGAGGGCTGGTGATGTCATTTCCCTCAGACTTGCTGCAAAAGTCTCCTATAAAAGCATAATGTTAGGAAAACCACAGCAAAATGAGAGAAGCAAAGGCATGTGCCCAAGCAATAATGCCGTCAAAGGCGGAGTAACAGCACCACTCTTGCACCACCGACGGGAAAGGGCCCAGGCAGCATTTCGTTAAGGAGGTATTTGAAAATCTCCCTTCCCTCTTGAAGCCCATTTATGCAATGCTGACACTTTTCAGGAAGGGCGTCTTGAGGATTCCTGTGATCCTGACAAGAAGAAAACAGCCTTGTTGTAAAACAGCCTTTTAAAACAAAATGTTCCAGTGAGAGCAAGTTGGCAGCACCATTGTGTGCTTTCTTTGAAATGTCTACTGACTTAAAGTAAGGAAGGTACTTATGATTTGCCTTGTCTGGGAGCTCCTTCAGTATATTTTCTTTCGTGGCTTCCCTTAGTGTGTTTTTCAGATGCATGTTCTCCTCAGATAGGACTTCAAGCAATACTGGGAGCTAAATGCGATCACTTCAGATGCAGTAAGGCCTGCCAGGAATGCCGTACTTGAGCAGTAGTGCATATGGAAAGTCCTGGCATTTTTACTGTGAAAGGAACCTTATGTACAGAGTAACTCAGACTCTGTGTATGTGTGTGGAGAAGTAATCAAGTTTTAAAAATATATATGGTTGAATTTGCCCACACATCTTGTAAACATTCTGTGTAAAATGTAAGTCAAAGTGGTTTAATGTTGCAACAAATACAAAGCAGAACAAAATAATCTTAAAGAAGAAATGTAATGAATCCTTCTACATAGCAGTCTCCGTTCCTTTGTTCCTTCCCCAAAATATCAAGCAGATATTTTTAGAATGATATGGTAGAAATGACCTTGTGCGTTTCCCGCAGTCTGCTGTACTGAATTTTGGGCAGAGTATGTTTTTGGGATTTCACCAGTGAAGCTGAAGTACGAATCCAGATGGGTTTGGGAAGCTTGGGCCAGGGTTGATTGAATAGGTGTGCAATCAAATTAAGTCTGTTGAAGCATGAGAATAAGTGGCCTGATGGGGGTTGCTTGAGCACCCAGCAACTCCCACAGAGCACAGCAAGGCTCGTTTTCTCTTACCATAGACCTTTGGTAATGATTTCCACTACCAAGGCAGAAATCCGCACTCATTCAGCATCAGTGTTTCACACCCACTCTTTCACTCGCTGGCCCAGATCCTCAGCTGGGAAGGAAGCATCAAGAAGCCATAGTCCTCCAGGCAGCGCTGCAATCCCTGCACAGACTGGAGCTGGGGACAGGCCTCTTCCAGCTGCCCACATGCCCAGGTTTGTCCCTTGTGCTGTTGAGAAAGGGCTGTCTGTCCTTCCGTAGGAAATGCCAGGAGGAGGAATTGTTAGCTATACCTTCCTAAACTTGCTTTACATCTTCTCTTGGCTGAGCTGCACCAGAGAGAGCGCAGGATGGGGCTGAGCATCTCGCCTGCTTTGCGTGGTGGCTGCACATGGTGCTGGGCAGTGCAAAGCCGAGGGAGCTCTCGCTGACAAAAGCTTTTTGGATTTGGCCCAAAGAGAATGACTCTTTTGGGCAACGGGAAGAACAGGAGACCTGCTGCCTAAGAAATCCTACAGGGCACCGTAGCCTGGAGTGATGTTAACCCTGTGTCACCACAAGTAACAGAACTGGTCCTTCGGGTAGGCTGGTGGAACTTCATCCTGTATTTTTAGGGGAAAGACTTTTGAAGTTACCTTTTCCATTCAGTGAAGTTTGGCTTTAAATTTTTTCGACTGTTCCAAGAAAGAAAATGAAATGTTGACTTTAAGCACCTCAGTTAAATACTATGAAGCTGTGAAAGTGCAGATTTTGTAGGGGAAAGTTCTGTTTTAAATGCAGTAGTTTGCATTTATAGGAAAGATAAACCTAGTCTGAAGTAACATTTCTTTAAACCTTTTTTGGTAGAATTTGATCAGCGGTTTAAGCAACTGTAACTGATTCCAGGAACCCTTCAAAGCAGGCACTTCTCATTGGCCATTTGCAAAATCACCTTCTGAGGCTGAGGCTCTGGAAATGCATTTATTCACAGAATATGTCTTGCATTAGTTCTCAGTTGGCCAACAAAATTATCTAAGGCATGTCTGAGGCAGCTACTAAAAGGAAACTTAAAAGGCATTACTGTTCTAGTGAAGATGATGCAATACACTGGTGCTATTATCAGTCTCAAAGTAAAATTAAATACATTCAAATGAACTCATTCTGAAGGGATTTGATTAATACAGAGCTTTAAAGAAAAGTCGTTTTGAGTAAAGGCCCACCCTTCTTAATTTATTATGCACGAAAGCTTAGGTAAAAGGCTTATCCCAGGTTTGCATGCAATGAAAAGGAAGTGACACATGATATTCCGTGTTGTTTTTTTCTCATCTCACAGGCGAGGCCCACAGTTGTTGAATCTTTACAGCAGGAAGCAAAATGCTAAATGTGTTGGCTTTTATTCAGATAGGAGTTTGGAACAGAGGAGGGGTGAATAGTGTCTTTAAATAAGCACAGATAGTTGTTGCCTTGAGGTACATTAGCCAGTATTGCCTGCTGGGGTTGAAATAATAGGTGCTTGCAAAATAAAACGTCAAAGGCCTTGACTTTTATTTTTTGAAACACTTCAATATTTACGATAACAGTAGTGTTTTAAGATTCCAAAGTCTCTTTCATCCTAACTGAGCGTTTAAGGGCTTCCTCAGTCCCTCTCCTTTCTGCAGAGCCCTCTAAGTATATGCTTAGATTTAAGCAGTTAAATTAGTGGAGCTGATGCACAAAGTCTTAGCAAATGCTTAAGCGTAGCATCGACAGGGCGTTTCTCGAGTGCCAACTTGGGTAATGAGGAATTGTTCACTGGGGACCACACTTAGAGCTTTCTAAACACATCAGCAGGTGAGACCGGCAGAGACGCAGACGGGAAGCAGGTGGCCGGTTTGCGCTACTCCCGCTCCTGACAAATGGCACACTGTCTTCCAAATTTCTGGCTTCACAGCCCTCTGGAGAATGTGTCATGGCTGTCAGAAAACAATTAGGAAGCCATTATGAGGGAATGCTTTTGCCAATCCGGCACCTGCCGCGGCCACCGGATGCACCTTAGCTTATTAGTCAGGAATGCATCAGCCTCGGCCTTGGTGGCGTGAGGATTCCCCTGCTGCTGCGAGGCACCCCGGCCCTTCTCCAGCCCTTCTCTTGTCTTCCATTATTTTATTACTTTTTTTTTTCTTTAAGGATTTGGCTCAAGAAAATTCAACGCCACCGTTTTGCGCAGCTTCTGTATTATTGCTGTTTGTTGAGAAAGAAGTGCCTCAAAACTCCACGCAGTTATTTGTGCAGGAACTGCGTATCTTCACAGTGCTGGGTGCTGGGCCTGTCCACCCCCTGGGGCCGCGGGCAGCGCTCCCGCTCCTCCCACCCGTGGCAAAGGCACTGAGGTTTTCCTCGGAGCGGGTGTGTGCTGTGTGTGTGCAGGCGTACCGCTCAGCCCGCAGCGGCTTCTGGCGGCAAGTCATTTCTAAGTTAGGTTTTTGTCGTCCCTGTGCCGCACATCCAGGAACGTTGCAGGGTCTCGGCGCCTCTTGTAGCAGCCCGTGCTGCTTTTTTATTGCACCAGAGCTACTAAGTAGTAGCTGGCTGAGCAGCCAGAGCTTTTATAGCGGCGAAATTCTTCTGTGTGGGAGTTTCTAGCCCTTGTTGGAAGTTTCAAAACCGGAGACAAACTTATCCTCCTTAAAAAGAGGAGTAATAATACAAAACAGATTTTAAAAATCCCTAAGAGAGTCATGATAATTTATCAAGGGTGATAAGCAGGGGAAAGCAGAAAGGGTTGGTGCACTGTGCTTTACTGATACGCATATTTCCCCACAGCCTCCTCTTCCTGATGTCACTCTGTGATTATCAGAAAAATGTGTATTTTTACTTCTGTGCGTGTCTTTTCCCCTCTTTTCTACCCCTGCATGTAAAAAGAAACAAAGTGCTTCCCAGATTTGCCCACCTGGACACATGTTTTGAAAGTAAAATCTGATTAATTGCTGGAAGAAGGATGTGGTGGTGATATTTTTAGATTCTTTTCCCCATGAAGCCACTTCACGCTTGCGGTATGTAATAACTGCTCCTGTGATAACTGCTCCTTCCTCTTTGTCCGTTTCATTTACCTGTTGCATCCTGTTGTAAATGGAAATCACGTTCTCTTTGGGTCAGGGACTTTCTCTTTTATGCTGGTTGTGTATTAGCCTCGATATTTGATTGGGGTTTAGTGGGGATTAGCGAGTACTACCATAAAGCAATTAGCATCCTCAAAAGTCAGTGATCTAGAGGTCTGGAATGGAATTTACTGAATTCATTCCATGTGCAAATGAGCACACACGGCTCAGCTGGAGGGCTCTGCTCATTCCCTTCCTGGAAGGTAACTAACCTTGCAGGTTTTGGGAACCTGTTTTTGTTTGCCTTTCTGAATACCCTTTTACGCCTTAGAACTTTACTTTACATAGCTCTGGGCACATTGGAGGTTCTGAGGAAAGATTAGACTGTCTGAATGATCATGTGTATTGTTATACCTAAGGACTGTTTATGGCGTTTTGTTTTAGGGACTGCTAGGCATAACTGCATTGAATGCTTTTAAAGTTTGACTTCCATTCTTGTCATATGGAAACTCTGGAGCGTTTCCAGCATGCTTAAATACTTCCACAAGGAGGGACCCATCACATGTATGTTATAGAAAAACATTGAGACCAACAGGAATGATTTTGATCAGAATAAAAGACCTAAAATGCATCTGAAAGTTTTGAGAACTTGGGTCTAACTCACCCAAATCTAGCTAAACTATACCTACTAGAACAAGAAATGAATCTTACTTTCCTCTGGTGGAGAACTGTGCCCCCAGTGCTTCACTTTTTTTCACTCTGGTGTGGCTTTTACCATTCTCTTGTTTATGCTAAACCAAATATTTCCCCCTTCAAGGCCAAATTTTGCAAATGGGAAGAAGGAATGCAGAATATAATGTCTTCTAGTTACCTGGCGCACTTCTGGTTTTTTCTCTCATTTCTGTGTAGAGAAAGGAGATAGCAACAGCCTTTCACTTGCAGGGAAGACGACTTAAAAACCACTGCCAGCTGCAGGGAACCGCGCTGCGGTGAGTCAGCACGTCTCAAGGCTGGGCTTCCTGCTGTGGGCAGCTCCTACAGGTGCTGGCCTTATCAGAAAATAGACGGTAACAACATTTCTTCCTTCCACACCTCCTCCCCGTGCCCCCAGCAGGCACATGAAGCTCAGCCGTGCTGGAAGCCGAGGCAGCCCAGCCGTGCTCCCGCCAGGTTTCTTGTTCTTCCAATACAGACCAAGGTATCTGGGACGAGGAGCGTAGTGACTCTGGGATGAAGGCTGCAGTTTATTACAACCTACTGTCCTATTTTTTGTATGGGTGGCCTGATTTGTACAATAGTGCCAATTCGCATTGTGGTGTTTACAGAGTAAAGACAGGATGTGCGCCGGCCTGTCTCAGTGCATTATCTGCTCGTGGTATATTTTTAGGCTCTTGCTTCCATGACAAAATATTCAGTGACAGTATATTTGCCTACAAGCCTTTGAAGGTCTGGTTTTGCCTCATGCAAGAGTTCCCATTGTTTGGGATTCAGCCAGCACTGAAGCAGCAGCGCTGTGTTTTACATGTCATCTCCATAATGTTTCTGGAAACAAACTTTGTGTTGCTTTCAATAAAGCCACGGGTCCCGCCTTAAAAAGGTTGAGGTTGTGGCAAGCTGACTGCTGATCAGTTCTTCATGCCAAACAAATTGTGGCGAGTGTTATGAAAGCAATAGGATGTGTGCGCGGTGCTGTTAATTATAATAAACATAACAGCCTGTGGAGTAGCTGCTCTCAAGGGCCGCTCCTCAGGCTTGTCTTACAAGCAAGCCCATGTTCATAGCAGGGGGAAGACCTGCCCAGGGATCCTCAGTTCATTCAGCAAAGCAGGAGCAAAGATTCTTGTTGCAAGTATTGGAGCTGAAATGTGAGAAAGTGGCGTTTGGAGGAGGAGGAGAGATACTTCTGGTGTGAAGGGCTGGGCCAGAACCGTGGAACTTTCCACCAGCAGAGAGAGAGCTAATTCCCCAAGCTCAGCATATTCAAAGCTTGAATGCAAAAGTCATCTTTTCCTTGAGTGTTTTTTTTTTTTCACAAGTTCACAATGGATAAAAATAAAATCTTAAGAACTTACCCAGTTAAGCTTTTCCTTGCTGGCTGAGAAGAAAGAAAGACAGAAAGAACAAGAAATGCTTTGTTTCTCTTTTGCAATATCTCGTCAGTGGTCAGATACAACAGAGGTAAAGAGGTCACATAAACACAGATAATTTGGAGCTGGATATACTGTGTTACTGGTCTAGGTGGTAGACTGAGATTTTGGTGGAGACGGAACCAGGACGAAGCCGTGGGCATGATGACTTAGAGGACTGAAGAATACAAATTCTCTCTTTCAGGCTCATCTATAAATCAATTACCATTTGTTCCTTATTAATAATTTAGCTGCCAAGAATGTGCTTATTGCTTTAGAAGGGGGGAAAAATACAGACTGTCCCTGTACTGAATAGTTGGCGGTCTAAAAGATGCAAGACAGCACTCGTGGGAATATCCAGAGCAAACTGCAACCATGAACTATATTAATTACTTTAATATTTTTGCACCATCTCCTCCCTGTAAACCTTTCTGTCTGCTTGCATCATGTTGGTAGTATACAGCCCACTCAGTTTAACTGGCCGTTCCAAAGAAACGAGACAGTGAAGGATCATCCTTCCATCTCATCAGGGCTGGAAGGTTTTTCTGTGCCCCAGCATAACGCTGAAAGCTGCACAAGGCAGGGAGAAGGGCAAAGCGGGGGAGGGAAGCAGAAGCCAAGGAGAAGCATGTGGTGGATGTCCAGTCTGAGCAAAGAATTTGGGAAGAGGAGCAAAGCTGCAGTTGGGATGAGCTCTCAGATGTGGGATATATAAGAGGGCTGGAGTGCCTTGAGGACAAGCTCTAGGCTGTTTGAATTTAATACCTCATAGAAGATACCGGACAGATTAAGAGAGGAGTGTGACTGATGGGTCAGAATGGTAATTTTAGCAGCTGTGTTTTTTGATGGGTTGGAGGAACAAGATATTTATCTGATGTGCCAGAGAGGAGGAAGAGATTAACTGGGATGACATAAGGACAGGCAAGTTGTTTTGGTTGCTAAAAGTAAAAAGAAGGGGTAGATCTTCATTTGCTTCTGGGGTTTGGGGTTTTTTTGTTTTTTTTCTTAAATTTTGCACAGGAAAATGTATCAAGGTGCAAGTAGTGAACAGAACAGAAAATGGATTGGGAAGGCCAGTAGAGGTGGTGTGGAGCAGCGGTTCCAGGTGGTGGGTAGATTCCTAGAGTAAGGTTTAACGTCATTGTTGCACAGCAGGTCTGTTCCAGGATGGGGATGAAATGCGGGTTTTCTGCCTCCAGTTGTGGGCAGCGTCCTTGCCATTAAACCAGCAGAGCTTAGCCAGCGCAGCGGCAGCGCGTTAAAGGTAAGGCATGGCACAAAGCCTAAGTTAATAAGATCAGTGGGATGTTGGGAGGCATGGAGTGCTGCCAGTGCTCTCCCTGACAGAACGGCAGGAACCCCTCTGGCACAGCCCACCGCTCTCGCTTCCTCGCCATACTTTTGAGCATAATTTTGGTTTTGGGAACAGTTCTGGTCCGTGGCACACTGGGCACTGCAGTGTCTTTTCCCTGGAAGCAGCTAGCAGTGATTTCAGAACGTTTGAAAGTTTATCTGGGCGAATGATGTTGTCTGCGGATTCAGAGGTTTGGGAATGGGATGAGGAAAATGGAGAGGAGTTGGAGTTGAATGTCTTGTTGAGAGAGGGGGATGGATCCTGTTACATACAAAGCAGACAGTTGGTGCAGACTCTTAGTAAATAGACTTAGTGCTGTGAGGAGGAGGTATGGTTGGTCATTGCCTGTGTGTATTTTAGAGCAATCAAATTTATTTCATGGAGTTGTTTTTTGAGGATGGAGTGGGTGTGTGGACCAAAGGCTTAGTCACGAGGGGAGGGGAAAGAAAACCGTCTTGACTTGTGAAATCAAATATTTGTGACTTATCCCATTGTTTCCCTATCTTTGCGTAGCTTATGCCCGTATTTATATGCTGTAGGAGTGAGCAGTGCTGCTAGATCTGCGTGTGGCTTCTATTTCTTTTCGTGGCATTCAGGTATTCGGAGAGGATTGCCTGCTCTTTTGCACCCTTGCGTGCTCTCTCTCACTCTCACTCATGCCTTGGACAGCCTAGTAAGTATTTAGGGAAGGTGTAGGTAGTGAGACATCTCCCAATCAACAAAACCTGGAGGGTGCTTAAAAATGTGTGGATGATTCACTGGGAGGCCCTCTGTTCTCTGAGTCACTGCTGACCCAGGGACCTAGCAAGCGCATTATGCTGCTAAAGAGGAGACATAAAAAGAAGGCCGTAATTGACTGTTACCTCTATATGCCTCATCGTGTTGTTTTAGAGAGGCTGGGTGGTGTTCCTGGGTCTCCTGTCTGCATTTCATCTTGAGCAGTTATTATGGTTTGCTTCTAAAGTTTCCCTCAAGCTTTGATTTGGAGGGAGTGGTGGTGGTCTTCGTGTTGACCATGAAAGTGGTGTAGCATCGCTGTGAGCTGTTAAGCAACCTTTTAGTGTTATTCTCATCTTGGCTATACCACAAAGATGGACGGATCTATTTGTGCACTTGTATGGGTTTTTGCAAACACTTTAGGATTTGAAGAACTGAAAACGGTTTTGTCTTCTGTGGATTCCCCATTCAGGTCACAGCAGAGGGATACTGGTCTGCTGCTGCAGGCCAGGAGGGATCTCTCCTGTGGCTTTAAAGAGCTTCCAGTCTTTATCTAGCGTTACTGCTCAGGCCAGTACTTGTGAAGGTTGCCAGATGGCAAGGTGATATGAGGCCTGGGAAACAGAGGCCTGTGTGGTTGTAGGAAGGGAGCAAAGAAGGGAGAGCTGTGCTCCCGAACAGCATTCCTTGCCCCTTCTGTGAGTGCCAAAACCACACGCAGCACTCCAGCCAGGCTCCTGTGTGGCTGGCATGAAAGGCACTGGCCAAGAGGGGCCAAAAAGAAAACGAGGAAGAAAAACATCCCTTGTTTCTGGAATTCTGCTCATCATTTTCCATAATTTGGCTGATAATGCCCGGCAGTGTCACTGTCACCCTGGACCAGCTGCCAAAGACACCGGGTTCTCATTCCCCCTGCGTCACCCTGCCCTAATGACGTTGGACAGAGGACGATGTGAAGTTGGCGTGAAAATCAAAAGCAATTTTAAAATATGCTCTGGCTTTTTCAAGTACAAACTAATATTTACCTGCAAGTCTGCTTCCCTCCTTGTTCCCCTCTCCTTGTCAAGCTCTAGATCTGCTTCTAGTTTAAGCATTTATCCAGCGAGGTTCCCAGGATGTGAATATTAAATATTCTTTTTAGTTTGGAGAGCGGGAAGGAGGAGATGACAACAGGAAAGGTACTTGAAGTGTCTCTCTGTTACTTAAATGTGAGGTTTGATGCAGTTGATATTTTCAGCTGTTCCTTATGGACACCTCATGGAAAACTTTTGAAAAACATCTCATTTGGGAAGAGTTCTGTCTCCTGTGGTGGTTGAAGGGTGGCTTGTTTTCGTGTTGTTTTTTTTCTGGACTGTTCTTTAATCACTTCTTTCTTCAGGTTTTTATTACTACTGACATTTACATGAAAAGAAGGTATTTGTTTATGTTGATTTCAGCTACTTGTTTTTTCCTGCTCCTTTTTATGTCCTACCAGCTGGATTTCCATGCAAGCAATAGTAATAATAAAACCTTTACAGGAAAGGTACTGTGCACGCACATGCTTGAGATCCTGTTTGGATGATAAGAATGACTTAGCGTGATGCTGATACGTGCTTTAGAGAACTGTTTGTTATTCATGCCGCTGTGCTGCTCTCCCACACATCCTGCATTAGTCAGTTAAGCGTTGAAATGATACATCCTTGCTCCCAGCCATATCACCAGTGCCGAGCTGGTCCAGTTTAGGACAGGGGAGAGCGAAGGACAGAGGGAAAACATCTGTGCTTGTGTTAGCGCTGCTTTCCTTCAAACAGATAGCGAGCGCTGCAGATCTTGGTGGGAAAATAGTGTGTCCTGATAGAGGGAGCAACAATATGAAAGAGTCTTGATTTTTGGTGAGCAAGGGATCCCTGTGCCTTGCGGCATGGGGAAAATACTCTTGACCCCCGCTGCCCCTCCCAGCCTTTCTCAAAGTTTTTCGGTGTGCTTTTTTTAACATAATCTGTAATTCAGGAAAGCAGAATTGGGTTTCCATGTATAAGATAATTATCTTGGCCGGAGGGGGTGGCTGAGGGAGTGCCTTTCTCTTGCTGTGCTATTAGGCTGCGAGTAGTAGCCTGAAAAAAAAAAACCTTTCAACCGATCTGTAGATTTACAAGAAGAAAGGAAGCTTTCAGGTAGGCCACATACACAGCTTCCTTCTTTGCTCTTAAGAGCTTTTTGGTAGGGAAAAAAAAATACTTCAACTGAAGCATTTTTCACCTCTCTGGTACAAATAACCCTCTTCTTTTATTGTACAGAAACAGTCCTCCAAAATAAAACTAACAAACACCACCTCGTCTCTTCCCTCACCCTCCTCAGATGTGTTGTAAAACCTGATTATGAGACAGAGAAGTTTACAAAGTTGTTCCTCCAAATACACAGGATCTCTTGCAGAGTCTTGAGTCTCTGATTTCACTAGTAATTACAGACATAAGAGACTGTAAAATATTAACTTCTGTGGGCTTTTAATGAGGCGTTTCATCTTAAATCTGCAGCATTCCCCTAAGACATCACACTCTTTTAGGTTTACTTTTTAAGCTGGATTTCTCCTGCATTGCTGGTGACTCATAATTAAGGAAGTCGGAGTTGTAAAATTAACACAGCCTTCTTCCACTACCCTTTTCACCTCTCTCACACGACACACCTTCTGTTAACTCCTTGTGGAAACTTCAAGGCTTGTTTTGGTAGCGGAGGTAGCTCTTTGTCATCAGGACCAAGGAGGAAAGTCTGTGAGAATCTACTGTGTGATGAAATCCGCAGTCTGCACATGGGAAATGATTCATGCAGAACTGATTCATTAACAACTCGCAGGATGCCGGAGCGGGTCGGAGGCTGGGAAAGCTCGATCGGAAAAGAGAGGTGGTTAATTGCTGGGGAGGACGGGAGAGACTGAAGGCTAAGGAACCCAGACGAAAGGTTTTGTAAGCAAGCTGCATTTTGTTTCAAGTTGATCAGCCTTAATGAAGAACAGGTCCTCATCACGGAGCCCTCTGACCACATGTGTAGCTCTGCTGGCGAATGGGTCCCAAAGGACATCCGTGCTGAGGGGCTCGGGTCGGGTTGGATGTGAGATGGAAGCATGAGCGTTTGTGGGACCAGGTGCCCTTGTTTGTGGCATGCTGCTAATTAGTACTGGTTGTGCAAATAATTATGTATTTGAGTTGCAGTTAAACCAGCTTGAAAAACAATATAACATAGAGCCCATGGAATTAATGGAAGACTTAAAAGACCTATGTAATTCAAGGAAAGTATCGATCTATGTCTTAAGTACCTGAGTTGCTTTTGAAAATGGGAGATGGGCACTCTGGAAAATTTCACCCCACCCTGGATCTTGTTATCCGTGCGGGGGAGGTACAAACACAGATGTCAAATCTTGAAATAGCTGCTTTTCAAATTACAGGAAAAGCAGCAACGTTTTCACTATATAATAAAGAAAATAACAGCAATGAACCTCGAGTAGCCTCAAACTTTTCCAAACAAGATAATTGGAGGCTGTAGCACAGTGTATTTTTAGTTATATCTGCTATAAAGTAAACATGTTCTTTGCCCAGGACCACCAAAAATGTTTCCATAAGAAATGTTGGCTTTGTCCCAACTTGATAGAATGCACAAACATTTGCCTGAGAAGTCAGTTCCGACTCCTGGTATTTATATGAAGTTTCTGTTGAAGGCACTGGCGATTGTATATATTGTGAAGGAGAGTCCAGGGTCTTAAAACTGTCATTTTTCAGCACTCACTATGATAATCACTTTTGCTTTTGTTAGCAGACATATATATTTGGGGCAACAGCTCTTGGTATGAGACTCCTATCTAAACATCCTGCAGTACATTAGTTTCTTTTCTCTTTCAGCCATTAAGGCGTATTTTCTTGGTTCTTTTGCTTGTGTTTTATTTGGGCTATATCGCCAGCTGATGCTAATTTGCAGTGAAACTATGAAGATGTTTTCCTTACAGCATCAAGAAGATGCATGTTGAAGCTAGATATTAAATGTAAATCAGTACAAGTACCATGGAAGCTAATAGAATAACTGAGTTTTAGAGCAGCTCTTAGTTTTCTTTTTCCACTGCTAGCAGGACCATGTGCACCAGTTTTTCAGTCTTTCTTGA
The DNA here is from genome assembly GCA_013400135.1 of Rhinoptilus africanus. Lineage (NCBI taxonomy): Eukaryota > Metazoa > Chordata > Aves > Charadriiformes > Glareolidae > Rhinoptilus > Rhinoptilus africanus. Next base: position 287,930 of record VXBO01000767.1, on the reverse strand, counting down.
AATACTTTTGTTTTGAATGCAGTCTGTGTTATGGAAGATTATCTGAATCTCTTCGGCATTTCCATCCATCCATTTTCTCCTTATGAAACTCCTCTGAACACACAAACACACAGACCCATCAGTATGCCTGGAATCTCCTCGGAGAGAGGAAGTTGCTGGTTCAGTTGGATGAAAGTGTGTTGGGTTTTGGATTTCATGTTTGAAGTTAAACATGGGATTCTGGGAAGAAATGACAAGCTCGTATGATAAATGACTTTTCGAAAAGGCACGCTCCTCTTGAGAGGCTGAGCTTCTTACTGTGTCTGTTTTCTCCACCCTCAGTCTCCTTAAGGCTCACGCACAAAGAAATTCAGATGAGTCTGACACAGATTTGGGCAAATAAACTTTGCTGAAATAAATAGAAGAACTCCTTAGGAAAAAAGGATTTAAAATTCAGAGGAGTTATAAAAATCATACAAGAAGTCATGTTTGTTCCACAAAAGTTAACTAGGAAAGGGCTTGGATGTGGTGCCTTCAGAAGCACATCTGGCCTCAGATTCCGCTTACATCCCTTATTATCCCCTACTGATTCTTACTCAACCTAAATTAGTAGTAGTGAATTACCACATTCTTAGCAAAATAAAGTTTAGCCTATCTGCCTCTTGCAGTAATAACCAGGATAGTTAGGGTGGGTTTTTTACCTTGCGTTGCTGACAGCTGTGGGCTTCCCCTGGGTAGAGGGGTACCATCGGAGACATCCTAACTGTGTGATTTCTGCAGCAGTTGCTAGAAACGGTCTGGCTGCAGCTCTATGCCTTGCTGGGGAATTCATGGCTTTTCCTTTGAAATGTCAGTAGTAGAAGGTTGTACCTTTTCTGAGACCTGCCATCCACCTTGCAAGTCCAAGTGCAGATGGCAGAAATATTGGGATGTTAATTAGGAAGTTAGAACTGGTTTTGTGATTGAGCCTTAGTTAAGCATTAGGGTATATTCTATCCTTTCTGAGGTAGCAGGGTGAAGGACGTGCATGGTGGGGCCTCTGAAGTACCTATCTTCTGTGCTACTGGCTATCAGAAAAAGGAGGTGGTGAAACAGATGTAGGGGCATATAATTACAAAATGGCTAAAAATAGAGGAAAGGGAGCTGGGTTTGATAGCCAGGAGTTAATATCCTGTAGCTGTGGTAGAAGCAGAAGTGGTGCAAGTAACAGAGATTACTAAAAAGTACAGAGGAAAAAATAGTTAGATCGTAATACTACATGACAAAACAAGATCTGTCTGTAGCTTTAAAGAAATCTTGTTTAAACTAAACTGGTTTTGCATGCCAGCAGGGAGTAGAAGTGGACACAGCTCGGAGAAGAGAGCTGTGGAGTACAGGACAAGCAGAAGACGGCTTTAGAGAAACAACAATGGGCAGACAGTTTATGGTAAACCAATAAAACGTACTTATGTCTGAATCTGAAATTAGACTCTGAAAAATATGGTCTCAAGGCACCTGCTAAAGAGCTTAGCATTACTGGAATCTTAATAAATGACTCATGCTATCATAATCTGATCCTGACATCAACTCTTCGTGCTGTATTTCTTCAGCTTTCGAGTGGGGGAAGGGGAAGTCTGCAAAACCTTAGTAAAGACTGAGAGATGTGAATAGGCACTAAGAAGCCCACACAAGATATATTGGTAATTTCTGCATTGTCAGCTACTTCTCAAACCCAGAGCAAACAAAACTCGAGTAGAAGAACTTTGCAGCATCAGAAGAAGTGGGAATTGCTTTTTACCTTTAAAATCTTTACCTGATGCTGCAGGCAGGAGGTTGTAGCCGTCTCCGTTCCAGACTTCATGGCCAGCAGATGCGTGGAGCTGTGCCACCCGCTGGCTGTCGTCCTGTCCTTCCCTGTAAGTACACAGGCAGCGCTCTGCCCAAAGGTGCTGATAACCTTTGCACGGTTCCCAGTCTTTGCCCATTGCTTCCTCTTCGTGCCTTTGCCGCGGTGCTTCTGCTCCTGTTAGCAACTCCTCGCGAAGGTCAGAAGCATCTGAAGTCACCTACCATCTCCAGATGTCTAGGAGATGGATTTTTCTTCTGAATCCAAAGGAGGGCTTTAGTGGGAATAATAAGCAGTCCAAATGAGAGAGTTACCAGCGCGAAAGCCGCGATCTTTGATAGCATTAAGGGGATGATGAGCTCCTTATTCCTGGTGTTGGCTCTGACACAAACTTTTATTTTGCTTTGAGAGAATTATTTAACTTCATTGCTTTAAGGGTAGTAAAAACGTACCCTCTCCATAGAGATGTGTTGCAAATTAGATGTCTGTGAATTCTTTTAATCTTCTATAAATTTAAGTGCTAAGTAGAAGTATTAATTATTAGTTTCCTCTGTGGCGGTGTGATAATGTGCATTGCAAACCTCCGTTCGACGCAGTTACTTCTATTTCTAGAACTTGAATGACAGTACTGTTAAAACTGCACCAGAAATTGGAAAATTTAGCGATGCTGAGCAAATTAAGGGGAAAGAAATGGCAGGGGATCAGCTTTTGAATTACAAATGTGCTGTATAGGTCATTTTTTTTATTCAGTGTTGTTCATTTGGCCAGTATTCAGGGAAAGTTGAGATTTTATCCAACTTCTCAGTGAAGCCCTGTGGATATTGCAGTCCTCTGCATGCAAAAGCCAGATTCTGCTACAAGAATAAATGGTTACTTTCCTGGTGTAGACCAGATGCAGGGCCAGGAAGGAACTACTTAACGTGTTTTGTGCCGAAGAGAAAATCACAGCCTGTGGCCATAGTTTTTGGTGCATTTTAGAGCACGCTGGCAACCGTATGGTTTTAAAAACCAGCTTCTGCTTGTGGTTTTTAGTAGGACCCCCTTGGAAATTTGTAACTTAAACTTTTTCTTCCTGATTATTTTTCTCTTTTCCTTACCCTTCTTTTGCACATGCTGGCGCTACTTGAACTTTCAGGCATTTTGCACTCTTGGAGGATTAATGACAGGGGTATAAAACTGATGGGCTTTGCAAACAGGAGTGTGCATGTCTGAATAGTAAGTGGAGGGAATGGATCTCGGAGTAAATCTGAAGATTTCCAACTTTGACAAAAATACCTGTAATACCTTATTTATTATATCACTTTGCTTAATTTGCACTGCTGTGTTCCACTGATTTCAACTTACTTTTAAAGAAGGAGAATGGGTGCAGGGAAGAGTTTTATTATCCATCTAGAGGAAAGATACCTGCAAAATGCTCAAAGACAAAAATAAGAAATAACAAGTACATGTTTTGAAGTGTGGGGTTTGTTTTTTTTCTTTTCTGATTCAGGATCTTGCAAATTCATCAGGTTAGAACAAAAACAAAACCAAACCAAAAAACCCAACAACAACAAAACCCCAAAAAACCCACACACCGCCACCACAAACAAAAACAACAAAAAACCCAACCCCAAAACATCAACAAAAAAAAAAACCAATCAGGCCTGGAAATCAAATTCCTGTTTTGCAATGTAATGCTCTCCTATTTACTCCTCACTCTTTTTCAGGCAGTTAAAAAAAGAGAAAAGTTTCAGTGTTTCTATGATTCTTTTTTCCTCCCTTCTCTGTTTTTGCTATTAAGAGTCACTATTGCCCTTTGTTCTTTGAGCAGCAGCGTTCAGGACAGTTTGGAGTAGCAGTTTCATGTGTTTAACTTTCCTTGTAACAACATACAAGAATGGATCAATCCTAAAGGTGTTCAGCCTGAGGGGGTTTTTGTTTGTTTGTTATGGGCACTGCAGTGTTGGGCTGACCATGCCTTGTGCTGTTGTGCAAGCAATTCAATTACCCGACTGCATTCCTGGACTCTCGGTCTGTCTTTCCTCATTCAGGATTATTTTATCTCTGGTTATAACAGATGTAGGGGCAGAATCATAGAATGGTTTGGGTTAGAAGGGACCTTGAAGATCATCTAGTCCCACCCCCTGCCCTGGGCAGGGACACCTCCCACCAGCCCAGGTTGCTCCAAGCCCCATCCAACCTGGCCTTGAACCCCTCCAGGGATGGGGCAGCCACAGCTTCTCTGAGCAACCTGGGACAGGGGCTCACCCCCCTCACAGCACAGAATTTTTTCCTCAGATCTCATGTAAATCTCCCCTCTTCCAGTTTAAAACTTTTGTCCTATTGCTCCCCTCCCTCATCCAGAGTCTCTCCCCAGCTTTCTTGTAGGCCCCACTTAGGCACTGGAAGGGGCTCCAAGGTCTCCCTGGAGCCTTCTCTTCTCCAGGCTGAACCCCCCCAGCTCTCTCAGCCTGTCCCCACAGCAGAGGGGCTCCAGTCCTCTGACTTCCTAGCCTCCGCTGGACCCTTCAAACAGGTCCATGTCCTTCCCGTGCTGAGGACTCGAGCTGCATGCAGTACTCCAGGTGGAATGACCGCTGCACTAGATACCTCTTGCTCAGGTTTGAATGCACCATTGTAAACCTGAAGCCTTTGGCTAACTTCTCCTTTGGCACCTTTTACCAAGCTCTGAGTCTTCTGAGACGTACCCTATGTGCAGGATATGGGTGCACAGTCGTTATCTTTATTGCTAACACCCGTAACACGGGCTGGGACAAACACGCTGTGAGGCATCAGTCTGCTTCCCGGCCCCAGCACAGCCACCCAGCAGGTCTGCTGGCCACCTAGTCGTCACTCGGGTGGGGAAGTGCTGGTGTCTGCTGTTCATCGCTGAGCCACTGTCTTCCTCCTCTCTGCTTCTTCTTTGTCCTGTCACATCAGGACTTTGTTTTCCTGAATCACTGTTGAATTCGTTTCTTTGTTATAAACCCCTGTGAACTGGTATCAGCTCCGCAATCTCGCTGTGTTCTGGCTTTGTTTTTCATCTTGCAGGCTCTCATAGCCTACATCCTCTCACACTCACGGGCGGTGGTAACTACAGCTCACCATATTTCTTTTAGTAAAAAGGCTTGTGGGGCAGTGAGAGTCCGCATCACCCGCTCAGTCTAAACAGCAACGCTGTGAAAAGAAGGGCTCTTTACAGCCTTTGCTATTTAATCCCAGCATACAGCGTAGAGACACTTTGAAGACATAGTGTCCCACCAAAATAAATGGTGCTCCTTTTGGAGAGGACCATCCAGTACTGAATTTTTGGCCAAAGAAGCTTTGGTATTTTTAGAAGAGATCCTGTTAGGTAGTATGGAATAATAAATTTATCAACTCAATTGTACAGGGATCTGCTCAACACATGCTGTTTAAAAGAAAGGTAAGAGGGAGGAAGAATTCAGTAGCCTAATAGAAATTTTGATGCTAATTTTAGTGAAGCCTGGATGTGCTGAGCTCTTGGGTGGTTTTGGGAATACTTTAGCCTTCAAGATCAGACTGTCCTTCAGAAGAGGAGTAAGAAAGTGTAGAAGTTGTGCGCTATGGAAATGATTATCCAATTATTCTGCATATGGATGTGAAGGAGAGGCACCTGCTTGGGTCACTCCTGAGGGCTGTGGACTCCAGAGGTGGTGAGCCAGTCAAATGCATCCTCAGCTGTGGTGTGTGCTGACAAAAGTGTACACTAAAGCATCTCGCACCACCTTTTGGCTTTCATTAAGTTCCTTCAAGAACTGTTACAGCCTGCTAACCCCTGAAAAAGGTGATAGTCTTCTGCCAAATTAAGAGACCGGAGGCGGCTTGTGGTTTGATACTGAGGGGACAAGACCCAAGGAAGGAAGGAGATGAGATAGGGCAGGACTGTGTGAATGGGAGTGTGTTGGACAGGAGGAAGACCATCTCACCAAGGCCGTGCTGGGCCCACGGCTTGGCACAGCTGCCCTTGAGACATCAACCTGGATCATTTGTGAGGTGGCTGGGTACTCCAGCAGGTTCTCGTGCTTGATCAAGCGTTTGCATCTACAAATGGGCATTCAATTAGCTAATAAAGATGTTGCAACTGACTGGGAATTGGAGTTCTGTATCTACGTAGAAATCTGCTATTAGTAGAGCACAGTGTTTGCTCATCTAATCTTGTGTCCCATCTCAGCCGTGCCAGTTATTTGTTGATTTGGAGAAAATATTCCTTGAGGGTTGAGGCAGGACAGCAGGAAGAAATAAAGCTGCCCTTTACTTGCCCACGTTCCTCCCAAGAACACGCAGATGATGTTGTTTTGTCCCAGGTCCCGTAACAGAGAGCCTGAAGAGAGATTTCACAATCATAAAAACGTAATTAGCTCCCAGGGCTTTGGGGAAATACAATTTCTTTTACCTTATCTTCTTACTGGGAGGAGTGGGGAAGGCTATTATGCTTGAAGATAAAACATATGGCTCTGTCACTTTTGAAAAGTCTTTTTAGATAAGACTGTAGAGAAGTCCATCTCCTGCCTTACAGATGGCGTTCGTGCCGTGAGCAGTGGTAGACAGCAAGCACGACATGTTTTCTGCAGCGTGTGGTCTCTGCTAACAAAAATGAGCAGCTTTGATACTAGTGGTTGAGCTATGTTATGCTTTTAGGCTGTTTTTGTTTTAGATACCCACTGAAGCTGTCCAGAATTTGGGGACTGCTCGGACAAGAGTGACTTGATGTCTCTCTCCGCTGCCTCCTGTGAGAACTTTGTCAGCAGAAGGGCTCCGTTAAGCTGGGCAAGGGCCGCTGCCTCCAGAGAGTGGGTCAGGCGTGTAGATGGACTGGCTCAGCTTTTGTAAAGACTTCATAGTTTCTACCAATAACCCTGGGGTGATGGGAAGAAGTGCGCTTTCTCCTCCAGCTGATTGGGAAGTTTATTGTAGGTATAAAGAGTTTCTTCTGTCCTGGGAAACAGAGGGAGAGAACCATCCTTGTGGGTAATTCCAAAGTCATACATGCTTTGTGCCCTGCTCCCAGCTGCTAACCTCAGCCCAAGTGTCTGTGCTGCTGGGATGTCTATCCATGTATGCATCCATGATGTAACCTGCCACTGATGGGGACTGGGAAGAGTAAGAACATTTGCCACAGTTGTGTCTCCTGTGGGATGCTCAGAATCATCTCTCTGAGGCTTCTTCTTTCTCCTTTACCCTCACTTGTTTCAACCTAGTCTCTTTTTGTTAAATTTAGTGAATATTTTCACACTTTTGAGATACATTTTTAAAAATTTTCCACACTGACAAGTTTAGGGGACACGTAAGTCAAGTCTTGACCCTGTTGAAATCAATACCAAGATTCCCACCTTCCACAGAAGATCAGTTCTAGACACCGGCGCCCTCCTCGTGAATATTCCATCTGGGAAGACTGATTTCTGCTTTCCTGTCCTCGGAAGGAGCTTGGCATAAGAACACACTTGGAGAATGTGCCGGATACTCAGCTGGTTGGTCACCCTGTCGCAGAGCAGTCTGAAGAGAATGCATGACCCATAAATAACAGGCATGATACGACGAAATACATACTATAAATACACACTATAAATAATAACTGTGGGCGTTGTGCATTTTTCTGGGCTGTAATAAACTTGCAGGTTTTAGATGTTTTGTAACCTGTACCAGCAAGTCCCTCAGTGGTGGCACAGACTCCTTACATGCTTTGTCCAAAACAGCTATGTGGCGTGTTTTCCTGCTCCCCTAAATCAAGTGCTGGTCAATAACAGCTCGAGTTGGTTGCGTTTTGCCTTCCTCTGTGGTTGCAGTGTTTTCAAGAGGTGTGCGCGTTACCAAGCTCTGCCAGAGAAGCTTTTGGGAAAACTCTCTTCGGGCAGCCAAGACTAGCACAACCGCTGTTGGAATAATTGCTTGTGTGGTTTGGTTTGGTTTGGTTTGGTTTGGTTTGGTTTGGTTTGGTTTTTCTAGATTGGCTGCCAATACAAAGACCCAAGGAAAATAATTCCGAGTAAAATATCAGTTTTCTTTTTCTTTGACAAATTGAAAAAATAGACGTATTTCATTCCAGCAAACTCCTTAAGTGTTTCATTTTGATCATTAAGAAAAGCAAGGGAATTGAAGGGTTAGACTTGAAAGAAAGTGCCTGGGGGCAGTTCCCGTCTTGGGGCTGAGGGAGTGGAGCCCTCCTTCAGGATGGAGGAGACCCTGCTCCAACCCTTTCCTCTGCTGGAGAGGGCTAGAACACGTTTGTCTTGCTTCCTGGGAAGGTTTGCTAGGAACAGGCTATTCTGGGCTGAGGATAAGATTAGGTGAAAAATGAGTTGGAGGAGACAAAAGTAAGCAATGCTGAAAAAAAGCTATTTTTTGCTTTCAAGCTGCAATTTGAAAAACAAAACTGGAAGTCTTGCTTGTTTGTCATGTTTGTGAAGACTGTTTAAAGAAAAGGTATCTGTAGTAATTGTTAGATGATTCATATCTCTCTGTATTTTAAAAGTCCTGGTTTATTAGCCTGTATTTTACTATGTAATCCCTTTATGTGCACAGCATGAATTGTTGAGAGCTGCGCAAGTGGCCTGTTTGTTAGGACGCACACAGATGCTTCAGAAGTCCCACTAAATTGATGTCGTCTTACTTGCTGTAGCTCTTGTCTCTGCCTCCAAATTTACCTGTTTTCAGAAAATGAATAAATCCAGAGCAGGGCTGTTATATAAAGCAAAGATTTTACAGTTTTCAGGGATAACTTCTTGGCCTGAAGCCTGGCACCAGCGCTGTCTCAGGGGGCTTTGGCGACTGGCACCTTATGGGATTGCACTGGGATGCTCCGTTCGCTGGGCAGCCCGTGGGGTGAGCCTCCTGCTGACGTCTGCAGCCTCCACGATAGGTTCCCCTGCGTGGCGTTAGGTGGGATGGGGTCAGTACTACACATGTGTTAACGCCAGTCTAAATTGCTGTGGTCTTTATGTTCTGAGTGCAGATCGTTAGATGGCCGGCTGCAAGTATCTCACCGGAAGGGTCTTCCCCATGTGATCTACTGCCGGCTGTGGCGGTGGCCGGACCTTCATAGCCACCATGAGCTGCGTGCCATGGAGATGTGCGAGTATGCCTTTAACATGAAGAAGGATGAAGTCTGTGTGAATCCTTATCATTACCAAAGAGTGGAAACCCCAGGTACTGCTGGCCCTGCGTGTGGGTGCCTCAGCTGCTCGGTAGGGGAGGGCAGGGACTTAGAAGTGCATTTCAAAATTGAATAAAGCAGCAGGCGTAGGGTTTTAAAACCAAAGTGTATCTATTATTGATGGTAATCTCTTACTGTAGGCAGTAGAATAATTTATGAATCTGCACTCAAGGGGGAAATATCATTTTAAACGGATAAAATCTAAGTTGAGCAGGCTGCATTGTTGCCAGGTTCCTAATGTGGCATTGTGTGCATGTAAACAACTCACATACGCAGTAGATATGAGTATGAACTATGGCAGTGTTCTATGCATCACTAATTGTTGGTATTAAATTAAGGACAAACTTACTGTTAAGTTGAAGTGGATCTAGGAATAGCTCCCGACGCAAGTGAGCTCTCTGTTCTGAAGTCTCCTCCTGCCTCTCAAAGAGACTTTCAGCTGGAGCTGCAGATAGTTCTGCTGCGTGTCGGTACAAATCTGCAGAACCAGTCTGGATGTTTATGCTAATCTTTCCTTGCTGTTTCATTTTGTGTGAAATTTATTCCTTTTGAATTACGTGGTATAACTTCTCTTGCATCGTTTTTCAAGAAGACCTGTTTCTTTACCTTGGAAGGGGCAGACAGACTAGGTGTGTTCAGATAAGCACATATCCCGTCCCCAGCTGAGATATGTTAAGAATAGCATCTTTAACTGCTGCTGTTATTTCAGGAGCAAGTATCAAATTGTGTCCCGTAATTAGTGACTTTGGTGTTGCATGTATTTAAGGGTGTTACTCCAGACTGGTTTCTCTTCATTTTCTAGGGTTTAAGTAATTTTCTTTTAAAGCTGTTAACGTTGCTGTTCTATTTTTTTTTCCCTTTCCATTTGTGCAGTGTTACCTCCAGTGCTGGTGCCTCGGCACACAGAGATCCCAGCTGAGTTCCCACCGTTAGACGATTATAGTCACTCTATTCCAGAGAACACTAACTTCCCAGCAGGTATCGAGCCACAGAGCAACTACATTCCAGGTACCGTATATCTTCCGTACAGCAAGCGGAGGGAAAAGGGTCATATTGCACAGTGAACCGTGTCTATGTATGCCAAACTGGGTGACTGGGAAGTCTTTCTTTCCATCATTACTATGAAGTTAAGGAGTGGGAACCTATACAAAAATAGCTGAGAGCTGTAAACGTAGACACACAACAGTGCTGTTTATAGTTTTGTTTTGTTTTATTTTCTTTAAACTCACCTCCTCCCTTCAGTAGTACATACTCAGTTTGTCGTGGGATCTAAAGCTGAATGTTCCATTAACAACTTTAGATTTGAATGAAATTCAGCCATTTTAATTGGAGTAAAACTCTCTAAATTTCTGATGGAATTGAGCTCTTCTATTTATGTATCTCTTTTACAAGCAATTTACACCTTATTTGCATGGACAAGCTATGCAGCTGCACACCAGGAAAGGAAAAATATGTGGACAGAAAACCATCCACATGGCTTAAAGTTTTATGGGACTGAAAATCCGGATTTTTTTTGTTTCCCCCTCCTCTGTTATTCGCAAATATGCTATGCCTATCATCCTGGTTGTGCCAGCTCCTCCTCTCAGCAGCCTGAGGAAGAAAAGTAATAAAAAAGAAATTTAGCTCCTTGCGAATAACAAAGTAAATGTTTTTGGTGTCTAAAATCCAGACTTTTCATCCAGTTGCAATGACTGTATGATCATTTTATGCTTCTAGAAACACCTCCTCCAGGCTATTTGAGTGAGGATGGAGAAACTAGTGACCACCAGATGAACCCCAGCATGGATGCAGGTAAGTCATTACCATTTGCTGCAGTTTTCTAGGTCATATCAGAGACTCTTTTAAAGTTTTTCTTTGGGGCGCTGAAGATGAGATGTTAGTTTGAGGTATTTTATCCCTGTAGGAGTGCAAATGGAGCCTGACATCTCATGTAAAGCTCTATGTTTTAGAGCTGCTGGAGCCTGAAAGAGTGGAGATGCATCTAAGGGTGATAGTTTGTATTGTATTTGCATCCATGCATCTGTATGCATGTGAAAATTTTGCACATAGCTGGCACTTTTCTACCGAGGCGTTTTTCTGATCGTTTTGTTGTTTGCATACTGAAATGTCCAGTTTAACTATATTTGAAATCATCACTTGGAGATCTGTTTTTAAATGGGTTTAGTGGATACATCCCAAAGAAAGTTGAAAGTCTGGGTTCTCTCTCATTGCCAATAAAACAAGTAACCAGGTTTAGAATGAGCAGCTGTAGTAGAACCTGTATCTACTCTTTAAAATATAACATGCAGGTCTCATCTTTCTGGGAGTAATTTGGCCGACTTTTGGGGAGTTTAAGGCATCTTGTTGATCCAAGTGATGTCACTGCTTGTGAGTAAGAACCTTTGAATCAGATTCCAAATCTGTAAAAGTTTTGCTTGAAAAGCAAGATCATGTCCGTGGTTAGAAGTGCTGAGGCTTTACGAGAGGGATATGCAAATACGTTACACTTAAATAAAGATAAATATGCAGAATCTAATTGATGTAAATACTGCACACAGATATCTTGGTTTCTGTGCGTGTCTTCAGCCGTAGAGCTTACGTGGGATTCTAAAAGAGGGATGACTGATTTGCCGTCTTTCACCGCAGTTATACAGATGGAGGAAGGCAGTGTGGGTTTGTTTGTCTACATCAAACATAAGCCATCAACACAAACCATTTTAGCGCATACAATTACTGGTAATGTGGTTAACATGTGGAATGTATGTACAGCTTTTTGGAAGGGAGACTGGAATAGGATTCGCCTGGAAGATGCTATAAATACCCAATCTAGGTTGAAATGCTGTATCCCTTCCTTCAGATCTCATGGACTTCCTTCTTTATAGAAACCCCCTAAATTTTAAAGAAACAAGCCAGACTCAGTTTGAGAGGAAAAGTGGAAACAGGCTGTACCACCTGTCTGCATCCATGTAGCATCCAGAGACAGTGGAAATTGCCCTGGACATCCAAGTGCAGATGTTTTAAATACATGCACAGAATTTGTAGACCAAATTGAAATGATTGGGGAAAAAATACTGACAGTTGTTTGGTCAGAGCTGCTTGATCCAATACTCCATTGTCCTAAAACCAGTAAGATTTGTTGATATCACGTGGTATGTTTTTGGCTGTTATTTTTTGTGCTGAGCAGTGTAAAATCAAGCTCTTAAATGTCCAGCTAATTGGGTTTGACTGTTGCTGTGCTGATGGTACCTGCAGTTTTGATAACTGCAAGTGAAAGTAAAAGACAACTGCGTGCTCAATTTTGAAAATTAATGGGTTAAGCTTAAGTGAATGCATTATGAAGATGCTTAGCAGTATTGCAGATGGAGCAAGTTGATATTGTAAGTAATAGCATTTGGAAGCTCATGTAAAGAGTAATCAACATCAGAGAAGCTGCTGGTGTCACAAAACGAGACTTACGTGAGAAATGGGTTCTCCCTCCAACAAGCCTGGGCAGCACTGAAGATTTTTCTGCAAGTGTTTTCCCTTGTACGGATGCCATATTAATCATTTTAATGTCTTGATTTTCAGGTTCTCCAAACTTATCACCAAACCCTATGTCTCCAGCACACAATAATCTGGGTAAGCATGTGATCTTGAGAACTGTGTGTAATTACAGGCAAGGCAGTGACATTTTAATGATGATGATATTTCTTGAGGCTGTGCACTTTTGATGAGGTTGTGATCACTGTTGATGTTCCTTTCCGCTAATCCTGTTTACTGGGATAACAGTGGATCATAGTAACTTTATATGAAATAAAGAAACTGAACTTACATCAGAGAGTTAAAAGCATGAGAAATGTTGGCAGACAGAAAAAATGAGTGAAGGACTGCAGCAAAAATACATGGTTTTGATTACGGGAGTTTGCAAGGAAAGTCTGCCTGTTTTGCTGGTGTTCTTACATTTTTAAAGGAAACAGCTTGAGGTTAAATTTTGTCTCTTGGAAAGTTACTCTGTAGATTTGTAGTGCTTACTGGTCTCTTTTACGATGTACCAGAATGCCCTGCAATTTTTTTTTATATTTATTAACTTGGTGTTACGTTTGTTATAGGGCAAATGCTGCTATCCACATGTTGTGGGCAGAGGGCTGAGGCTCACAGCAATAGATTTGCCCCCACTGCTTCATCAGCTCCAGCAATCATCTGCCTGATTGAAGGGTGGCAAATGCGTTACATAGAATCACAGAATGGTTCCGGTTGGAAGGGACCTTGAAGATCACCCAGTGCCCCCCTGCCATGGGCAGGGACACCTCCCACCAGCCCAGGCTGCTCCAAGCCCCGTCCAACTTGGCCTTGAACCCCTCCAGGGATGGGGCAGCCACAGCTTCTCTGGGCAACCTGGGACAGGGGCTCACCCCCCTCACAGCACAGAATTTCTTCCTAATATCTAATCTCAATCTCCCCTTTTTCAGTTTAAAACCATTTCTCCTTGTCTTATCATTACACTCCCTGCTAAAGGCTCTCTCCCCATCCTTCCTGTAGGCCCCCTTTAGGGGCTGGAAGGCTGCTATAAGGTGTCCCTGGAGCCTTCTCTTCTTCAGGCTGAACATCGTCATGTAAACCCAGCTCAGGAGGAAATCCATGTCCCCAGCAGAGCAAGTGTGCCGTTACACAGCCCAAATGGGCACAGCCTCGAGGGTGGCAGTGGCTGGGGACTCCTAACAAAACTCTGAGTGCTGGGATGGTGTCAGACCCCAGGGCAGGTCAACCTTAGGGGCATCCCTAGACCGCACAGGGATAAAGCAGCCCAGAGCCCTCACGTCACAGTGCCCTAAACCACTGGGAGAACTGATGGCCCAGGTGTGTAAGTTATTATAGTATGAAAATTTGGGCATGGTCTGAGCAGAGCAGAGGGAAAGGGGGGAGGTGAGTTGGTTGGTGCTCCATCCTGGGCGCCAAGTACATAATCCAGTCCTAACAGGCCACAGCCGTCCCTGATTCATTCCAGAACCTGTAGGCAGTAAATAGGAGGAATGCTGAAGAAGAAAGAATAGCAGTTGGACCTTTACCTTACCTATTAGAGGTTTTGTGGCTATCTCTGAACCTCTGTTATCTTCTCAAATTGATCTACCTTTTATTCTCCTACCTGCAGACATGAAAAGTCTGATCTTCATCAGTTTGAGCTCTTACCCTGTTTGAAATTGCTCTCAACAGTCTGTCATAAAAAGCAGTCATAGCTCTGGCTAGCTGCAGGATCAGTTCTCTAAATGTTCATTAAGCTAGCAGACAGAGGCCGCTTGAGATTACTCTTGAATAACCATAGCCATAAAGTTTACATATGCTTTTAATCCTGGCACAGGGTACTTTGACACTGCTCCAAAATTTGTCAGTCATTGGCTGACTGGTGGATATCTTGGGGCTGTGGAAGGGGGAGATTTCTTCTCTTTTCTGAGTTTGTGCCTTTTTTTTTTTTTTTTTAAAGTATGGAATATATTGCCACAGTACCACTGAATTTTAATTTGCTTTAACTGTTAAAGCCGAAGAAGAGAATACATGGCTGACTTACTTTTATTTCCTTCTTTCTTTTTATGTATTTGAATCCGTTATGCTCCGGTGTGCTGCCTAGGAGTTGATGAGAATTTCTAGCATTTTTTTTTTTTTCAACCTAAAAATAAAAAGCAATTACATGTAACAGGACCAACCTGGCAAGTTGACTGTGGCATCTGCCTTACATAAGGAAGAAAAGAGTTTCTAGGAAAGAGGCCCCAGTTCGTATCCTCTCTAATAGGGACACTGGTTATGAACAGACGCTGCGTAGCTGATGGGCCTGTCAGATGTCTAATGTGCTGTCTGGGGACAAAAACTAAGTAGGGGCAGGTGAAGCTGGTTAACCACAAGGAATCTCTTTGTAGTCCAAGGAGCAGACATCAGAAAAGCATTTCAACTTACCGGCATTAAAAGATACCTTTTAAGTTTTGCAAACCAAATGTTTATTGCTCTTAGGCAAGAGCTTCCACAAATTAAGAACTTCTCGTCTCTTAGAAAATTTATTGTAAACTTTTGCCTGTGAGGAAGCTGCAAAATAATAAATGAAATGGCCTGTAGCTGAGCAACCCTTAAAACTGTCAGGTGACAAAATTGTGCCTTGGAGATGGCATATCTAAAGCAAGGAGCTGCCGATAGCAGTGTAGGTGAAAGCACCAGCAGCCCATCACACCCACAGCCTGCTGGTCTCCAAGGCCAGGTTGGACGGGGCTTGGAGCAGCCTGGGCTGGTGGGAGGTGTCCCTGCCCAGGGCAGGGGGGGCACTGGATGATCTTTAAGGTCCCTTCCAACCCAAACCATCCTGTGATTCCATGGTCTCTGTGTCCCAGGAGGAGTTGCACAGAAGGCTGTGAGAGCAGGACTTCTTCTCGGCTTTGCAGGGTCTCTCTCCAGCTGGACTGAACTTAGCTGGTAGCTGCTGACCTGCAGAGCTCCTGCTTTTGCTGTGCTATATGGCTCTGTGGATAAGCAGAACACTCCAGTGTCTAGGGCTGCACTTGGATCTGCAGCAACTTTGTCAGACTTTCTCGGTATGTTTGTTAAGAAAATAGAATAGAAAATTAAAAAACACAACAGCGTGTTATGAGGAAAACTCTCAGCCAGCTCTCAGCAGCAGAATGTGGTGGGGTTTCGCGGTTTTGCCATCAGGAAAATAATGTCGTGTTACTGATGATCATTTATTTGCCCAGAACTACCTGAAAATTCAAAGGCAGTTTGCTTTGTGTAAGCTGAATTTTAGACTTAAATCCCATGGCCGTATTCCAGAGAATTACAAAGGCAATAAACTAGCATGAGGCAAACCGACTAGGACCATAGAGGCAAGGTTTGTTTGAGGTGCAATGTATGTATTTCAGCATAAAGCCGTAAGACTGTAATATAGGATTAAAGGAATTTAAGGAGTTTCATCTTTCCATTCACAGGCACAAAAGCGTTGCAAGGTAACGTAGCCGGATTTACACTTTTTCCTCCTTTCAGCTCATGCATTTGATTTGGTAGCATTCTAGTTTTGATCCAAACTTTCAGTTGATAAATTTTCAGTTGTCAAACACAAACTTTATGTGGAAGTTACAGATAGCCAATAATCTCTCCTCTCCGACTGAAATACGGACTGGGGAAATTACAGAAAACAACCAAAAAGAAAGGAGAGTTGCCAGCATTATGTGGACACTCGGAATGAAGTCAGGGAGCTTACGCTGGCCAAGGGCCAGGCCTGAGGTTGCATGTGTATTGTTATTTTGGAGTGAGGCAGTCCCCTGGTGTACAGGAAATCCATTGTCACTGTTTGCCCCCCACAAAAGACTTGACGCAACAGCTGGAAGTGAAGTAAGTGCATACCCTATGGTCAAGTCCAGCGGTACCATAAGCTTCGGTTTTACTCTCGGGGTGGAAACGCTGTTTCCCAAAGCAGGGAAAAGACAGCCCTTCTCAGAGTACAGCAGGGAAGGGTGCACACATCTCTGTGTTTTTGAGGAGGGGAGTTAGAATTAATGTGGCTGCAACTAATACAGTTGGATAACATACATCAGTAACTTCTGAGACATGTCATATCAGTAACTGCTGATAGCAAACGCATGAATGCAACCAGGATAACAACCGCTCTTACGCTTACAAGACACACTGCAGAGTCTGCAAAGCAGCTAGCAGATTTTTTTTTTCTCTGCAGCTGAACAGATAGTACTTTCATCTTGTAGGGAGGATGCAGCATGGGCAGCATCCCAAGACTCGGTGGATGTTTGTGAAAGCAAAGCTGGAGGGAGTCATGGTTGAACTTGTATGGAGACGATTCAGGCAGGATTTGCTTGGTTTTAATGCATCGTGTTTTAGTTGATTGTGCACCCCCTCAGGATTCTTTGGCTTTAGCAGAGCTATGTTCTCTTCCTTTTCCCCAAACAGTAAATCCATAAATTGAAAATGAGTATTCACGACAGCTCTAACACAAGAGGTAACTCGCCCATCCCATGACAGCTTAAGATGAAGCCTAAGAACACAAATCGCAGGAGAAAGCAGCATCATTAAAAGCTTGGTTGCATTTTTTAGAGAGAATTTTTTCTTCAAAATAAGATTCGTTGGTTTGTGTCTTTCCTCAAGTTGCAAATAAGCCAAAAATAAAATTTCTTTACATCCTTCAGTGGGGAATCCACAGTTCCCTTGAGTCGCAGCCAAGCGGAGGTGGTTTCTGAAGGAAAGGACCACAAAACCAGAGAGCGCAACACAGGCTTCGGTGTTTTTATAGCTTGAATGGCACCAATCTGAGGACATCACTTAAGGATCAGCAAAAGTTGATTTGATTTTTCTGGAGCTGAGCAGCCTTTCGATTAGAAAGGCACTTGCTGTGGAATAAGAGCACAGTCATGTGGAACACAGTTGGTTTTCTGACGTGGGTGGACACACCTGAAGAGGCTGTGATTAGCGCTGGTGTTTGCTGTACCTCTGTACCGATTGCACTGGAGACCTGTGAAGCCCACAGTCAGTTACGACGTATACAGATTACTGCTAATTGATGAAATGGGGCTGCTGTTGGAGAAATCTGCCTCATGTGGCGCTTTCCAGTGGGACAACCCAATATGTCACTCAAGAGAAGAAGGCAGGGACAGTAAACTGGTGTGACTCCTGGATGTGTTCAGTACCATCAGTGCATATCAGGAGTGAGGCTTGCCTTAAGCTATAACACTGTTAAATTGATGTAGTGACCCCTGTTCTGTTGAGCTGCCTTCTGTTAGCTTTCGCTGTGAGCGTTGTGTACTTTTCCGTAAGAGGAAGGTAAGCTTTTTCTCCTGTTGGTGTGTGTGGAGGAGAGCAGGAACATCGGGCTTTGCTTGTGATAGAGGATTTTTCTTCTGGGTGATATAATTAAGGAAAAAAGAGACTGTGAAAGAAGCCGAGAATGGGTATAAACTCCAAAATTCACACACTTTGAAGATCTGCTAAGGATTACAGAGTTCCCTGAATGCACTTTTATTCAATTCCTTATTTGCTGTCAGCAAAGCTTGTAACAAAGCAGAAAACAAAGGGTTTTTTTCTGATTATCAGCTACTTTGGGAACTCAGACACCACAGTACTAGAGAAGAAACCAGCATGTCTTTTGGCTGAAGCCAGGCTGCTTCACCCTGTTTCCAAAGGTTATGGAGTAACAGCAGGTGCATGAGAAATGACTCTCAAACCTCTGTAGAGACACCCTCTTCGGTGTGAGAGGAGCCTGGGATACTGAAAACCTGTCTTTGATTTTTTTTTTTTGGAGCTGATCTTTTAAGCCCTGGATTTGTCTAAGCCTTGAAGGAGCAACAGATGGGAAGAACTATGGAAAAACCTGTTTTTTGCTGCTTGATGCTAACTCTTTGGCCAGATGGGAAGCTGTTCTCTTCTGGTCTGGTCACCATTTGAATGGGGATGAAGTGATAAACTGGGGGGAGGACAGGAGGGAATTCTTCTCTTGCTTTTATTTCTTGCATTGGATGTGGGGAACAGAGCAGTTCTCAGTTAGCTTAGCCTGCTTCCCACCTCCTCTGCTCAGCACATTCCTGGCTTGTGGCAGGACTGGGCACCATCTAGTGCAGTATTTCCAAGAATATTTGACTTGAGCCTTCCTCTACTGAAATCCCATTGGCCTCAGTGGGAGCAGTTAAATCATTCGATGCCTTTTGAATGTCCCACCTTTCATGTCTATGAAGTACTGTCTTCCTGAGGCTTCCTCAGCCTCAGTGTGCTCAAGTACTTTGGTCCTTTACTTGGGTCCACAGGCTGAGTCAAAACCATAAGCCCACTGAAAGGGATGTGCCATCGTCTACTGGGGAAATGGATTTTCTTTTGAAAATTTGAGATCGAGTGCGCTGGAAGAAAGTATCTAATTTTTAAATCACTTTTGATGCCAGTGCGATTCTGTACAATTTTCTTGATTTATAATTTGGTGCAAATTGCAGACAACTCTACTGGTTTCATCAGTGCCAGAGAGATCGTAGCAGAGTCAGTAAAAATTAAAGCTGGCCTTGCTGGCTGCTTGGTGTAAGCACAGAGCATTAGGGTTCTGGAGACCTGCGTTACTGAAAGCAGGTTTGTGGTCTGCTCTTCCTAAGGTTTTCTGTTTCTTCCCTTTCTCTCCTTTTCTTTTCAGGGTACTGGCTACCTAAGAGTGATCCCACATTTCATAGTAAAGCTAAGTTTATTTTTTAATTTTCTCCAGGGACAAAGATGGTTTAAGTGACACCCCACTTGTTAAGCGACTGGTATCTTTGACTATTTGTGATTGATCCATGTGCAAAAAGCTTCAGGGGTGATGTAACTTTCTAGCTGCGGTCCATTAAAACCAGTCAAGTAATTAAGGTTTGGTGGTGAAAGTGAGCCCAAGGAATGAAGCAGAAAAATATTTCACATTAGTCGCTTTTTTTCATGCCCCCTCCCCTCCCGAGGGCCTGTGATTCATTTTGCTTTTTGTTCTGTGCAGATCTGCAGCCTGTTACCTACTGCGAGCCAGCTTTCTGGTGCTCGATATCCTACTATGAACTCAACCAGCGAGTGGGAGAGACTTTCCACGCCTCTCAGCCCTCAATGACCGTGGATGGCTTCACTGACCCGTCCAATTCTGAACGCTTCTGCCTTGGTTTGCTCTCCAACGTCAACAGAAACGCGGCAGTGGAACTCACAAGACGACACATTGGTAATTTCTGTTTTCGTGTTTTAATCAGCGTCTTTCAAGGTGGAAGGTAGAGACCTGCGCGTAAAGCTTGTTTATTTAGCTAACTGGCATGCAGCTTGGGCAGTTTTAGAATGTCACGATGTTTGAAGATCCATGGTGTTTTAGCAGGTTAATCTTCCATCAAGGAACACTAATGGTATTATTTCATAAAAGTATAATAAAAAAAATATGCACCGAGCATCACTAAAATTGCTGCATGTAATAGAGATGGAATTTAAATTTTTACATGCACTCTTCTTTATTTGTGTGGATGTTAGTGATAATCTTGCATATTCCTTTTCTGTCCTGCACTATTTTGTTTTCTAACGGTTCTTTTTTAAATGGAAACCTAGTTCCTTGATTTTTCGTCTCAATTTCCACTTTTCCTGCTTATACTGCAAGGTAATATTCAGTTTTCTTTTCAGTTAAACTTGCGCTAAATAGAATATCCTAAATTTATGCAATTTTGATAAAAGGCTTTGCTGCATTTCCTGCTGACTTCTATCAAAACTGAACCTGCTTTTTGTTCTGATTTTGCTCCCCTTTATACCCTTCCTTGAGCAGTAAACTTCAGACAGGAGGATCTTTCCTTACTTGTTCCTAATACAATTTCTAGCACCACAAAACCCACCAAGATTCAGAAATAACTCTTTAAATTCAGCAGGCTCCTTATGCTCTGTGGAAGAATGAAAGCAAAATATTCCAACGGGAATATAAGACCACAGCAAATGTTTATTTGAGCACCAAAGATCTAGTCTTGAAATTTGTTTCTTTATTAACTGAGCTTTTAATAGCTTGTGTAAACTCCTGTGCGAAATGTGTGTTTGTCCTTGTATACCATGTAATCTCAAGCAAAAGGCAATCATTTGAAAACGTTGTATAGTTTAATTCCAAATCACTAAGCAAATAAACAAACAGTGGTATCCAGCTGCGATGACTTTCAGAAAAGGTTGAAAGCCATATGTGAACGGATAGAATGTTCATATGGAAAATATCAGCGACATGGATGTTGGGAGCGAGCAGGCTGTGAGGTGGTGAATTGCTGCCGTCCAGGCTGTGGCTGACGATGGGGCCGGGGAGTGTGATTCTGACTTTATGAATTGGTCCACCTGCCTTCCTCAGCTTATCTCGCTCACAGAGCAAACTCTAGTGGGAGCACTCAGTGAGCCAAAAGAGGTGGGTTTCGTTTTCCATCATCCGTAGTTTAGCTGCTTTTTGAGAGCTGTCCCACGCAGCAGTTCTCTGCGTCTCTAATCTTGCAGATTTTGCAGATGATTGTTCTAAGATAAACCAAACCTGTGCCATGTGTTTCCTAGGAAGAGGAGTAAGACTCTACTACATTGGTGGCGAGGTGTTTGCCGAGTGCCTTAGCGACAGTGCCATTTTTGTCCAGTCTCCCAACTGCAACCAACGCTACGGCTGGCACCCAGCAACAGTTTGCAAGATCCCACCAGGTAAGGAAGCAATGCGCGACCTGTGATCCCACACCAGCTTCGCCTTTCCCAAACGGGAACTTGCTATGGGAAGCAGGCTCTTTGTCAAGGTAGGCGTGGATTTGCTGACCTCCCTTCTTGACAGTCATCAGAAACTTGAGCCCTATCATAAGGAGCTTGGTAACTTGAGCAGGGCATTTTTTATAGGATGAAGTATAAAAGAGGCTGCTGTGTATGCTCCAGCGATTGCTGGCACTACCGTCATACAAGTAGGAAGAAGCGGTACCTCGGTATCAAAGCAGAACTAAGAGCAGAACGTGCCGCTTGTTCCGTGCAGTGTTTTATCAGTCCATTATTGTGTTAATTATCTGATAGTCATGTTTATAAATTTGTATCTTTCAGTAAAAGAATATAATGGAAAAAAAATTTCTTAATTTAGATTCACGCATAATAGATTTAAACTGTTACTTTTTTCTGTTCTGTAGTAAAACTTCCCCCCCTTGTGAATTAGCGTTATTCTAGGGAAATTGCATTTGCAGGCACCGTATTGTTCTGGTTGCAGCAAACATATGTCTGAAGTATGTTGAAAGATTACAAGAGAATTTATTACCTCTATCTAGGAAGAAAATACTTGTTCGTTAGATAAATGCCAAAGAGCTAGGAAGATGGGATGCCATTCAAAAGGAAATGTACTTATTCAGCTAGGCTTACAAAAGCTAATTTTTTTACAGATAGAAGTATGTATGTATTTAAAAACCAAACTCTTCTGTTTAGAAATATTTGAATAAAGATCGTCTGTCTTTTGAGAAGAGATCCATGCACTGCAAGCTCCAGCCCATCTTAGCGGGTTCCATTTCTCGGACGCTTAGGAAGCAGCTGCCAGTGTTGCAAACATGACTTAATTCTCCAGCCACATCACAAGAGTCCACCCCGGCTGGAGTCAATATCTGAAGACATAAACAACCCACATTTCCGCTGGAGATTCATCTAAGGCACATTTTTGGACTCCCACTCTCCTCACTTTTGCCACAGTCTTTGGCCGCCTTCTCAGACTCATCTTCAAATCTTTGCTGGGTTTGAAGCAGTTTCTTCATTCCCTTGTCGATGAAATCGAGTCATTCCTGCTCCTCCCAGGCACAGTCCTGGGGAGACCTGTTCCCATCCAGACCAGAAGTCTGAGGAGCTTGGAAATCTGATCCCGATCAAGTTTTTTCCTCCCTTGCCATAGCTCTTTCTCTCTGCTCAGCCTGGCCCTGTTGCTCTCACCCATCTTATCTTCCCTCCTTAGCCTGCAAGACGCCTGACACAGCTCCGCTTCACACTCTCTGCGAGATACACAGCTCTTGGGCTGTGTTTTTTTTTATGGCCACAAAAATGGGTAGTTGTTTCTGCAGCTGCTGAGCTGTTGCATGCGGTTACGCTTTGCTATATTCGGTCCGACCCAAAACAGATGACAGTATGAGTCCAGCCCAAGAGAGTAGGCTCAGAAGTGATTTTAGAAAAATACAATTCATCGCAGTCCAAATGTTTTTCAGACTTGGCCCATATGTAATCCCAACTGAGCATTCGCTGCGTGCCAGGTTTCAGAGTTTTAACTTGTTTATGGTTATCTGGGAGAAAGCAAGCAGAGCAACGTTTGGTTAGAGAGCTGTGTACTTAGTTAGTTAAACTATGAAGGATGTTGTTATATTTCACCTTTAAAAACAGTGGAATAAGTTGTTCGCAGTCTTTTAGCTGGGACTAAACACCGGGGGAAACCTCCAGTTTTAAAGGAAAATTATTTGGCACATGGTAGGTAAATTTAAGGGAGGATTATAGCAGAAGCAGCTCTGCTACCGGCCTTTTTAGCCCCGATAACTGGTTTCTGGCTTGCCAGGGCGGTTTCACTTCACAACTTCTCCATTACCTCTGATGATGGACACCATGTAAATCCAACACCAATAAGTTCCTGTTTTTAGCCCGTGCTTTCCTTTCTTTCAGGCCGCGTAGCGATTGCCGTTGTTGAGTGTTTTGGTCATAGTTAGGCTTTTAAATTGCAATATGAGGCAAATGACTGTGAAGGGTGTAGAAGGAGGTTCCACATAAGGATCCCAAGTCTGGTCTCGTAGATCACAATCTGCTGTGTGGGCGTTAAAATTCATCATTCTCTGTCCTGTAACATGGTTTTCTTCTTTTTCAGCATATGAGCTGTGGAAATGCGGCCACCTCAATTCCTGTTTCTGAAATGCTGTGTTTAAGCAATCCGTGTGTAGCGTCACAGGGGCTGCAGATATGGGAAGGCAGCATTGAGTTTCTTTCCATCCTTAATGCAGTTAAGCTAATGCCTTGTTCTTGTCGTGTTCTTTTTTTCACAGGGTGTAACCTGAAGATTTTTAACAACCAGGAATTCGCCGCCCTCTTGGCTCAGTCTGTAAATCAGGGCTTCGAAGCCGTGTATCAGCTGACCCGAATGTGCACGATCCGAATGAGCTTTGTCAAGGGATGGGGAGCAGAATACAGGTCAGGCCTTCTGAACAAAGCTTTGCGGTGCTTCTGCTTGCCAGTGCCTCTCCCGTCTTTCACAGACTAGCATCACCTTCGGCAAAGCTGATTTTCTCAGCTTTTAAGACAGGGGAAATTAGCACAATTTCTCTTCAGTAGCACGGAGTTGTGTTGATCTTGTCTCTTGGCTTTCCCATCCTATTTGTGGAAAACACACATCGTGCGATATACCTGGAAGACCATGTGTATTTGGTCACAGTGTTGTACAAACCAAACAGTTTACCTGAAGCACAGTATATAAATCCGGATGGCCTGTGTAGGAACTATTTTTTTTTTTTTCCTTAAAATGAGATGTGTATTTGATAGTTGGAGTGTCTTATGACTACAGTGTTATCAGGACAGGATCGATGTGAGTGCTTCCTAACAGATATGGGTTGGGTTTGATGCTGCTTTTATTGGGGACTAATGGGATTAAAATAAAAGCAGATTGGCTTGAAAATTTATATTTGGAAGAACTGTTAGAGTTGCTGCAAAATTATAGTTAAATCTCCTCATCCTTTCCTTAGTGCTTGTCACAGGGCAATTGCTTAAGTGGCACCGGAGGCAGTAGGAGAGACAGGGTTACTATTTTTCCCAGAACCATATGAATCATAGACTGGTTTGGGTTAGAAGGGACCTTAAAGATCATCTCATTTTCCCCCCTGGCCCTGGGCAGGGACACCTCCCACCAGCCCAGGTTGCTCCAAGCCCCGTGCAACGTGGCTTTGAACCCCTCCAGGAATGGGGCAGCCATAGCTTCTCTGGGCAATTGGATCCCTGGGAATATTGGAGGTAAACCAGGAGGTGCAATAGGGTCCGATGTTTGGGATCGGTGATGTGGTTACTCTGACAAAACAGGGACAGACAGCAGAGGGATGGGGTACTCCGTAGCTTGTGCTGCTGTTGCTCCACTGTATTAGGAAGCAAACGGCCCTAAGTAGCAAAGGGAGTGAAATCAAAGTTTAATAGTACAAGTAGGGGAGATGAAATTCGTTGGAAAATTAATGTCGTTTTCTGAGAGAGAAAGCTGGCAAGGCTTTAAGCCAAAGGTGATTTTGAAATAGTTACTTGACCTGTCTACCCCTTAAATCCGTGGCCTGATGTGAAGACCCGCCTGCAGTCCCTGCCGTCTGGAGCAGCCGGGCTGCCTCCGCGGCTGCCCTGCACGGCCGCCTGCCGCCGGCCGGGGAGATGCCACACGTCAGCTGGAGCCTGGGCCCTGCGCGTTACTCTCCCACTTTCTTCATTTCTCCAGATGTTTGGAGTCCATTTTGTTTTGAAACTGTCCTGCACTCGGGCCAGAGCATTTCAGCCCTGGCTTGCAGCCACGGCTCGTAATGAAATCCAGATGAGCGTGACTTACGGAAAGTCAACTATCTCATTAGAGTATTGTAGTCAGTGAAACCCTATGCTCATGCTGACCGCGCCAAGCTGCTCCCTTGCTCCTTCATTTCCTTGCCACAAAATACTACATCTGATTGCCTTTGTCAGAGCACGTTTATTTGTTGAACTGATTCATATATGAAAACGTTACTGGGGGAGCTGCATCCAGAGCTCTGCTCCGGTGATTTCTGGTTCAGCTGCTTCGCCTTTTGAGCCGTCTGATTGGAGGGGTGTTTAGTGCTCTTGTGTGCCAGGGATTTGGCGGAGGGAAGGGGGGAGAAGCTGATTGCATAAGCAGCCTGTGATACAAAGGTTCTCCTCTGCCCAGCCTGGTGGAGCAAGCTGAAGTCACGGAGAGCTTTGGGGGTTTGCCTCACTGAAAGGCTGGAGCCAGCGAGTCGGCTGTCAAGGTGGGAAGGCAGAATGAAGTTTGCTGGGAGGGATTTGCAGAGGGCAGAAGCACGGCAGCCCCACGGGTAGTGGGTTTCTGTATGGTGTTGCTGGGCCTGTTGTTGGACTGCTTGGTGTTGGGCTGGTTTCAGGCAGCAAAGGGGAACGCTCCATGTTTAGCTTTTCCTGGGACACGAGAGGTTTGTGTGCTGGATGGGGCAAGTGGTGCACTGCTCTCCCTGTCCTGCCGTCCCCCTGCCCAAACGGCTCATGAGACACCCTTTAAGCGAAACACTCGCCCTGAGCTCCCTGTACAGGGTGACCCTGGCCCATCCACCTGCTTCCGGGGCACGGCCTGGCCCCAGCAGCTCCGGGCAGCCGCGCCGGGGCTGGGAATGGGAGGGTGCCTGCAGGGAGCTGCCACCGTTTTCAGCTCAAAGGATGAGAAATAGAGATGCACCAACAGAACGGGTTACAGCCCTCGGCCTGAGCCTTGCAGAGCTGCACCACGCAGTTTCTACGCTGCCGGGAAGGGGCCCGGGAGGCTGCGGGAGCACAGGAGGGCACCACGGAGCGGCAGGTCCCTTCTTCGGCAGCAGTTTTTCCCTGGGCCCCACAGGCTTTGGCTTCTCCCTCCCACAAACAGATTCCAAGGACAGCTTCTGTGGGAAATGAGGGTGTAAAACAAGGCTGTTTCCAGGCTATTTCTCTCTCTTCGTAATCCTCCTCCTCCACAGCAGCTGTCCCTGCCTCTCTGCCTGGAATAAGACCTGGGCCATCCCTCGGCAGAGGAGGGAGAGCCCCTTGCCCATGCCTTGCTCTCTCTTCCCTTCCTTTCCTCCTGTCTCTTCCTGCTTTACAATCAGGAGACACTCCACGGGGTCTGGCCCCTGGGAGAAGAGTGGAGGCAGACAGGAGAGGGGGAAGGTGCTTTGTGGCCAGGGAAAATAAAAGCCCGGTGTGCGCTGACCCAGCAAGGCATCGCCTCTGCTCTCTGGGCACAGCCACCAGCGCTTGGGGGATTTTAAGGCACGTGGTTTAATACCATGTCTCTGCTTTTCTGATGGCTTTTGCAACTTTTTGCACTCCGCAGCATTTCTGCTTCTTCTGCGGCAGCTGTTGAAATGCCAGTCTGTGGGGAGTGCCCCGTACGCAGCGCGTGCGGTGCAGGGTTCAGGCCTCCCTCCCGCGCGGGGCGAGAGGGATGCTCGGCGGCAGCTCTGGCGCAGGAGGGAGCGGGTTCCGCCGCTGCGGCGGGGAGCGAGTGAACGGCGGAGGGGACATCTCTCTCTGTCACCTCCACGCTCTGCTAACATCTGGAGATACGGTAAAAGGAGAATGTCAGTAAAAAGATAATTTGGTAAACTGCTCACATTGCTGTGTAGTTAGGAGAGGCGAAGTCTGAAGAATCTTGCTTAGATAAACACCTTCCTTTCAGGGAATAAGATGCTGCCTGCTTTCAGGAATCTGCGTAGCAAGTAGGTTATAGAATGAGTCGCTCCTTTGGAATCGTAAGAAATGTAACGAGAGGAGATAGGGGTTTTAAAAGAAGTTGTCAGCGTAGGCCAAAAGCGTGTTATGGTGGAGAGAGACATTCCTTTGGCCCCACGTGCAAGACTATTGTCTAAGCAGGAAAGAATGCTTCAGTAGCTGTAAAACCTTTTCACATTTGTAAAGTCTTCTAAGTCATATTTATATTGGTTTTTTTTTTTTTTTTTTTTTTTTTTTGCTTTTCTCCCCCCCAACCCCTTCTCTCTTGCAGGCGGCAGACTGTGACCAGTACTCCCTGCTGGATTGAACTGCATCTTAATGGTCCTTTGCAGTGGCTGGACAAGGTTCTCACCCAAATGGGCTCCCCAAGTATTCGTTGTTCCAGTGTCTCCTAAGGAAACGTCTCCTGGGGGTGGGGGGAAACAAAGACTCTGGAAAATGGAATTGGCTTAACCCTTAGCAAAAAATGCATAGTAAACAAATTCCTGGTTATTGAAGTGATGCGGAAAAAAATCTGCTAAAAAGAAAAAAGTGGGTTTTCTTTGTTTCGTTTTTAAACTAAATACCCATTTAAGCCACTTCCACTGAAACTGTTAGCACTTTGGTTACGATGCAGTTTGAATTTGAAGCTGAAGTTCATCCCGATAAAAAAACTGGACTTTGTTTCAGCGGCGAGAAGCCAGTGCTCTGCCTCCCACCGTGTCGTGCCTGTCCCCCCCTGGCTCCGTGCTGTGCTGAGCGCGCAGCCGCCACCGGCGCCTCGGAGGAGACTCGCCATTTGCCTCACGCAGCTCCAGGCTGGTGTCACGGAGCATCTCTGAAAAGCCAGGCGCCGTGAGACTTCAGGATGACTCTTGCTCATGTGTTCCTGTCTCCATCCACCTGATCCACGCCTGCCCTCCCTGGGTTTGCAGCAGCAGAGGGAAAAGGAAGCATTTAAAGCATGCCCAAGAACTAATTCCCCCAGCAGTCTTCCCAAAAGGAATGAATTTCCCGCGCTGGACTGCTGTGGAGGAGGTAGAGTCTTCCCTCGTGCCTGAGGGATGCAGCGGACGCCCTGATGGTCTCAGGCTGGGCTGACACGAAGCAAAAGGCCAAACTTAAAGCTCCTTTTGATATTGCTGCAGCGACTTTCGGCCTGAGCTGCTCACAGGCAGACTTTAGCCATGTGGGGAACTCTTGCTGGATATGTTAAGCCTTCGTTATCGTGCAGTCTATTCGCATTAACTACGGAAAGTTTGTATTCTGTTTTCTCAGTATGTTGAACGGTATCTGCCACTTCTGAAGTCTTAGGGGCTTAGTGAACTCGGTGTCCAGGTCTGCTCTAGCGATGGACGTGAGCAGGCCCTTGCTGCCATTTTGGGAGCACGCAGTTGACCAGGTCACCCCACGCTGCCACACCTGGCTGCACATGAACCAGGACATCCCAGACACAAACCCCCTCTGCTTAAAACTTCTTTCAGCTGATTAAAATGCTCTGAGATGTGGTTTTGCCTGGAGAAATTGGGAGAGTGTGTATTTACTTGTATTATAAAGCGTTCGTTTTAAATATACATGCTCCAGACTGTTTAATATTTTTTTTTCCCTGCAGCAACTGTCACGGCAAACAACTTCCACAACTGGAAAAAAACCTTAGCACTTGTTTTTACGATTCAAATTTGCCAAATAAGTCTCATAACTTTGTCAGTGCTGTCTGATTACCTGTTTCTTTATATCTGCTTTGATTATCATATGCATTTGTGCCAAAATATTAGAAGGGGGAGGGGAGAAAATTATAATCAGTTTCCTATGGAAATCTTTTTTCGTTATTATTTTTTTTTAATATACAAAAGACAAACCCACAAGCTCGATCCGGCCCTGGGAAGGACAGCTGCGGATGGACTCTGCCATGCTTTCTGTTAAGGCTTTAGTCCTGCAAACTTTTGTGCTCCCAGCTGCGAGTGTCAGCGCCCCCCCCCAAGTCCGGCGGAAGTTTTCCTGCGCGTCCACTTGAGGTTGGGAGCTGCAGAGAGTCCTGGTCCCATCACGGGGCACTGACTTGGAATGGCACTTCGGACACGTAGCAGGAATCGCCGTGCAGAGAGAGGCCTTTCCCACATGCTTGTTCCTTTGAGGCCACCCCGTTTCTCCCCCCCAACCACCCAGTTTGCAAAAACCCCAGCGGTTTTGGACCCGAGGCATCAGCAAGGCAGGGGCCGAGGTTCCCCTTGTTCCGTGGACACAAAGGCTCGTTGCTAGCGTTTTGTTTTCCCAGGCAAGGGAAGAGAAGCTTTAGAGGCCAGTTTTCTTCCACAAACAAGAAATGACAGTTTGTCTATGAAATTTAAACTCTGAAGAAGACTTCGGGGGGTGGACGCGCTCCTGAATGACGCAGGCGCTTCTGAATATCCTCTTGCAGAATTTTGACTGGAGCTTTCACCGTGGAACGCGGCTTCCCCGGCAGCGCTGGGGGCTGGCGCCGAGTGCTGTGGTTTCGGTTGGTTCTTGTAGTGTGTCTGATTTTAGTCAGATCTGATCGCGCGGACCCGTGCAATAGGAGCATCTGGATAAATCGGTATTTTCTAGACACTTAAAAAGTAGCTCTGTCTGTCGTTGTGGATTGGTTTGGGAAAAACTTTCAGATACCAGTTTCTAACGTAGTTGCAAACAAAAATTTGTCCTGACTTTTGTGGAAGTATTTGATTTGCTGTTTTAGTGAGAGAGGAGAACAAATCCTGCTACGTTCAGCCGCCGCAGGTTTCCTCCCCGAGTGTCTTTAAGTCAGGTTTGCTTATTTTAGGGAACAAACTGTTGTCATTGTCCACATAATCGCGGAGGAGGTTGGACTCTGTGGTGCCTTGTGCGTTAGCCACAAAAATGACACCGTAAATTCCAGCGTCGGAGAGTTCATTCCACCTGACGGCGTGTGCAGGAACCCGGCCTGACCCGGGGGCTCCAGGCTGGAATAAACCCAAACTTTAATACGAATTTTGCCTACAGAATCGCCTCCTCAGCCAAACTAGGAACCGGACCTGGATTTCCGCTAGGAACCAAATTTATATCTTCTGCTTGATAACGGATCATGAATTGCGAACCGTTATTAATAGATGCCTTTGGAAAAACAGGATTCAGGTGATGCATAAAAGCTTTGGTTACCCTCACCTCGTCATCCCTTCAGGAGAATGACTTCAGATGGGAAACGTAAGCTGGTGGAGCAGTAGGGAGATAAAATTGAGAAGATTATCTCCGCTAAAGTGTTCACTTCCTCTGCCCCCCTCTGTTTGCCCTCTCACTGACTGACAAAAGCGTCGTGGTTTCTGAAGTCGCCCTGTGAAGTCAGTTGGAAAGTGCTGCAGAAATGACGCGCCGTCGGCCGGGGAAGGGCGCGATGCGAGGGCCGTTCTCGGGCTGCGCTTCCTTTCGCGGTGCCCGGCTGCAGCGGATTGTGCAGCTGAACGCGAATTCCCCCCTCAGGTGGGAAACGGGCTTAATCGCGCCATTCGTCTGGACACTAAGGACAGGGAGGAAGAGGTGGCGTCTGCCGTAGGGTGTCGCAGGCAGCGGTGCCCCGGAGGTACACGGGGCTGCTGCTGCTTTTTACTTTTCTCTAAACCTTTATCAAAAGTAGCTTTGATATGTAGCACAAATGTATGCAATCAGCCATGCCCTAGCTTAGATGACAGGTCTGTACTGGAATATCTTCTCCGTTAATGGTAGTCTCGGCTAGTTTTACCGGGATTTCATACATTTCTGTTACTAGTAGAGAGTCACTAGCGGGAACTTGGACTCTTTTTAATCGGTGTAGCCGTACACAAGGGCCTGGCTGCTGGCAGATGATATTGATGGCCTTGTGGTTTTAAATGACTGTGGTGGTTTGGGTTTTTTGGGTTTTTTTTTATTATTATTAATGTATTGAACGGAATTGCAGTTTGTATTTGGTGTTAAGCTTGTCTTAGAAGTAATCTGGTGCTGTCCACTCGATTCAGTCGCCAGGAACCAGCGTGCGTATGCACAACAATGGAGAAATCTAATCATAACGACTTTCCCCAAAGCTCTGGCTCCAACCACAAAAAGGTTGGCGGGGGGGGAACCTTTGAGAAGGAGTTAAACAAATGAGTTTCCTCTCCCCTGACGGATCAGCATAGCTTGAATCACGCAGAGGACTCCTTTGCGGGGTGAAGAATATTCAGGACTCCATCCCAAGCAGCAAGAACCGACGTCCATCCGCGCCTCCTGCTCCTCACTGACCGGAACAAGCAGAAGGAGCGAGAAGAACGCAGTTCAGCGAAGGATTTCAGCCGCGTCACGAAACATCCGTGACCTCTCCCAGATCGCCAAGGTACTGGATGGGTAGGAGGAATGGAATTTCACAAAATAAGCTGGTAAGCTAGAAGGAGAAATAATTAGTCGCTATATAGTAGCTGATTGAGCGGTATGGTTAAGAAATTGAGTATATGTTTTTTATTATGTACGTGCTTTGTATTTATGTTGTCTTTCTCCAATATTCAGATGAATCAAATATTTAATTTTTAACAGAAAGGGCAATTAAGGATTCAGAGTATTAAATGTTTTGTATGTTCCTTTCTGGCAGTTGCCAGAAATGAAGCGGTTACTCGGCCTCAGAACCGAGCGACAAACCCCGGCCCGTAAGAGGGAACAAGGACTTCTCCAGCAGGAGCCTTTGCCCGAGTCACTGTTTCATCCTTCGGCAGCGAGTCAGGTTCCCAGACGGGGCCTCGAATTGCGCTCTTCGGGTCTTTTCAGATTTAGGAGGCTTTAAAAAGACAGTTAACGTATTACTCCATAAATGTTTTGGTTCATCTTGCGTTGCCTCCGGCCTGTGGGTACCAGAGGAGTCTGCGCCAGTCGCTGCTCTGAGATGCGTCTAACCCTCTCCCGATGGAGGCAGCCGACTTCCTCCGCTCCAGCCTGAACCGTTCCCCTCTGGTAGATCCGTATGCGCATGTTTGCTGTAGTGTTTAGATTTTCCTAACCTGAGATCGTATGTTAAGGACTGGTGGTGTCACCTGCCCGCTTTAGCCTGTTAAGCATTAGTCACCTCTTTTGTTACTAAAGGCCTGTACTATGTATGCTCTCTTACTTCCTATGTGAAACTGTAAGTTCTATTTTTGACATTTTAATAAACTTTGATTTGAAAACTGAGGCTCGTGAGAAAATAAGGATATTGTAAAAATACATTTAAGGATATAAACTGCAAGCATTTGGAGCTGTGAAACCAGAGATAACTCGGAGACAGCAGCAGCCCTAGGTATGTGAACGAAGGCTGTTCCCAGTCAGTCACACGAGATCTCCGTTACAGGTAACATCTTTATTCTTTTTACAGTTTTGTTAAAGAATTTAAAGCCAGATATAAAAAATAATTTAAAAATTGCCACTAGTTCTTTTAACTGCCAGGATTCAGAGGTGAGTAGAAGCGGAGCACTGTGGCTCCAAGGATTTATTGTCGAACTGCTGGAAAAGTCAGACGTAGCTCAACATTCCCTCTTGGCCCGCTGTCCTGAACCGTAGCTGGGCTTCCACCTCACTGTTGCCAATTAGGAAACTCCCTTAGCAGAAGGGTGGGAGCTGCAGTGGAGACGTACCGCTTTGTCCTCGGCGCGAGGCAGACCCTGCGATACCTCCGGTGTCCCTGAGTGGAGGAAGTGAAGCCGTGGGTTTGGCCTCGGAGCTGTCGGCTGCTGCGGGTGGACGGGTGTGAAGGTGCCCTCCAGCCCGCGGGGCGCTGGTAAGGAGGTGGTCAGGGAATGGCCTCGGAATGACGCCGTTCTGGTGGCAGCATTCCTCCAGCCAATGCGTTACCTTACTGAAAACCAGGACTTCTCTCAGATCTGGTGTAAAAGCGGCCCACTCTTTCCTCAAATCGGAGAAATGAGGGTTGGAAGAGACTACTGGAGGCCTCCCGTCAAACCTCGTGCTTGATCCAAGACAGTTGCCAACACTAGATCAGGTCTGCCGGGCTTTTGTCCAGATAAACCTTGAAGAAAAATCTTAAAGAACAGAGATCCTGCCCCCCTCCTCCCCAGATAAGCTGTTCCACGGCTGCATTGCGTTCCTAGTGGAAAAGTTTTCCCGTCTTAATCTCCCAGGCTATTGCCCCTTGTTACAACGGGTTTATCACATCTACGGCCTCTCTCTGCAGCGATGGCACCACTCCTCCCTGCCCACTCGAGGCGGCGCCGCTGTCAGGGATCAAGCAGTAGCCGAGCCTGACCGGCTGCCTTGGCTGTGTCCAGGCTGTTGTCCTCGCTGGGACTCGCCTGGAGGCGCCTGAAATGTCCAGCGAAGGGGCCGTTCCGGCAGAAGGCAGGTAGTGGGGTCAGGTGCCGTTATTGGGGGGTAAAAATAATCCCCGCCGGCGTTCAGCTGGCCTCGGAGCGGGCATTCTCCAAATAGCATTGCTCACGCAGCCAAGGCACACTATGATCTAATCCCGTGAACTCCTAACGTTCCTCCTCGGGTTTCACTGAAATTCAGATTTTATTTTTTTTGTGTGTGTTGTTTTTCCTGACGGAGGATTTACGAGAATACTTTTTCCACTCGGTTTTCCAACAATGTGGTCATAAAAAGGGTCGCGTCCAGGTTTTGTACCGGGGTTGCCAAAACTCGAGTGGGATGGAGTAAATCAGCTCTGAGCTGCGGGTTCTGCTGGTTGTCACCTGAATCTGTCACGCATTTCAGGATCGCAGGCGTCTCGTCTGCACTGAAAACAGGAAGCTGAAGCAAAATACAGGTTTGATAGTAAATGAAAAATCTCAAAGCCACTAATTAAGCATCGGAACAGGCTGCCCCGGGGACGTGGTGGAGGCACCATCCCTGGCGGGATTTAAAAGCCGGGCAGACGTGGTGCTTGGAGATGGGGTTTGGTGCTGGGTTTTGTCAGAGTTGGGTTGATGGTTGGACTCGATGATCTGAAAGGTCCCTTCCAACCCAGGAAATTCTCTGATTCTAATTGTGGGTGTCCAGGACAAAGTTTCCATGACGCTGTGGGAGCAGTCTGGTTTTGTTTGATGCCCACATTGCTGTTACTGGATGCAAGTAACGTTTTCTCCTTTTAATCATTAACTGAACACAACATTTATGTCACCTTTAGTTGGAGTTGGAATTTCACCAGCAAACAGTGGCTTGCTTGGAGTTTGTTGGTTTAATTTAACCCTCAGGTTCTTACATATCTAGTGACCGAACAACTGGTTTAATCACAAAAGGAAATGCAAACCGAGTTGCCATTTATCGCTATTGCACNGAGGAAAGTCTTTAGCTACCAAGAAGCAAACGTGGAAAACTCTTCCCTACTTGGAAGGAACCACCTTCAGTTCGTTACAGCCCTCTGTGCAGGGGACCAAGGAGGAGAGAATGGAAGGAGACAGCAAAGTCGCGGCAAGGCCCTGCAGCTGCTTTGCATCGCTCAGTTCGGAAGAGCTGGCCCTGGTAGGTGTGTTGCCTGGATTATATCCCTGTAAAAGCAACATTTCTTCTTAAAACCAGGTATTTTACTCTGGTGGAGCTACTACTGGGTCTTTGTATGAGAAATGCTTTTCAAACTACTAACAAAGCTTCAGTTCTGTTTCTGAAGAGTTGAAAACGCTGCAGTTTTCACCCAGGAAATGATCTACTGCATTCCCAGAAGCCTATTATTTTAGCTTTGCCTAATCTTAAAAGAAGAGGCAGCGCATGTCAAGAACCACCGTGAAAGTGCCTTCTGAATTTAAAACCGTCAAATAATTTATGGAAAGCCACAGTCTCAAGACTCACGAAATTTATTGACACAAGAAAACAGACATTGGCAAAGTCAATTTCAAAATCTCCCGGTAAGATTGCTCAACGCGGCGTATTTTCAGATTGATAAGGAGATGCTCTTGGGGAAACTGGGTGCTGGCTCCCAGGGTATGGCGGCCGGGCAGGAGGGGAGGGGTCACCCCTTTCCGTGGATCTGCTGACCGCGCTGACAGGTGGCTGCAGCAGAAAAGGAGACGGGACAGCATTTACCTTTTCTCCTCTCGCCCTCACCAGCCTACGCCTTCCTCGTTTTCCTAGTGCCGCGCGCGTTTACGCTCTCCAGTGCGTCTACGACTGCGTGCCTCTGCAGAAGATGACAATACACTACATCTAAGGACAAAGGAATTTTTTCTAACCCTCGATACCACCAAGCAGCAATTTCAGACTCGTACTGTGGTGCCTTCTAATGAACGTACAGGAGCACGAGTCTGTAATAAACGCACCAGGTGACAGCGTGGGGTTTTTGAAATCATAGCTTTTAGGTATTTGGGAGAGAATTCAGCAGCAGAAGGTCTGGGCGTTCCGCTGGGCCTTGGAGGCCAAGCCTTGCGGAAGGTTTGGGCAGGGAACTTCACCCCTGGAACAGCAGCAAAAAGCTGTCTTGCATTTAATCCCAAATTTAGTTTCTAATGGAAACCCAGGGAGTGTGGCAGAACACCTGACTTCCCAGGGAAGGACCACATACTTCCAGACACAAAGAGCATTCAAAGCCCGTGGGCCATTTCTAATAGCTTTGGCACTCAGCAGGATTACCCTTGCAGCCTTGGCACAGCATCCCACAACAGGGTACCATCCAGCGACTTTCCCTTCATGGCTCATATAAATCTGGTTTGTTTTAACTCGTAAGTCAGCTATAAAGCTACATAAAACCATCAAACAGGCCTACATCCAAAACGTTGGGTTTAGAATTAAGCAGTCACTTAACAAGCAGCAGCCATACGCAGACAGATAACTGGTAGTAAATTTGGTTATTTAAACTCAAAAGAGGAAACAATAAAAATGCTAATTTGAAAAATGTAAACTGATTATTATTTCCTCTGGCTGCATGCGTCACCTTCCAAAATTCTCTGAGATCAGAGAACAAATGAACGCTCAGACGCAAGCACGGTAACCGGGAGGTGCTGTGGAATGTGGTACTACAGCGATGCCGGGAATCCGTTAACCAAGGCAAGCAACTAACGCTAAACGGGGCTTTTCGCAATAAACACGCATTGCAGGAAAAGGTCGCTCTTTTAGGGTTGCTCTGTCGCTTACAGCTATGAAAGAACTTAGTTTTCTTCATCCGAGGAGAGACCTTCGATTTCATCTCTGTCTCCTCCAATTGCCATCCAGAAGGCTTTGGCCACCTAACAATGGACAAAAAAGATAGGAAAGGGAGAAAAATTCCCCTCAGATGACTGAAGACTTGGCATTTACCATCCAAAAAGCAGAAACTGAGCAGCAGCTAATCTAGCAACCGTGTTTCTAGGTACGGTGCTAATCCTCTCTGAAGCTAAGCAATTTCAACCCAGAGACAGTAATCTAGAATTCACAGGAGGCATATGTGATACAAAACTTGAGCTAATTAAGGCATGACTCAATTTTCCTTGAGATCACGGCTCTTCCATTGACTTAAGCGGAAGCTGGCTCACAGCCTCACTGACTGCAGGGCCTTCATTGCACAAATTTTGCAAGGGAAAGCTTTTTCTGGTGTTTCAAAATCCTTGGGAAATACCAGACGGTCTCCCCAAGGACTGCGTGGTTTGATCTTACTACTCTACAGGAGAAGTAACTACGGCTTAGAAAGGAAACCCCCATTTTTAATAATTTCGACGCCAATTTCAAAACCTCACCTTTTCGGCATGTAGTTTTCTTTGTTCATGAGGCAATGTTGCAGCTTTATCTGTGGAAAAGAACATGCTTTAGGTCATCAACCTCAGGAGCGAGCAGGGAGAGAAACGCCTGTTGCAGCTGGTTTTAGGGCACTACCAAGAAACTAGCTGAAGATCCTGAAAAAGGGATCTTATTTAGTAGGAGCAATTGCAATTCCCAAACACCAGAAAGCCGATGCTTCTGAGCACACTGAGTTTCATCTCAAACATTTGTAGCTTTAAACCAGAATATCAGCACACAGTTGCAGAAATTAGAAAAAAAGAAAGTCTATAGGTTTGTTTCTAGAAAACTATAGCATTAGGTGACGGCGGATAAAATCAGTGTGAGAGCAGCCGGCTGAGCAATATCCACTTCTTTCAAGATGAAAGGTGAATTAGTGAAAAGATCAGCTACTTATAAAGAATCTCAGACAGGAGAACAGGAATTTGTACGCTCTTCCCAACTCCCAGGCTGGCTTCCGTGCCTTCAAGCGATTAGAACAGGTGATGCAGCTCAGTACCGCTTTCCCCGGTACGTTACCTTTCATTTCTTTCAGCTTTGAAAACAGCCTTTCAAAGTTCTCCAGGTCACCATCTCTCGTGGTTAGGCTGGCTAACTCCTGAATGTCCATATCCAGCATGGGGTCTGAAATAAATGCATACAGGTTGGTTTAAGGTAAATTATTCTGTTGCGTCAGCGGGTACAAAAGCCTTTATGATAAAAAAAGTATTTTAACATCTGCAAATCCCATTTGCAAATTCCAGCCATAGGAGGGAAAGAAACATTTAATTTACTGATTGTTCATACATACAACTCATGGCATCATTACAGCGGTAATTAATTTTGATACATTACATCGCAAGAATGGTTTTGAGTTCATCCAATATTTAAGGTTTCTTGCTTATTATAAAACGATCTGTCTAGGAACAGCCACAGAGTAAATTAAAGAGTAATGAGACTACGACTACCCAGCTCTTAGAAGATCTCTATGTACAACTTGTAAGAAAGTCCCATCTCCTGGAATGCTGCAATTATTTAAGGACCTGTAGCTTAAAACACCCGAACCTCTTGGGACTGACTCAAGCGGAGTGTGCTTCATTCACCTCCTGCTGAGTCAAATGGTAATGATTTTCCTCTGCAACCACAAAGCTTCAACATTTATTCTTATAAAGAAGTTTCTAGATATACACAATATACACAATACATGCATCAAGGAATTTCACATCATCAGATCTGAATGTTTCCCGTTGGTAGTACTGCAGGGGCTCTGTCCTATCCAAACCTGGGCCCATTTTTTGAAGGTGAACACGTAAAGACTAAAGAATCAGCCTCCACAGGCTCTGGCAAGCACATTTATGCCGTACTTTTCACTGAGAAAAATCCAGTGGCTTTTTGGACCAACCCAGCCAGGGGTGCCTACTCCCAACAGATCTGCCAAGTGGAGAAAGAGCTTACCTACGATGTTGTCAATCTGTAGGTTGTTTGTGCCAGCTCCATCTTCTCTGTTGTCTAACAGGGACTCTTCTCTGTCTGCTGCTGCTGGATTGGCCTGTCAGAAAACAAACAGATATTAGAGAAGGCAATAATGCACCTGAAAAAGCATCAGCAGCAAATCAGGTGCTTCCTGTTTTGACTTCAAAAACTTACTATTTATCTTAAACCATTACTTGTGCCAAACCTGTACCATGTGTATTATGAAAAGCCACTTTTGCAACACTCTACGTAGGCATTACACGAACATTTTCTATGGTAAGTCTGTTGTTGTTCTTTAAATAACACTATCAAGTGGATAGCTTTTGTTTTGCACAAAACATTGCTCTTGGATATTACTACAAAACAACATCTTGAATGGAGCTTTTCTCTTTCCTTGGGCCCAGCGGGGGTAAAATATTGTCTGGGGTAAAATATTTACACAGTGTGGAAGTCAGTGTGATCGACACCCAACACTGAGCTCACAACTGGACATCTCCCGGTAAAACGGTGAGTTCCGAGGCAATGTCCTGAAAAACAGCAAGCTCACAGCCATGGGGTGACAGCTCCTAGGAACAACGGTCTCAGGGGGACTTGTAAGAGAAAATGCAGAGAGCTCTTCAGGCTGCAGAAATATTTCCTTCAAAATACATTCCAAAAGGCTGTGAAGCTGCCCTTGAGAACGGAGGGGAAAAAAAGCGAGCTGCCGGCACCACCACACCAAGTGTCACAACAGGAAAAGAGCAACAGGAGAAACAGCATGAGCAAAGAACAAGAAATAGGAATTACTGTTTACTTCTGTATCTTGGTTCTCTTCTGACCCAATGCTGCAGTTCGCACCTGCTAACGTACTGAGGAGACCAAAGCCCTGGGTCCTGTCTGAAAACAAACCAGCTGTTAGTTTGACAGAAAATGTAGTTATTATCACAAATAGTTGTAACGGATCAGAGGGGATGGAGAATATTCCAGGGAAGACACACAGCACCCTGTAAAACTGTGTCGGTGCACTTGAAAATATATTTCAAGCAGAAATTTTTCATATTCTCTAAGCTTTTTTGAAACCCTATTCATAAAATTTTCTGCTAAATATTACCAACAGGGAATAGCGTAAGCCAGAAGAGATGTAAGCTCTTTTTTCTATTTATTTTAAGTCACTACTCGGTTAGGATTTGGTCTGGCAAATACCTTCTGAGTCCAAACAAGGCAGTTTTCAAAATACAGAAGCAGCATTCGCTGCTTCTGATGCTCAGTGGGTCCGGTTTGACCGTCCATGGGAAGCAGCACGGAGTTTGTGGTTAGATAAAGGAAATGCAACAAGTGCCTTTGCTTAAACACGTTTTGTCTAAATAGGCTGAGCACTACACTCACGGCAAAGGCAATTTTTAAGTATCTAGTTCAGAATTCACGGAATGACCCAGCCACCAAATCCAATGCTTCTTCACACGCCAAGCTGCTTTGGGCTTTCCGCATCTGCTAACCTGCTGTGTATTTCAATGCTATTTCATAAAGCCAACCTAAAAAAAAGTCAATTCAAACCTAAAACTAAACAATCATTTAAGACAATAGATGCCGTACAGTATTTTTAAACTAAACTAACTGTATTTTTTAAACTTTTGTTTTTTAAATAAAAATATATGCTTAATATTATGAGGTGGTTTGTTTTCTAAGCCATGTTTTCAGCTGGCCTGGCATCGAGTAGTAAATATTTGCAGTTACAAAAGGGACTCAGGAGATTTTTTCTGAAAGTATTAGTATTTTAGTCAAGTAAAAAAGAACTAATGTTAAGTTTTGTACTACAAATAGGCAGGAAACAATGACTTGTGCCAGAAGAAAGATTAATATTAGGTTTTTTTAAAAAAATGTGTTCTAAGTTATTACACTAATGACTAAGCTCTAGACTCAAATGTTGAGATGATGCAATTTTTATGCACTGGCCAAATTTACTTGCCATTTATACAAAATTTCATTTTTAAGAGTTGAACATGTAACTAAAACCATCGGCTATCTAGAAAACATGTAAACATGTCTTCATTAGGGAATTACTAAGACCTCATTTCCTGTTTAATAATCGTCACTGTGTACTCAGGCTGATGCGTGTCCTGTCCCAGCCCTCTTCTCCCCTCCTGCTCCCCCACCCCCCTAGCAGGTATTTGTTTCGACTGGGTCTTTCCCACAGTTTTACTGCTTTAACAGATCACTCGCCAAAGGTTTGGGAAGTGAATCAGTCTGGCCGAGTGAATTGCCTTAAAAATGTTCAGTTGCAAGACACGTGAAAGCCTGTGAAGTCCGCCAGCTAAATTAACAAGCAACTGAGTGATAAAAGATTGGGACATGCGACCCAAAACAAAGTAGCTTCCCCCAGTTTCAGCAGGCTGAGCAAAGAGCTGTCTTTTGGGAAACTGTCAAGAGCGACATTTAGCCAGTTTCTGAGTCATCTGAAGCCAGATTGGACACTGCAGTCCAGAATGTACTCGAGAGAGAGCATTCCCACATTGGCAGAGGGGTGGATGAAGTGACCGAATCGTGTACCTCTGTCCCATCTATGGTTAGAGTTCACCCTGTACAGAAAAATGACAGTGGCGCCATCCCCACCACCACCACATACACATCATCTCAGCCAGCGTAATTACAAAACGTTGTACCCATCAGAGAGAAAGCGGAATCTACAGCGGGGATCTCCGAAAAGCAGCTATTTGTTTCTGGATCCGTGGTTAGGGAGGTGGCAGACATAACACTTGGTTGCAGGCACACCCTTGAAAAAGCCTTCCTATAAACTCTTTTTATTGGATGTAAAAGTTACTTCAACTTCTGGGTGCGATTCAGGAAGTGGGTGATGCCTTACACAGTGTTCTTACAGCATCAAAGCCAAAAATTATCTCACCCCACTTATTGTAATAGTTGGTGGCTCCATTATGGTGGAGTCCCAAAAGTTTCACAGGTGTCACCCACCAACAGTCACGGAGCTCTCCTACACTATGCTCTGAGCATGGCTTTGAGATTCATATAGGCTCGGTTCCTAGCAAAATGTTTTCCACTTTATCTACTATTCCTCCATAGTCTGGTTGTCTGATATGTGGTTATGCCGATTTCCATAAAAAATTGGAATTTAAAAGTCAAAATTCATCATTTGTTTCAATAACTAATTTTAAATAGTCCCCCTAAACCAGGTTAAATTTTTTGTAACGCAAGCCAGGCCAATCAGGAGCCCCACCCTTGGTAACCAGCTTCAGCTGGGACCACTAAAGCACGTATTTAAGCAGGAAAGCAGCTAAGCAGCCCTTTCCAGGGGGCAGTAAGTTGTTCCTCCTCTTGTTATCTCAGTCAACTAGTTCTGCTTTGAGGGGACAGATAAGGAGAAGAGCACCGTGCCACCTCTGGGGAGAAGATTTTAGCTGAAGAACCACTTGTGCTCTTCTGCACAAAGGGAAGAAAAACACCTGATTCTCCACTTGAAGAGAGCTCTGAGGCCGGGAGAACCCACAGCTTCTACCAACTACAAAAGGGAACTGCCCCCTGGAGACTCTCAGGTAAGGCTGCTCGGTTTTCTTTTCACAGAGCCAGTGCTGCTTTATTTACTCACAAAGCATATGGTATTACTTTATGTAGAAAGGTTTATAATTCAACTATGTTATATTTAACACCTATTTTTATGAACTGGTGTGAGAATTAATGTATTTAATGGTTACAGAAAAAAATTTAAAGGTCAAGAATTTTCTTAATAGGCGTGTGACAAAACTACTTCACAACTTAAGGAGAAGTGTGTTTGGGTTTAAGGCAAAACACCTTAAAATAATATGGGTTTAATGCTGGTACTTGAAAAAAAGTCATTTCTGCTCTGTGTGTAAACTTAATTTCTCATACAAACAGACAGCTGAAATAAGGCAAGGCTGTAATGGTGGCTCTTTGGATGGCTGCACTTAACAGTGTTATAAGCATTTACCACTACACAAATATACTCTACAAAAAATCTTCACGTGAAGTATGACCGCATAGTTTCTAAATGGCCATCAGGTAATTCAGTAGAAAATCAAAATTTACATGGTGGCCAGTTTCCAGGATCAGGGGGAAGTTGAAAACAAAAGATACGTTCCAGGTCATAAAAAGTTTTTTATTTTAAGTCGAATGAGCTCATCAATCTCCCTTTGAAGGCATAGTCAGGCTGCAACAACTTCCAAATATAGCTCACTTCCTGAGGAGTTTGTAGTAACGTGCATCAATGCTGTGTGGGTTTTGTACTGTGGCGATAAAAAAATCTGGATTTTCAAGGAGTCTGACCTTTAGAGAACACGTTAATGATGCACAGGAATTTCCCCTGAAGAAGAACTGAACATGTGACTAAGTTCTGTTCTTCTGTAATGTGGCATCAGTCAAATGCAGGAAATATACTGTTAAGAAAACCATTTTAGCACCAGTGACATAACTTTACACCATCTCAAATGGCTACCTATTTCTCTAGAATGACTATGTTAAGTTAGAAGCCACCTTAACCTCATTCTGATGTGGTATGAGAATTAGTCAATAGGCTACATTAAAAAAAAAAATTGAAAAAGCTTATCAGTTTAGTAATTCTCATCCTAGTTCTGCTGAGTCCTGGTAACCATCTTGCAGTTACAGGAACTAGCTGATGCCTCTCAGCACTTGAAATCATTACACAGTTGAAAGACGTAGGAAGGAAGAAGCTGTAACAGTGGAAAATTGCACATCAGGGAGCAGACAGATATTGGAAGGTTGCTAGCTCGTGGGATGAGGTTTTCTGAAATAAGAAATGTAAGGCCAAGCACTCCACAAGAGTTTAATCTTCCTACATTTCCTGCAACAGCGTGTGTTATTAGAAAGGTAGTTAAAGGTTCTCATGTAAATGGAAGCACCTACACTTGCAGTAACTCTGGGCTAGCAACAGCACTTCCTTTTCTAATGAGTCTAATCCTGAAGTGGTTTTTCCAAAGTTCTAGCTGATAATCAGCTGTTTGCAGGAAGTTACCTGGGGTTGCCTGGTTTTTGCACTGTTTTCAGTAAATTCTATGGTTTCCACATACTCGGGTGGGGTTTTCTGTAGGGAAGACAGTCCTTCTTGCAATGCACTTAGTATGTCCTTCAGCAGACATTTGAAATCACTTCTTTGCCAAATCTCATCTCTGCACTTGCTATTCTCATCCCCGTTTCAAGTACTGTTTTCAAAAAACTGTAACAAATTTGGAATTTAAGACTTACTAATTCTACAGTAAACCATGTATAAGTTTCTAGACTAAGCTGTTAACTACTATTTGCTGCTAGAGCTTGACGGAATAAGCTTTCATTTCTCATGGAAATTTGAAGAATTAGTGGAATATTTAAACTCAAGTTATTGGTAGAGAGCAAGTCAAAGTACAGAGGGAACGGGAACAGATGCTGAAATGGAGATAAATCTCCCCCATCGCCTGCAGGTTTCTCTGTGCATCAAGGGACAATGAAAGCAAGACCTGAAACCCTACCACTGTAGGTTTTCATGTAAAAGGTTGAAGAGCGCTGTAGTTCTCTGTACTGATGCAGTGGCAGTAGCACTGCAGCTGCTCAGTTTAAACTTTTGCTAAAAACACTAAGCCCCCCCAGGCCTGCATTCTCCAGAATTCATATAAGAGGAACCTGTGTTACGTACCGCTTTTCATGACTACGTTGGACCACACATTGGCGTTCAAGGCTTGTACAATTCGTTTCACTCCGGTGGACTCTGGAAAATCATCTAAACCAGAAGACAAAGACATTGTATTCCTAACAATTAGAT
The DNA here is from genome assembly GCA_013400135.1 of Rhinoptilus africanus. Taxonomy (NCBI): domain Eukaryota; kingdom Metazoa; phylum Chordata; class Aves; order Charadriiformes; family Glareolidae; genus Rhinoptilus; species Rhinoptilus africanus. The sequence goes on along the minus strand of VXBO01000767.1, from coordinate 244,235 downwards.
CAAAAACCACGGCAGGCCTGAAAGCAAGGAGGCGTGTGTCTGAATGCCTGCCCTATCTTATAGCAATAAATAGAAATTACTTGCTTTGTTAGGAAACACAGATTTCTTGCCTTTGCTTCATGGGAGGCCAAACAAATCTCGGTTAACGCCTCACTTCTTAGACTGCGCTTCCAGGTATTATGAACTCTGAGCTCTCAGCTTTTTTTAGAGATATCTAAACTCTGAGTGGGGTTTTGCTAAATATTTAGCATGAAGCCTATATTGCTAAATAGCATACAAGTAAATTTAATAGTAATAAACAATTTTTAAGCTGCTGTTAAAAGCGAGGCATCCTTTACCCCAAGATCTTCTAGAATGCTGCATGGCATAAAAATACATGCTAGAATTACTTTTCCTTCCTTTATAAAGTAAAGAACTTAAGACAAATATTTTTAAAAGGTGTGATGCTTGTTAAAAATTATCATTGTAATGATAACAACAACATCTAACTCCAAATGTTCCAGTAACAGTGAATTACAGTAACTTGAAAGACTAGGGAAAGCATTATTTGGATTTCAACTTATTTACTGAACAGATCTGATGCAACTTGTATAAAGTCAGTTTTCCCATTTCCTCAGTTTAGTCAGCTTCCCACATTTGTGCAGGTCTCACACTGCAAAAGGGGAAAAAAACCAAAATGCCCTTGGATACAGAAACGTGATTGCTTAAAAATCGGGCTCTTTTAGGATGACTCAGGGACAGGTGCAGTAATTGAAACTGCCTTTAAAAATTAATTTCAAGCTGTCTATGAGCCCTTAGATTAAATATTTTGCCCTCTAAAACACTGCTGTTTGGTTTTGTATCAGAGTCATTATCAAGAGTCTCAGTTTAGAGTTCCTGTCCTTGCTGCACAAATGACTGACAGCGTAGCAAGAGCTCCAGTTCATTTGTGATAAGCTGCCAGAAATGTCATAATTTTTAAACAGCTATTGGCCCAGTATGTTTGCTGTGTCCATTTTATCTTTTGGAAGTAATTCATACAGCATGTTTACAGGGTAAATATATTACTTACTGGAATACATTTCTTCCTGTGCATGAGTCACAGTGAATCAACTACCATATTAAAAATCCAGGAAAGAACATCTATCTTAGTACTCCAAAGATTAACATACTGAGTTGTTATTATTCCCATTACTTATATTATTTAAATAGCAAATAGCTTGTTCTTTATAACAATTATTCAATAGGAAAAAAACCCAAACCCTTGACTTAATGTTACTAGTATTTCCTTTAAAGTACTTCCTAAGAAAACTTTAGACTAAGGGGTACCCACTTCCAATAGTTCTGGTTTCTATGAATCAGAAATACACATATCCCTCCCTCCCTGACTAACAAAGTGCCAAAAAGAAATGCATCTTTAAAAATATGGTGGGGGGAGGAGGGGCATTCTTAGCTAGACAAGATACAATTTTAATCTAGGCCTTTAAAAGAGGGGAGGGGGGAGGAACGTGAGTTCTAGCTTAGAAGACCTTTAGACTAAATCATTTTTGGTGACAGCTATGTACTTGGTGAACCTGAAATAGAGCAAATGTTAGTGACTAATTACACTCAAGCCTGGAAATGGAGTCAGTTATCTCATGTTGGGTCTATAGAGGTAAGACATAAACCTTGTTGGTTTTTTTTCGTATCACTGAAATGAGGAGATAAGGCTGATGCTGATAAGGCTGCCCGGAAGTGCATAGTCACTTTTCAAGAGTGGAACATCACACCTCACGCTCCTGACTTTGCTTGATGGGTTTTTCAAGTTATAAACATGTGGTCAGCCAGTGATTTTGAAACTGGTTTATTTCCTGTGTAACAGTGCATGCTATTCTAAAATGTTTTCAACAATCTCCCCTTTTCAGCCTGTCATGTCACTGCTTGAATAATGTCTATCTCCTCTTGGGATGTACAATAGTTTTAAAAGTCTTTTTAAAAAAAGACAAAGAATTTTCCTGCCCTTGTGCATCTCTCTGGTTCTTGTCTTTTAGATTTATTTCCAAAGTGGAATATAAATGCTTCTTTTCCATCAGTACAGTCCTGGATTACTGCCAGAAAAAGGAGCAGATATTATTTTTATGTAGGTGCTACATAAACAGCAGCTGTATTTGGGAGGAGGCAAATGGAATTTCTTGGAGGAAATAACCACCTCCTCCTGACCTTTTATAGCTGAGACTAAGCCTCACCAAGTGGGAGCATTCCATGCAGTAATAACGTAGCACATAAATAAAGTTATGCCCCTTACAATTGTTTAGAAGATATTTTGGTGTGCTCTTTCATTCTAAAAATTAAAACAGAAGTAGCAGTCCTACCATCTTCATCAGGCAGGTCCTCAGGGCTAAGTTCTACCAGTTCAAAGCCATGCTTGATGCACCATTCTTGAGCTTTCTGTCTGTTAACACCTAAAGTTGGGAAACAAAAATGCATACTAAACATACACATTTGAGGCATATCAGCAGTTGAATCTTTAGCTATGTTTTATTCCCTCAAAGTTGTTTGCTTATTCTGGATTGTATGGGGGGAAAAAGTATATAGTAGTTGGCATGGGTCCTCCATTCACTTTGAATTTGATTCCAAAAACTCCAGTTAAACAAATTCCTCCTTTGAATTTTTTTTTTCCAAATACCATAAAATCAAATGGCTTTGCAGTAGGTACTCAAAGGGAAATGAAACTGCAGTGCCACAGTGAATGAAGACTTCTGTTAACTCCAAGTTTGAATCTGAATTAAGTTACAGAGATATATCTGCTTGCTGTTGTGTTGTGTATGCTCATCTAGAATCAAGGCAAACATGCACATTTAGTGTCCAAAAGGTCAAAAAAGATGAATGTATCTTCCACTGTGGTCAAGCAACCAAGAGTCATCCTCATTCTTTACCAAAGAGGATGATGTACATCCATTAATATGAATAGCCACCTTGCAGCGCATGCTGGTATACCAGGAATGGGATACACAGAGCTCCTTTTAAGCAAGCTTGTAAAATTCTGTTTCAGTTTTAACCACAAATAGCTTAAGACTTCTGTTCCTGGTCACGAGAGTAAGCTGTGTTTTCTCAATCAAATCTCAAGCCCAGTCTCACGCTGGTATTTTAAGAAATAATTGTGTTGACTTAACCAGGAAATAAATTACTATGCAAGGTTAATAACTCTAAGTCAGTTTGGAACTTCAGGTTTCATACCATTTTCAGATACTCGGTTACACACCAGGATCATGACTTCTGGTAACCACTCCTCTGTCAGGGGAAGCCATTCAGAGACACTATCAAGTCCAGATTTCTAAATGGAGGAAAAAACCCAAAAGTTCTTTGGAATACATTCTCAAATACTTTAGTTTTTAAACAAGTTTTAAATTATTAGATTATTAGAATTTATTAGAATAAAATGAAGTAAGAAAATACGCTAGGCTGCATATCAAGTATGTTTAAGACACTTGTGCTCTAGTCAGAGAAGCTGACTTATACACAACTTCCTTCTGATTCCTGACTTATATTACAGATGAGTTAATCCTACTGCCTTGGATCTCCCTTTCATGTTTAATATTAATTATGCCATCCTAGTGTAGATTTGGAAACATTTTAACTTAAGGCTTATCCTGAGTATTTAATTTTAAGTGTATCTTGGGTTTAAGGTGCAGCTACTCGGTCTTCTACACTAAACTGGACATTATGGGGGCTGGTGAACCACCCTCATTGCTCTAGTTTATTCTGAGACAGCCCTGAGATGTCTAGCTAAAGGTATCTTTGCAGAATGTGTGGTATGTGCCCTTTCCCAACTGTGGTGGAAAAACAGTTCCTTATTTAGATTTTTTTTTATCTTCTGGATTTTTTATCCTTCTGGCTTTTGCTAAAGCACTGTTTTCACGGCTGCAAGCTTGGTTAGAAAAAATTTTGGGTAAAAAGATAGCACTGAATCTCACATTTATCTCCTTCGTTCTTGGCTATCCTAAAGCAGCCTTTCCGAACTAGCATCAGCTAGGAGTTAAGCTGGAGGTGGTGGACTGGAGGAGGATTTGCCTAATTTAGTGGCATATTTGCATCCTGAAAACCTCTCTTCCAACTGGAGTATGATAGTAAAAGGGAAGGAAACTGCTTCCATTGACAGCAGGCATAATTTAACATTGATCTACTGACAGTTGATAGGACAACCTAAAAGGAATGGATGGCACACGATGAAAACAATGTAATTTTTGGTTATCACTGTGATACGGCAACTGTCATACAGATAAAGCAATACAATGATGCAGAAGAGTCTTACTATTGTGCTGTCGAAGTACACAACAAACGCTTGCACAGATTCAGCAATATCTCCAGTAACAAGAAATGTGTTTGGTACGACACAGAGGTGAATATCTGCAGAATAGTATTTATTATCTATTGTCCAGGGGTAAAAATTCACTCTTCCACTTGCAGTTGCACCCACAGTAAGGTCATCTCTTCCTGTGATACCTGCATAAAAGAAAACAAATGAGATTGATGATAAAACTAGCATCAAGAAAATAATTTGTCTAGAGAAGCTCGTTACAATGCCAATACAGAGCCATCTTTACTTCCTGTAACACAACAGTATACACTTAAGATCTTTAAAAATTCAACTCAATTTGCTACTCTCTCGTAGAGTTTATTATTAAGCTTTCAAAAGAGTTCTTTCGAGAGTTTAGTTGCAGAAGAGTTTATTTTCTAGCTTTCAACATAAAATACAGTATAGAAACTCTTCAGAAAGCCAGGCTTTTTTCCTGGCTTGAAATGCCTTTTAAAGCTTTAACCTCAACTCACTACCTGTAAACAGGATTATGGAGAGAACACCTAGACGTTATCACAGCAGAAACAAACCTTGCATGTTCATTCAGATGTGAAGAAGTGTCTGACTGTGACCAAAAGCTGAAGGTAACTAATGAAAAAATAAACCGAGTTACTACAGTTCGGTTGTAAATCCCATTACATTCCATGCAGGAGTTTGACAATTAAAATCCAAGGCAGTGATTTGATAATATAATGTTAAACATTGCCCCTTCATGTGCTAGTAGCAACCTTCACAGCACACACTCTCATGGCATGACAGCCACCTGGTGGAGTTGAATTATAGTTAGTAGCAGAGCATCCAATCTATACCTCACTGGAAAGGGACACTTTATCTTGGGCACTTGATAACACGAGTCAATTATATATTAAACTGACTGAGTCATCTATAATGTATCTGAGCAGAAAAAGTTAATAAAAAAGAAATAAAGTATATGGGTTTTCAAAGATCTTAAGGGTCATATTTTAAAGGTATCAAGACACAACCCCTGGAGGTGCTGGAACATCCCCAAATAGTTGGAATTTTAATTTGAAATTATGTGTATCTTATCAATGAAACCCAGGAAAAACTCATTGCAAAGATTGCCATAGAAAGGTCCGATGATTTTTGCAACTAAGTGTGAAGTCTGAGAAATCTAACTAGTTAATGAGCATGGTGCAGAAGGCAGCACGAGGAGAGCTCGAAACCAGAAGGATTATTTGCAACAGCGAGGAGGAGGACACGGGGAATCTCAGGGAAAAATTTGACCTTGGAAACAGAAACCTGGAAGGGCATCTCCTGTCAGGGTTTCTGGAAAAGGAAAAAAAAAGGGGGGGGGGGCGGCAAAAAAAGCTCCATATCAATATGCTTTTTTCACCTTAAAGTTGGATTTTTTTAATTTGGATGACAGTTTTCAGAGTAATCGATCTTCAGTCAGAAGCTATTGCGTGTAAGACTATCCATGTCACCTTGGGGCTGGGGATGATGACGCTGAGTTAATACCAAACAGACTTTGACTTTGAATTTAGTAGTATTAGAGCACTACCTCATTCATCTAAATATGGAAGAGACTACCAGTACATTTAACCAGAATCAGTAATCTTGAAATATTTTCATTCTTTCATAGCTTTTTTAAACACTTTTAAGCAGTACGCACCAGTTCTAGTGGCACATAAAAGCTGTTTTCCCATGCTTATCTCATAAAAATGTGTATACATGGATCTCTGCTTGCCCTGCAAGTCTTCGTAGTAATACTGCAGTCCCTTTGCAGCAGGTATCTCTGTCCTGTTTGCATTAGCTGGTATTACGCTCTACTGACACAAAGCCACACCTATGCACCTATCTCCCAAGGCAACACAAGAATAGCTTCCCAGTTAGTTTTAAACCCAAGCTTTTCAATTTAGGCTGCACAAATACATTGAGTCTACTCTTAAAAAAACCCCAAAAAATCCCAAACAAAACAAACCCAAGTAATCAGTAAAAAAGATCATCCAGTAGCAGCATGTCACTTCACAAAATCTATAGCTTTCATGTACATATTCTATTGTAATAAAGGCATTTTGGCAGATGACAAGTTGGGTTTTTTTCTGCTATAAAACAGGAGCTTTAAGAGTGACTACCTAAAGTGTTATATGTGGTATAATTTAGTTTGGTATCTTTGGTAAACAGGACTCTAATACGTGCCAATTGCTACTACACTGGGAGTTTCTTTTAGATGGGTATTAGGGCCAATGGAGGCAACTTTCACTCTGCTTACATATAATGGGACAAAATTATAGCAACCAGGAGAGGAACCAAATAAGGCAGACAATACCACTGTATGTATCCCAAACACAGGGATGCCTTTTCTTTCTGGAATTATCTGTGCCTAGCTTTTCAAATGCAGGCATAATCTTAATTTTCTGCCCTGGAAATCAGATGTTTTGTTTGGAGGCTTTGAATGCTACATAAAATGTGGTATAAACTTTCCTTCACTAGTGTTTTGACAGTCAAATAACTAAATAAAAATCAGTTCTAAGCTAACAGAATTGCAAGTCAATGCTGTAAGAAGCTACGAATAAAGGAGCCCATAGAAATTACTGGAACGCAGAAAATCAGCAATAAGGCTCAATGCCAAAGAAGGGGAAACAGGGAAGGAAAAGGAATTCAGTTCAAAAGTCGCTCTGTGAAGTCAGCCACCTGAGCAAGAATACAAAAGGAAATAATTTCTTAGAAAAGATTTTCAAAAGCTGATATGAAAGAACTTTCATATTTGCTTTGTAAGTGATTTTTTTTTTCCTTACAAAAGAGTTCATGGACAAATTTAGGCCTCAAAGTACTGCTAGAAGAAGAATGAGGATGTGTCCCACTTCCCATTATATGCTACTGTTCCTGTATTTTAAGCAGCCTTCTTTCATCCCATTGTGCTTCTGATTACCCAGCATTCATCCAAAAAGATTTTGCCAATACCCTGTGAAATTTCTCTCCCAGTAAAAATGGATGTTGCACGCTAAATTCAAAGGACTGCAGGAACTTTCTGAAAGGTTTCAGCCTTGCTGTGGCTCAGCCGGCATGTAGGGTTGTAAGAAATTACTGCGAAACAGCCTGATGACTCGTGGCAGGAAACTAAATGCAGTCTGGGTATCTTGTGAATAATTCTCTTCTCTTCTATAGAAGTCACTTAGACCAATTAGTTTTTGGCCTTCAGAGTAAACAAGAAGAGACTACAAAAGAAATACCCAATGCAACTCAAACTGTGTTGTCAAGGATATATTCCATGATGGAACTGTTTTTAAGGATTCCATATGCTACCTGTAGTTTCCAGAAATGTCTTTCCAAGACGGCCTGTATTTTAATGCAAACAGTAAATTCAGCAGAATAGTATCATAGCTAATTTAAAGAATACTCATCAGCATAAACCCCATTAAGTTTCCTTTAGATACAGGATAAATTTCTAGAATATTAGTATGGCAAGAGGAGGTGGCTTGTCAAACTTATCTCTAGTGAGTTACTCATTTTTAATTTTAAATGCCCCAGCCATTGAAAGTGTCAGTGGTTTGCTATCCAAAGAGCCTGGAAAACCAACTGACTCACTCTTTGACCACAACAGTAGGCAGGCCTCCTGGGCTGACTTAATTAGCTTGCCTTTTCATAGAGCAGAAGTGGCTTGTTTGGATGACAGGAATGCAAACAGATTCCAAATGCATCACCCTTAAAGAGTACTAAAAACATGCATGGAAAAGTTCATGCCACAAAAGAACATTGCTTAGTGTCATTCAAAAACATGATTTAGAGTTCAAGATGCTCTAAGAAATACTGCAACTGCTAATGCTGGACACCTACTGAAATAATTTTTACAATCTTACCATTAACTGCTGAATACTACAATACGCTGTATTTCAGTGTCTCAGGCTTCTGTACGACAGCACTTGGGAGCAATAGAAGCTTCATCTACAGCGCATTATTTGAGGCTAGGGACCAAACAGACCATTTCCGAGCCAGTTCCAGTCTCATCCTCAGGTCGCTACCCCCTGCGTACAGTGGCACTCTTCACCTACGCAACCTCCAGAGCCCCTGCACTAATGCCAACCTACACTAAGATCACCACATTTGTTGGACACGGTCAATCGGCTTTCTCCGGTTTATCCCAGTTCATGACTCGCTTTGCCCGTTTTCTATGAGAAAACCGTTTAAGAACACAACATCAGCTGACACATGAGGTTGGTTCATGGCTCGATCCAGTAACTGATGGTGACTGGTGTCATATAGCTCAATGAACTTCCAAACTTCTGTGGAATCTGTCCAGAGGAAAAGGGGTTTTTTACTTCCAGGCAGTCCGTAGCTTATGTTTTTCAGCAAATTCATTAGTTGTGTCCTTTCTTTACTCACAATTATCTATAATTTTTAATAGATTGGACAAAAGTCTGGCCAATACATTTGGAAATTCATTTCAGATATCCATTTACACAAATGTTTGCTCATTTACTGATTTAAACTTGTTGACTTTTAATTTCATATAGACAAGATAAAACAAGCAATGGTTCAGAAGACAAGGAAGAGGACACGTTTAAAACTGTAAAACCCAATGTGCATTCCTTTTGTGTAATACAGAGGCTTCTGTAAGTATTCTGTAAATGCAAGGCAGCAAATACTTTTTGAAAAGAGCAGCAGATGAGAAATAATATTTCAGAAAAGAGCTAAATAATAATCAAAGAAGCAGATGTAGGTCTCTTGCAGCAGTGTTCCTTGTTCTCTAATACCCAACTGATATTTAATCATTTCTACTATATTCTGTGTTTAATAGTAATATTTTTTTCAGCATCATTACAACTTCTCTTTGCAAGTTTGTTTTTTTTCCAAAGGGATTAAGGTATTGATCACTCTTCCCAGTATTTTTCAGACCAAATACACGCGATAGGACTGTAATTCAGTTTTCTGCAATGCCCTAAATGATCCCAAGTCCTCTTAGTTGGTAGGTACACCGTGTAGTTCTCACATTCTGGGCCTTGAGAGCCACCTGGTGGAATACACCATAAAAAAAATACTCCTGGAAATTACACAAGGAGTAAAAAGAACTCAGAAGTATGCTGTGGGGGAGGAGGGGAGAGGTAAATAGTCAAAAAGGAGGCAAAAAAAAAAAAATCACATCAGAGAGTATTTTTTCTGTTGGCCTGCATTTTTAAAAACTAAATCTAATTTGCTGTTTTAATTTGTGATAAATATATCTAAGAAAAGCCAATACTATTCTGTGCATTCTAAATAGCTTTATTTTGCCAGAGTATCTAATGAAATTAAGCATTCAGGGCATCCCACAGAAACACGAAACAATAAAAATATATCTAGCAAACATATCACAATATTCTTCTCATCCTCGAGCCATTTCCTACTTAACAGGATGACAACACTGGAAAAAGCCTTGTAATTAGACTGGAAAGTTATGGCAGGCAGCAGGAGAAATGGGTTCTCATACACCTCCAAACGGTGAACGCTCTAAGCAGCTTCCTTCTACTTATAAAACAGGCTTTACTAGAAAGAGCACCTACAGGGAAATTCAGCAACACAGTGGCAAAAGCAGTGACAATATTGATAAGGGCTTTTTCATGTATCTGCTGTAGATTCGAAACCCAACTGCTATATGGATCCTACCAACCAACATGGTATTTAAGAAAAAATTTAACCATACATATTGTGTCCAAATACTGTAGTGCCCCAGAAGTGTTAATATAACGCTCTTGGTCTCGGCATTGAGCTAAACCATGATCAAATAATGTCTTTAATCTGGTGCGACGCTTTCATGCTGTAAAAACGCAAGTTCTGGGACTTGTAACAGCATTTTGTTTCAACCCACCAAAAGCCTTCAGCCCAGCCACGGCTGCCTTGTCCTTATCAATGTTCTTCAATGTTTTTCAATGTTTGTTCTGCTTATGCTTCTGGATCTGATGTCATTTCACTTGTTATACAAAGCATAAAAATAAATTTATTAAATTAAAGGAACTTAAAATTCTCATGGTATTTATTTTAGTAAATGATCTTGATTCTTTCAGGAAGATTTTAATGTCTTTTGTGAAGCTACCCAACTAGAGGACACACAGACTATCTGTAAGACTCCAATTTTGGTACTGGAAAATAATGGAATCATGGACATTTCAATGTGAGTACTAATTAAAAAAAAAATCTGAAGTAAAGTTTTAAGACTTTTTTTTTTAGATTAAATAGCATTTCTGTGAAGCTTTTTGCTCACGTTCCTTTTTTTACTTGTTTAATTTCACTATGAAAAATAATTAAAGGAAACCTACAGGAACCTTGAATAATTCCTTACAACTTGCTTATACCTTTCTCAAAAATAAGCAACAATCAATAATAATATTCTTTGGTGTGGAATCCTTAAATAATTCAGTATCAACCCAGCTGCTTTGACAGAGTAGCTTTTGACTGTGGACCTTGTACTGTTATTCCTGTTTCAGAATGCAGTTTAATGAAATGGAAGGAGCCAGCCCCTGGGGGCAGCCCTCTGCTTTAAAAGGTCTTAAGTAAGATCTTACTTGGAAACAGTTGAAAAAAAAATCCAGAAAAGGGGGTGGGGGTGTTTAAGTTACACGTTGTAGTATACACATCAAACAGTTCATGACCGTTCTCTAAAAAGCAAGGCTGTACTAATAAGTTGTAATGGCAAATCCAGCAAGATCTAAACAGCTTCTTCCTGCAATTCCCCTGACTTTAGAATTACTACAAATTACACCAAAGCTTTCTCTGCTATAAGGTCTTACTCTCACGTTCCCTTTTTCAAGCCATAAAAAGGGGAAGTGGGTTCCAAGAAAACCACTTTCTACAGAATTAATCCTATGTATCTGAGATGGACTAAGAGTAATCTATAATTCTGACAACTGCAGAAAGGAATTTTTTTAGCTTTCCCTTTTTTGTGCTTCTGCATTGGGATAACAAATAGTCTAATGCGTGAAAGCAAGCCTGAGTAAAACAAAGAGTTCAGACCCACGAGGAATTTCAAAAATTCTACCATCTGCAGCATTCAAGATAGTCTGTTCATTCAAAAATGGAAAGATGAAGCCAGAGGGCCAGTATTTAGTCTGCTTTTGTTTTCCCCATGCGTGTACTCCTGGCCCACTCTGGCAGCTTTGGTGTCCCCCCTCTTGTTCTAGGGGCCACCTTGGCCACTGACATGTCCCAGTGAAACAAGGACACTTTTGCACTGTCTGAATGACCAGAATGGCCAGCAGCAAATGTTACGGTCTCGTGCATCTGTTCTTAAGTATTATTTTTATTCAGTTTCAAGGCAATTCTCAAGTGAGTCCAGGTATAACTTATGACAGTTTATTCACACTTAGGACATGGCAAGTGGCCAGCGGGTAACAAAGCATTTTGGGATGTGGGGCTTCCTTTTTTCCTCTGTGGGTTGTGGTGATAATATTGCCTGCTCCTCAGTGTCGGAGGGTATGAAATATGCAATCTGCAGCTCTGTACTGTCTCTTAAATAGCTTATTTCCTTAAAGCAATAAGGAGGCCCCCGACGCCCTCCTCAAGGACAGCTGGTTAAACGTCAGAGGCCGGGGGGCAGGCAGGGGCCGGCTGGCCGCCCCGGGCCGGCCGCTCAGGGGACGGTGTGTGAGGGGAAGACAGGGGCCCCCCTGAGGGCCCGGCCTGGGGGTGCGGAGCTGCCAGGCCGAGGCCTTGCAGCTGCGGGCAGGCCGGGGCCCCGCGGCTGAGCCCGTCTGGGCCCCGCGGCGACAACGACGACTCACGTTTGACGAGCTCCTCGGCCGGGAAGCCGGCGGCGCAGCTGGTCA
>VXBO01000767.1:213067-232115 GCA_013400135.1 Rhinoptilus africanus | reverse complement strand
GCCCGCCCCCCCCCCCCGCCCCCCGCCGCTACCACGTGGCTGGGAGGAGGAGGGGGGGGAGAGGCGGAGAGTGAGCGAGCCCTTCTCAGGAGGAGGGAGCAGGAGAGCGGGGTCGGCCCCCTTTTGACGTGCGCTCCCCCCCGCGGCGAGGCGGATGGTGCGGTCCGGGCCGCGCGTCCCGTTGCTAGGGGTGAGGGCGGCAGCCGCCATGGCCGGCTCGGGGGAGCCGGGGCGGGAGGCGGGAGCCGACCTGGTGCAGGTGGGTCCGGGCAGTTCCCGACCGGCCCCGTCCCGCCCCGGCAGCCGAGCCCCCGACGGACCCCTCCTCCCCCGGGGAGGCTGCCTCAGGGCTGGGCTGAGGCGCGGGCGGCGCGGCCTGCTGCTCCTGAGGGGATGGGAGGGCTCAGCCCCCGCCTGAGGGAGCGGCTGCGGCGTCGCCGGTGAATTTCAGAGAAGGGCTTGGGCTTTGTAAATGTTATGATTCTTAGCATAACGCGACCTTGAACTTTTTTGGTTAGCACACGGTAAATACACATTTTTGATACGGGCTGGCATGATCTCCTCACAGGTGGCCTCCACTTTTCAGTCCCTCGTAAACGCTTTTGAGATTCCTGCTGAGTTAAGCCATCTGTGCCAAGGGAGATGTTTGAAACGTGTAAGGAAAAATCTTTGCTTGGCAAAGGACCTCAGTCCTGAAGTTTATTGCCATTGCTTTGTGAGATTTTTTTTTTTAATGGACTTTTTTTTCCCCCTCAGGTTTTCTCTAACCAATGGCTTTAAAGTCATTGGCTTTGTATTATTTATAAAAGTACAGAAGTATAGGAAGTTGCATATGTTTCTTTCCTGTGTTTAGGAACCGTTTAATTTGGATTAAACCCTGCTACATAATCCCATGGGGTTTGGTTATGGGTATGATTTTTTGTCATAACTTGCTTTCCAGGTTAAAGAAGATCTTCAGAAGCTTAATGTCAAAGTGAAAAACATCAACTTGAAAGGAAATGTAGAAACCGTGGATATTAGTGACCTGGATACAGCAGTCGAAAGAACAGAATTTGGGCTGAGAGTAAGTAAAATGGAGTAGATCCAGAAGACAATTCAGTGTTTGAGATGTCTGTCAGTAATTCACTTAGAGCATGTGGGGCCATGCATTTGTCATCCTGCAAGATCCTTTTCTGATTAGCAAATGATGGGATTCATCAGACATTACAGTTCAGAACCATGGCTTCCTTTTTTTGTGCTGTCAGATTAACTGATCTCGGGCCTCAAACCACTAGCCAGAATCTCATTTAGTCGAACAGAAGCACAAAGCTTATGATCTTTTCAGTCAAGTGAAGATCTAGATTGCAAAATTAACTGAGTTAAGTAAATTTAATATCCCTCATACCTTTGTAATAGTCTAAACGTTATTTTTTTTCCCCTCTAACAGAAACATGCTGAAAATTATTTAAATGCTATAAGCAGACAAGTGTTAACTATTTCTTCTACTGATAATAAAGAACGACATTCAAAAGAGCCCCCTAAATGGTAAGTGAAACAGCTGTTTTATTGCACAGACAACGCAGGTAGCAAGACAGAAAAACTGTGGTGTCAGAATCTTGTAAAGAAAATGGGAATATTGGCCCACACGAGGTTATTTTGGTAATTTGCTATTTTGGTTTTATTTTGTTTAAGTTAAAGGAAAAAATAGAAAATTTAATGCCATTCTAAGTAGCTAGAGCAACCTTCTGCTAGGTCCTGTGATTTTTTTTTTCAGTAAATGCAGATTTAAATAAAAATATAGTCTTTCCGAATCAACGAGATGGAAGCAGCATGGGTTTAATAAGTAAAATCAAAGTAGTTTTTAAAAACCTCACTGTTTGTTTCTTTCTAAATCAGGGGCCTTCATTTTGGTGCTTCTCAGAAACAGCTTATTTTACCACGAGTACCTGTTGAGCCCATGACTGTCCAGGCATACAGCAAATCAGCACTACGCGTTTCTCAAAGTTCACAGGTCTGAAATAACATACTGCTTATTCTGCCAGAGACCACATTAAGTGTGTAGGCTGATGTCTTGTAGGTTACCAGTTGTTCCTAGAATGTTATGTTCTGACTCCATATAGATTCAGCTTTTGATAATATACCATCTATGACTAACAGTGTTAAAAAATTCTCAGTAGAATGAGTGGGCTTAGAGGCAGGAGCCTTCTTCCGGCTTCACAGTCTGGATAAAATCTAAGTTAGGAAGGACTTCGGTATCATCATGAGGCATCCACAAGTCTTCCATTCTTTCCCTCCTCTCCCCCCAAGTATATTCTTAAAGAGTTCTGAAACCAGGTGTTTGTTTGGCTTTAAGGTCCCAGTCCTGCAAATACTGTATGCATAACTGTGATTCTGCAAGTAACGTGTCTTAAATAAATGGAACTATATATTGGAATAGCATGAGCACAGATATAAATGTTTATGTTTTTTAAGACTAAAACTGGTTGGTATTTTCTGTGTAAAAGATATGGCAAATTGTGGGAAAGGCTTCTGTTCACGTATAGGGTAGTCGCCTCTATGATAAAGATAGGTTTTCTCCTTGAAATCTGGTTTGGGGATTTTTTTTGTTCTTTTTATAAATGAAATCCTTGTAAAATCATTTAAAGCCTTTTAAAAATGTTTTTATCAAAGTATTTTTGCTTTTTTGTACTGATAGGTTCAAGGTGGTTTCCTCAAATGTATTTTAAAAACAAATGAAGGTAATTACTTGGATTGAAAATTACCCATTGTTACGATTTTGGATTATTACTGTTTAAATTAAAGGGAGCTTTGAGTGAGAGAGAACATGAAGAAGCAGCTCTCTAGTTCTATGACTGTTACCAGAAGCTAGGAATTGAAGCTACTTGAAGTGCTATAACCAGAATAAGACTGACACTTAGATTGCTGATTATCTTTGTAAAAGAAATTCCAGTATAAAGTAATATTAAAATATTGCTTACTCTTGAAATGATGGATAAGGTGCAATGAGATCTCGGGGTTTTTTCCAGAGAGTATTCCAATCCTGTCCTATATGAATACACTTATATTGTGAGGTAAAAATTATTATCAGAGTTCAGCTCCTCTGTAAACTCTGTATTATCTATGGTCTTTCAACTCTTCATGTGCACCAATGAGCTTAATTTACAGGGGACCACATGCTCTGTCCTGCCTTGGCTTTCTCTTTGTCTTTTCATTTCTAGTATCTATGGCATCTGCTTGGAAATGCATATCCAGTGACACATAGGCTAGCCCTAATTTCCCATTATAAAGAAAATGGCAAACAGTGCTGTTTTGCCAGCTGTTCTGCATGCCCAGCATGCCAACATAAAAAGCTTTTATTATTAAATAGTTGTGAAATCCAGCTGGGAAATTATCACCTACTATTCCTTATTTCCTGTCTTTTCCTTACTTGTAGCTATAAACAGTTTTGGTTTTCTTAAGTGTACTTTGGTGTTTTTCAAAATTCCTTTCCACTCAAAGGAAATATTAGTGAACTGAATAGTTTCTGCTCACAGAAAATGTTTCTGGGTATGTAGGCTTGAAGAAATCGACGTTTTCAACTCATGGTGCTTCTGAGAGAAATTAATAATTCATGCAGTAATATTTTTGTGCTTTGCAGTCTATAGTACGCAGTGCAAGAGTAGAAATGGAGCATAATTTGTGTTTGTAGTAGTTAGGATGAAACAAGGTTGGAGTCAAATAAGCACAGATGCTATTTTCACATAAGTATTGCTAGAATACTTGTCATATGGGAAATAGCTTGCCCACAGGTGTCAGAATAGGCTTAAAATTATTGTTTACTCACACATACAGTATTTCTGAGTCATCAGGAGCCGGATAGGATTCTGCAAATCTAGTTCATAGGGGGAATTGTGAAGCACTGTTCCTCTTCCCTCCCCCCTACAACACTATGTGTTGTTAATTGGAGTTGTTCTTCTAATAAAGCTTCAGAACCGTAAAGAAGTGTCTTCCGCATGCAGTAATTGTAAAGCCTCTGCATAGCAATGTCTGAAAAAACATTGTTATGCATAACTGGTAGTTGTATAAGTTCAATAATTTTTTATTTTTAAAAAACAAAACATGCTTAATTGAAAGCGCCCAAACTGATGCTCGTGCAGCTGTTTGGGGGGTTTTGTGTTTGTTTTTTTCTAGAAGTTGATACTTTCTGTGACATCCTGAATACACAGTAGAAGTTAATATTCTCTCATTATTAATAGAGTTAAAGATGTAAATGAAAGATGTTTCTAAGGGGCTCTAGAATATGTAAATAACATAAATAGCTTGACATAAAAAGTGGTTTAGTTACTGATAATGCGGATTGTTTCACAAATTAATATTATGTAGTGCGTTCATAAAGGAAATGGACTCTATTAGAAACCATGCACCACATGCATCTGCAAAACAGAATTACATAGTGAATCAGATTTGTTTGCTTGCTACATGATAAAAATGCTCTCCACTTTGAAATGACTTTTGTATTGAAGTAGAACAAGATTTGAACCATTTAACTGTCCTGAACATGTCAAACTGTTCTGTATACTCCATATTAATAATTGAGCACAATAATTCTTATTCTCATTGAGCATTATATTAGTAATAAAGCAATATTCTTATAGCAATAATGCTATTCTCATCTTTTTCTTGTTCTACATTAAAGTGGTTCAAGATAGCTTCAATTTTAGACTTTGGATAATACAGATTGATAGGTAATGTAGATGGAAAGGACCCATGATACCATCTGCATCAGATCCTACAAATGTAGAATTGTCACTTGCTGTACATCTAAGATGAAAAAGTAACTTTTATCAGGTTTTTTTATTAAGCATTTCAATTCTTGTTATCCTGAGTGGAATCTGCCACTCCAGCATTGATCACTTCACTATAAGTCTGAGTGAGGAGAGTGCATTGTGAATCATCTCTGATTTTAATTGAGAAGGTACTCAATTTTCCCCCAATTCTTGTTTAATAGCACAAGCAGTTTCCTTTCTGTACAGTGGTGTGTTATAGTAATAAAATAAATACCACAAAATCACTGATGAGGTGAAAATTGAACTTTCTGTCTCTGTGCAGCCATGTGGGTAAAAGAGTAATTGGCTTGGATAATAACTTTTGTTCTTACAAACCCAAATCTAAATGAGCATCTCGTTGATACATCTGCTTGTAATTACTATCAAAAGAAGAGAATATATTGTGCAGATAAATAAATTAAACCGTTTTTAGTGCTTTCCCAAAGTAATACAATTGTTTAATAGTTCAAATATACCTCTAATGATTCTTAGACCTTTTATGGCATATTTAGTTTGTCAAAAACTACAGTTCTCATAAATTTATTTTTTATGTTTATGCAATAGAAATATCATCAGAGAATTGTTGTGTGTAAGTAGGTTAGTTGGATCTTACGTAGTAAGGGAGCTTTTTGTATTCCTGCATCCATGTAATGGGAATTAAGCACGTATGCTGCCAGGGCCCCAGGTCCTCTGAATTGCCTTAGTTCTGTTGATACACTAGATTCTGCCGTTTGTGGATTCTTTCTTAGTTGGCATTGGTTGGTAAATAAACCCTGCTGGATGCAGAGTCTAGTTAGCTATGTCATCACAATAAAAGTATTGGGAGATACTACTACACTTGATAGAGATCCAGGTGTAAAGTAAAGCACATGCATTAAGGTGAACCAAAATGTCATCAACCTAAGAAACTTCTCTAGTAAAAATATATGTTATCACTTCTGGCTTTTATAGAAGAAAATGTGTGCTTTAGATAGTTTTTATAACAAGATGAAACTTTAAAAGTCTTTTTCTGTCCATTGGGATTTAAATAATAATAATTTTTATTAGCAAAATAGTTGGATCCATTCCCTGCAGATAACACAGTACGTTAAGAAACGTCTATGTTTTAATTTTTATTACTCTAAGGATTTTTTATGTCCTCATTTACTTAAAAGCAAGTGCTCTATCTGCATTGAGTCAATGGGCCATAGTTGATCTAAAGAAGCTGTTTTGATCCATCAGGTCAATGATTCATGAATTAAAGTCTCTGGCAAATGTGGCCAAGGTAAACGAACTCTTAATATCTGTCATCTGTGGGAAGAATACACATATGACACCCACTCAATAGATAGGGTGTGTACAAAACATTTGTTATACCACAGGTAAATGGTGTTCACCTGATTGTCCTTTCCATTCAAAGTTTAACTCAAAGCTGCACAAATCTGGAAGTTTCAGAGCTTGTAATGAAATTAATTGAACGAATTTTGGGACAAGCATATGCGTGGATAGTAGTTGTATGCCTTGCTAAGTTGTGCATGAGAATAGTCAAGTAACATGAATTTTTATTATCATTTTGCAAGTTTATGAATGTTAGCCAATTCCTGCTTATAAACACTTCTGTCCTAGTGCAGTTATTTTAAGAATATGCATATTATATATTTCAGCATCAGCTGGAAATGGACATGAAAATTATGCTTGATCCAGAGAACATCAATAATAAAGCTGTTTTGAAACAACAGAATTATGAGACCAAGCTGCCACTTATAGCTAAGAAAAAATCTGATCCTGTAAGTGACTTATATTATCTCATGGGCATTACTTTTCACTATTGAAGTTGATACATATCAGATCTAAATAAATAAAAAAATAAGTTAAAG
This sequence comes from Rhinoptilus africanus, assembly GCA_013400135.1. Classification (NCBI taxonomy): domain Eukaryota; kingdom Metazoa; phylum Chordata; class Aves; order Charadriiformes; family Glareolidae; genus Rhinoptilus; species Rhinoptilus africanus. The sequence continues at coordinate 225,475 of VXBO01000767.1, read as the reverse complement.
TACCTCATAATTTCCTACTTATTGATATTGATATGTAACGATCAAAACATTTTGAGTAACAATACTGGGGAAAACAAGTGTGGAGCATAACAGGTTTAGGTAGCAAATCCAGCAAAAGTGTACATGGGAATGTGCGTGGTAAGTAAGCTTGGTAAAATCAGGGAGTGAAGATAAGGAAACTGGAGATTGTGGAGTTTGGGTTGTGACCCAAAGATCAAGGAAGAAGTTAAAGGGGTTTTGCTGACAAGAATAGGTTTTCAGTTGCTCATTCTGTGGCCATTTCTTAAAAAGACAAAAATACATTCTGTTTTCAAATGATAACAGGATTGTTAGGAATGAGTGAAAAATGCTTGTACTTTGTTTTGATGCTCTTTTTAATTGACCTTTTTTTTAAAAAAAGCAATCCTGCCACAGGATTGCTGACACTGACCACAAATTGGTGTCACTGAATCAAAAAAACTAGGGGCGATTCTGATTCTCTTTCCTAGACTGACTACTTGAATTTAGGTGTCATTTGCGTCTTTTCTGACATAGTTTGAGTTGGAATGTCGGGTTCTACTTCTTAGCTCTGTGGTGGAAGCAGTTAGTTTGGAATGTGAGAGACAGATTCAGATCCTTCTTTTCTGTGTCTTATAGGTCCTAACTGCCCTCACTGTCAAGCTACAAGGTATTCTGAAGCACAGCCTTTCTTCTATTTCTAGTTAAGCTGTTTTCTTTAGTGCAAAACAATTATCCACCAAAGCTGAGACTGAACACTCCCACGACACTCTCCTCAGAGTCCCTGGACTTGTCTCATCAGATCACTCTTCTCTGTTTTTCTCTCTGGTCTAAAAACGTCCAAGTTGTATAAGATTAAGTTTTGATTCTTTCAGATTTGTGTTCCTCAACCACTGCTCCTCTTAAACAAATGAACATGTAGATGACGCTTTCTGCAAAGTATGCTTTAAAAAAAATTTAATAGGCACAGGCATCCCTCCAAAGATCAGTTATGTTCACAAATTTAGCACAGCACGGTGGTCCACATGAAAGAATGTGCCCAATGGTCTCACAGAAGGATGCTCTTCTACGATTTAATTTATGTAATAGAAGCATTATGCAGCAAGCCTAGTGCTATACGAGACATTCTAGGGTATTTGGTTTTAAACAACATAAACAGAATCTGTGAATGGCACAGTTGTAAGCTGCCACTTATAAAAAATGATTTTTTTGAAAGCTGTTGCCCAGACTAAGAGGTGATTTGTCTAACCCTGTGATATAGAGTTAATTAGAAAAAAGCATCATGGCTAATAGCTTTTTAGAACCACTCTAAAACACTCACAGAGAGGAATATTATACTACTGCAGAGAGCCATGTGTTTTACCACTCTCACTGAAACATACTGATCAGAGAAACCTTCTTAACGTTGACTTAAATTACAAACATTTAGTGTAAATTAGTCAACTCTCTGATACAGATTTACAGTTGCTAAAGAACTGTTTATGACAGGAAGATGGGCAGCAAAAACAAGTAGGTATTTCCTATCTCTAATTTGTTCTACAGCATTTACTGCAGTAAATGCTTTTTGGAAGTTTTCAAATCCTGTGACATAATCTGTGTTTTTAAATGTTCTGGCTTCACTAGGAGTAAGATTTGCAATTAGATTTGCAAAATCCACTACTGAGTTTGTGAATTAAGACATTTTTGTTAAATGTGATCCATGCTAGCACTTGGAGGAATGATAGTTATAGATCACCAATAGTAACTAAAATAAAACTACGTGTAGTTGCAGGTCTAAAATTATATGGTCTTTAGTTTTGAAAAAACCCATAAATTAAAGTAGGTATAAAAATTAAGTTAGGTGCTACCTACCCTGGTTTTACTAATCAGCCATTAGAGGGCAATATTTGTACGCACACATGTGGGCACACACACCCGCGTGTACCCATGTACATGCCCTGTGTATGAACATAAGTTCAAAGATTATCTCTCAAAAAAATCAGTGGCAGAAAGACTCTCATTGAAGTAAATTAAAAAGTAATTGCTTGGTTAACTGCATTCAGATTTTTTCCAAGAGTTGTCAGCATCTGAGTTTTCAAGGTGACCTGAGCATTTAAAAATGTGATGAGATTAAAAGCACACTGGTTTTGAGGTGACTAGATAGGTCAAGCACAAATCTACACGGACTTTTTATTATCCTGCTATTTCAGTTGTTTGAAAAATTATTAGGAAGGATCTCATTGTCTCATGAAAAATGTGTTCTTTTCTTGCTCTTTTGATATTATAAAGTTGCTGACACTGGATTTTATGACAGAAACTAAGAACAATTAACTATTGCCCTTTTGTACCTTTTTGGGTCGGATAAGCACTAATGCTTCATCCTCTGTAAAGTTCTGTAGTTTTCCTAAAATGAGGACTGTAATTCTGTTTGAAACACTGTGGGCAGACTGGGCATCACTCTATTTTGTAGCCTGGATTTGGATGACAAATGAAAAATTAGTAGATAATTATTAAATATGTATACTTCCCATGGAGTATCTAGCAAAATAAATAGTGATCTGAATTGCAGCAAAAATAATTCTGATGTACTGCTGCAGTGTAGAAAAGATTCACAGCTATCCCTTTCATTTTCATGGGATTGCTGTTCTTTTATAGAATTATTCTGGCACTTTTTGGTCTTTGTTTTCTTATAAATGTATATTATAGTGTAAACTTAGGTACCTTTTAATTTATTCATGAGGTAGAATTTAATATGGTGATGATTTCTAGCCTTTATGAGTTGCATCTTATATAGTGCGGCTCTAATGGCGATGGCAGTGATTCTGTGTTGTGGTGGGGTTTTTTTAAGCTAACTTATTTGAGCACATTCTAATCATATCCTCAGTTATTTGTTCTTTATTCGGTATTTGCATCATGCTAATCACTAAAGCTTATCACTGAAAGTCTATTCATTTCCAAAATTATAAAGTAAGCCAAAGCAGGGCAATTCTTTTCAAGTGACTAGAAGAAGTTGTAGAAAACAAGTCTTTTGGTCCTCAAAACCTGATTGCGTTTTAAATCTATGCATATGGCTATAATTACAGTCAAAGCATAATTTGGCAGTGGTAGCAGAATGAGACTTAAACAAATCAATGTCACACTACAGTAATTCAAAATAAGCTTGTTGCATTTGTATTATGGTATGTAATCATAATAAGCGGTACAGTGAATTAATAAAATCTTCTTGTCACTAAAAATAAAAAGGAAATAATTGGTGAGATGGAGTTAACTTAACAGATGACTATAGTCAGCATCCTTTCAACCTGGAAATGGGAATGTGAAGGTCACCCCCATCTCAGATGACAAACGTAGAACATTTTGTTGGTAAACAAATTAATCTTTTGAAAGGTCACCATTTGTTTTAAGTTTTTATCCAGTTCTTGTCATCTGGAATTGGAGATTGACTGTCATTTTGCTAGGCAGGGGTGCAGCTGAAGCTGCTGAAGCTGTTTCTGTACATATCAGCATTCCTTGACAAAACTCGGTGCCTGATTGTGATGCTATGGGCTGCTGGTTTACAGCTGTCTCCGGACAAGAATGGAGGCCCACCCCTGAATTCCAATAAGTTGGTCCTGCATATTCTGCCTCGTGTAAGCTGGCCTTTTGCCCACAAGTAAAATGTATTGTAGTTCAAGCCAGCAATTATCTTTCTTACTTCCTTCTGTGCTGCTTCTGTTGCCTTTTTCAAAAAGCAGATGTGGGATTCACCAAAGTTCTCCATCTATTCTCTTTTGCACCTGTTATGGCAGAATTTTGATAGAGGTAAATTCTGGGAGAGCTAGCAGTGGGCCTTAAAAGGAGCAAAGCTTGTTTTTTCAAAGTACATGGAAAATTGACAGTTCAGAGACATCTCTGGTTACTTTAAGAGCTTAAAGTAGGTACGAATAACATATGAGACCCGTTGTTAAAGATGCCTAGTTGCTCCACGTTGAAGGCTTAATGGTGGGCTTTCCAATCAAGATGGACTTTATTTTCTGAAGATAAACAAAATCCAAGGGAAATAATATGTATTAATAACTTAGTGTTACATCTATGGGAAACTGTATTAATCATTAGGTAGATAAAATACTGGACTATGTAAATCAGAATGAGAAGGACAAATTTTAATTTTCTGTACAATTTTCCTGCTGAGAAATCTTCTTGAATAAAAAGACAACCAGTCATAAAAATATTTCATGTTTTGAATCTCTTACAGAGACTTACAAATTTGACTCACCTGACTTTAGAATAGTTCCACTGACACTGATGACAGTTTTCCTTTACTTAGCATTCAGTATTTCTGCACTGAATTCCATGTGCTGGTTCTCAGACTTCGAGGACCAAAATTAGGTTATTTGAAACCAGAGTTAAACACTTCCTGTATTTACTATTTATTACTAAGATTGTCAGAACAAGATCCTTTTTCCCAAACTGAGAAACCATGGAAGTGTGAGTGAAACTATTCTTTGTTACTGCTTCCTTGCTTTGCTGCTCAGGATGTAAATCAACATGGAAAAAATACATTCGTTTAGTCTGTAAGGCTGTAAAACTATAAATTGCAATGAAATCCTACACTAATTCTCATCTAGCCAAAACCAAAGCTGACTTGATCTGTTGTGGGCAGTAGACTCAAGATTGGACTTGGTGTCCTACAGACATCTCTTCTAACCAACATTTCTAATATTTCTATGATTTTGTGATTGAGAGTAAAGAGTGAAAATCACTTAGCACCTCTGCCTTTACTCCATTTGAGTTTTTTACAATCTGAACTGATTTTCTTCCATTGCTTAAAACTTAGGTACCACCTCTTTCTTGTGCGTGAACAGCAGGCTCTTTGATATTTAACGCTTAGGGGACAGACCCATTGAACCCTCTCACTGTCCTTCCATACTGACAGAAATTCTTTCTGAATTAGTTATCAAAGCAGCTTTGCATCTCTCTTAAAACAAAGTTGTCTAAACCATTTTTTCTTAGCTTGCTTAGAATAATATCATGATCAGGTAGCTTCAAAAGCCTTGCTAAAGTCAAGATAAGTAGTATTTACTTTTTCTCCCCTGTTAACATCTCTAACCTGTTGTAGAAAAAAATTAGATTGGTCTGACAAATTTGGTCTGGACAGGTTCAAGTTACTTATTTATTTGGTACTTTCCAGACATTTATAACTAGCTTGTTTGGTTATTTGTTCAAGAATTTTTCCAAGAATTGAAGTTAAGTCAATAGGGCTAGCATTCCTCAGCACATCCTTTGCCCCTTCCTAAAGATAGGCACTATGCCCTTTTCCAGTCTTTTAGTGTGTTTTCCATACTACAAGAGTCCCACCAACAGTTCTGAGTTGGCTTTAGACAGTTCTTTCAGTATCCTAGAGTGTACTTCATCAGGATCAGCCAATTTGAAAACTTCTGAGTGCTATTTGATCTGTTTTGCCTTTAATGTAGCCTGAGACATCTTCCCTTTTGCACTACAATTGAGTTGATTCTACTCATAGCTAGCTGCTTTTAAAATAATTGAGTGTAGTTAATTATGTCATTTTTTAATTACTCAGAAGTTTCTTCCTACTTGCATCTTATTTTGTCTTACCTGTCAAACAAGAAGCAGTCATTTGTATGCCCGTTTTCTGTTTCCTGTGTGCGTTATTTCTTCTTTTGATATCAACGAAGAATGTATGATTTAGCAAGTTTGATAACTTGCTATCCTTCCTACCCTGCTTCATCTCTGGAATAGTTTGAGCTTGTTTCTGTAGTACTCTATTTGGTGGAACAGGCAGTTCAACGGAGTTCCAGTTTCTTCCAATTAGACTTGCCTCTGCAGGCTCTTTCCTGCTGCTTTTCTGAGCATATTGAAAACTGAGCTTAGGTCCATTGATTTTATTTTTCTATGCTTCCTACTTCCCTTTGTAGGGATTATGAGCTGTGTATATCAAATCTTGATAGGAACTTCTTAATAAAAAATACGAAAGTATATGGCAACTGGGAGAAGATAATAATGAAATGATAGATTACTCTTTTCCACAATTACTATCAAGTTCTGTGATTTTCTGATGTTTACTTACCAAATCTCATTTATCTAACTTTCCTGATTGATAAACTGTAGTTTTGATACATGATAGTAGTAATTTTTTCTCTGCATTTAATACTAGTCTCTATTCTTTTATGGGGGGGAAAACATATTTATAAGCATATTATAAAAAAGAAGTTGTTCTAGTTAAATATTGCTGTCTGGGTAAAAAGAAAACAGATAGAGAACTAATCGGAAAATCCCTGTGGTGTTACAACAAGTGCCCTATTTAAAACAAAGCAAAAAGGAAAAAATCAAGTGGGAGAGGTTTATCCACAGGAGAAAAACACTTTAGAAAGGGTAATAGAATTGTTTATCTCATGTCCCAGGTTAATTACACTCAGAAGTGCTTGAAATGAAAAAATAGTTTTTCAGCACACTCCAAGCGTATTATAAGGCAAGTAAACCTTAGTCTGCACTGCCAATTAAGTGCTCCCTTCCAGCTCTATAAAACTACTTTTAAAGTACCCATGATGAAGCAGGCTGTGTGCTGACTTCAGTGAAGGATGCTTGCTGAATCATAATCTTCATAACAAACTTCACCGTAAGACATTATTCATGCAGGAAAATGTCTGAGGTTCCAGTCGCCTCACAGCAGTAACGCTTCCTTGGGCCCTGCTAGACAGGAAGAAGCTGAGGTGCCTACAGGTTAGCATCGTATAGAGTGTGATTCCTTCCATGCTGGATTGCGTCCATCCACACTACAAACATTTAAATGCTAGTTAAGAACTGCTAATTCCAGAATATGCAGCATAAAATTCACTAGGTTTTGTATTTATGCCATAAAAGCTGTAGGTGTGAGTAAAGGTTTTAAATTGCACTGACGTAAGCAGATGGAAGTATATTGAAAATCTTTTAAGAAGGTGTGATCTTTTAAATATCTTTTTAAGTTAAATCACTCAATAATGGTAATAAAACTATATAATGATGCTAAAAGTAAACCTTTTTCTTGCAGTGCTTAATGTTACTTTTATTATTTTTGAGGTCTTATCGCTGCAATTGAATTGGCTTAATTTTAGTGAAAATAACTGGTATGAAAGCATTTGGTCAAATTTTGCTTTGATATCTCGCTGAAGTCTTCGAGGGGGCAGTTAATGCAGCGAATAGGATGCTGAAGGAACACAGAAGAAGGGTGTACAGATTGGGTGGGATTTTTGTCGGTAACTGTTTTGGGCCAGCTCCATAGTTCTGCTATATTGCCTGTACCATGTAATGAAGTGAATCATAGTGGCCCTGTATAGTTTAAATGAGAGCTTAAATTACATTACAGTTGCATCTGTCCTTAGTTTAATGTGGCACCTGCCATGGACTTTGTAGAAATTAAGGATGCAGCAAAGAAGAATTAAATATCTATCTCCAGTTTAAAAAAACCCAACCAAATAAACAAAAAAACCCAACCACCAAACAAAAAACCTCTAGGCTACTTTTGAACTCACACTCCACCTGAATTGCTTTTCTTTGTAGCTTATTACATCTCTGAACACAAATGAAATGCATATGTTTCAGGGCGCTGTTTATCGTAACAAAGCTCCTGGGATTTAAACCATGATAAAACTGACCAGCAGTAACGTCAGCGATGCTTTACTGATACAATAGCAATAGCCTGAAAAAGGACTCACTGTTTAATTAAATTTCTTTCTTTTTATATATTTTTGTTGTGTCCTCAACAAACTGCTGGGGCTGAGAGTGAGTAAAAAAGTGTGGTTTATTATTCCCTTTTCTCAGTATCAAGCCACTTATATGCCAGCTGGTATAAAGTTAATCTTTGTTATATGCTTATTGCTATTTTCTTGGAACACAAGGACATGAAGATTCACACATCTAGATCCCTTAAAGCATAATGCTTCGTAATGGCCATAACTAAAATGAGTGTCTATGATTCTCTGAAAGATTCTCTATTATGATAAAGCGTACGTATTTTCTATCTCCCTAATGTCTCTTGTGGACAGTGTTATTATACAAATTGGCAGGAAAAATTATAATAGTTTATTTTGATCTATCTCATTTCCCTATTAGGATTATAAGTAGTTCTTTAGAATTGCCTGTCCCTTTCTATAAAGCTGTTGGTTGATGTTATTCACTAATTATGACACAACAGTACTTGAAGAACCTAGTCATGGCCTGGATCCTATTGTACTAAAAGCTGTACATGAGCATGATGATCAGTCATTAAAATCTAGTATTTTAAACCAGGAGGTCCCGATGTGCTCTATAAAAGAGGTAAATACCCTTATTCCCATTTTGCAGATCCATTAATATTTCCTAGCTTTCTGATTTTATGTATTTAACGTTATTTTAAGGTAGTCTATTATTCATAATGAAATAATTTTTTAAAAAGGAAATTAAAAAAAATTCCAGTACATAGCATTAGATTGCCTTCTTTGAACCCTCATCAGTGGGGCTCAGACATTTCTATCCAATGTTAGAATTTCTAACTTTTAGGCTAATGGAGTAACTGGTACAGATTGTCACCTGCCAAAAGCATGGGACACTTTTTGATTGGGCCTCTCACCTATTTGCTGATTAAAGATAAGACTCTGGGATCCTGAGATCCACCCCAACTTATGAAGGAGATGTGCCCTGTTGCATGCAAAGCTGTTGGCTTCCTTTTCCCAATCTGAGCCAGTTTCTTGTTTTCCTGTTTTTATCTCACCCCAGTCTCTGTTTCTTGAGACCTTCCTCTCTGTTCCTCTTCTGAGACTGCTTCCAGAACACTTCCTGGTCTTATCTGCCTCATTCTCTGCCAGGCTCTTTGTCCCAGTGTTCTTTCCTAACCCACCTCCCCCAGGTCTTATCCCTTGTCCAGTCTGCCTGCTGGCTTTCCTGTTTGCTCAAACACCCAGCATGTCCCTCCAACTACCATTCTTCTTCTCGAGATGGATAATATATTCACACCTGAGTGTTGGCACTTATTTACCCTATTCATGCAAATTCAGTCACCTCCTCCTTGTGTTGCCTGAACTCAGCATGAAAGTTACTGGAGGACCTGTAGAGTTGCAGTTGCAGGGGTAGTTCTGAGCAGCATATGTTAGAGCTCACCCGATCCCTAGGAAACCTTTATCTGGATTTCCAAAAATCTGTTGACAGAATGAGGTTTGATAGACTAGTGTTAAATTTTCCTTTTGCTTCATGAAATATTTGAGTTTATTTTAGTTGAATCTTTTATGTCTCTCTGTTTATCATTGTCTCGTTTTTGTAGCGTCAGCCAGGCAAGGGGAAGCAATATAATCTTCTGCTAGTGGTGGTTCACTGTCATCCAAGTGAGAGAGCTCAGTGAGATTACTTGCCTTGAAAGTTGTATGTGCTTTTAATCCACTGAACATCTAGCGCTCTGTTTCTTCAGGAGTTGAGCACAACCCACTATGCAAATGCAATAGTATATGCATTCCTAGCCAGAAAGAAACTGAAGGTATTTAGGAAACTGGAGAAAGAAAAAAATGTTAGATGATAACAGAGGTTTTGTACTTATAATTTTGAGGTATAAGGCGGCAATATATTTTTTCCCTGTGCAGTGCTTTATATGTGCAATAACAAGCTTAACAGTAAGACACATGATATCACTGTCCCAGAGCGATGTGTGTCACCACTTGAATTCCTGGCACTTGGAACCAGCAGGTTCCATTTTTTCAGGCAGACACAGGTTAATTGGGGAAGTAAGGGAGCTTTAATCCCCACATTAGCACAGCCTGTGTGGCACATGTTTCCACATTACGTTATCAGGCTGTGTCGTTCCCTGCTGTCCTTGAGGAACCCTGAAACTTCAGGAGTCTATGATACTTACTGTTCCCTGATTTGTGAGTAGTTTCACATGTTTTAATTCCATTGATACTCTTTCCAGTGAAAATTTATTTACATATTTGAAAGTATTTCCTTTTCTGTCTAGTACTTTGCCTGTGTATGCATTTTATATATTTAAAGACTATTCTGTCAAGAAATACTATGTTTACACTATACTCATTAAAATTGAGCAAACTTCTTGTGATTCCTTTATTAACTAGTACACTGATTTTTGCATAGCAGAAGTCACAAGACATCAATTGGATTTAATTAACTTTATTTTAAATTACTAAAGTAATGACAGTAGACAATACTGTAACATGTTCATAAGTAGTAAAAGCAGTACTTGTACGTTATTAAATGTTAATGAAACTATTCATAGCAGAAATCATATTTATTATTTACTCTTGTGGGAGTCGAAAAGTATGTCTTTGCAAATCCCAGATTTCTCTCTGTTAAAAGAAGATTCTGTTTCTTCCTAGATGTGTGGTCAGAAGATAGTGAAAGGCCATACAGGTAGCAACCTCTGGGGTTTGCCTGCCTCTCACCACATGGATTCTCCCTTACCCCTGTTAGAAGAAGATGTAACGAAAGGTGAGTCTCAGAGGCCCACATGGGTACTGTAGAAATGTATGCTACATAAGCAGTGGTGTTTGCTGTTTGCAGCAGGGATCTGGTAATCAAATTTTCTGGCACCTCAAAATTTATAAGAATTGTGATCTCAAACGTTGCAATGGGTAGAGATCAACTTCAGTTTACTTACTGCATGTAGCAGCTAATTTAGGACGTAGCATATGTTATATTGAGCATTATCTTCCCTGAGTCGGTTGTCTGGTAATTCACAGAGCTCAGTTGCTACTGAACATGGAAAGAAATGTGTGTGATGTATGGTTCTTGTATGACTAAGTAACATGGTCAAGGTAAACAGTCATGATTAACATCTGGTTATTAATCATTCAGTCTTAACTAGATCTGCACTTGGACTATTTTAGCAATCAGTCCATATTTATGGTTTACAAGAGTTAATTCTCATCCATTCTGCGTATTAAATTGCCATTGTACAAGCATATAATTCTTCCTCAGAATCAGCATCATTACAATATCTTTCATGGATTTGTCAATTTTTATAAGCAAAGCTTACCTTCCTTGAAGGTAAGACATTGAATATTGAAAGATAAGTATCTTTCAATAAAAGAAAACTGCTGCTTTTCTATTTTTGATTTGTAATTGGAAGAACTTGAGTCTGCCTCTGTTTAATTCTTTCTTTACTGTTACTAATTCTTCTTCTTTCATAACTGGAAAGTATATGAATTGTTCAGTAGTGTCATCTCCTTGTAGGTATTCTGAACCTAACTGAGCAACGGCTTATGCCCTCAGCAGCAAAGATAACTCTCCAGACACCTCCTGTTCTACACAAAGCAGCACCTTTCCATGAATTTCACAGGCAGCAAAAGAAGTCGGCTGTAGGTGAGTGCAAAGGATTGATAACAACCTAAAATTGCATCTCTAACTACAGTTTCAGGCCCTTGTTTTATCTCACGAGGAAGCAGCTGTCTAATAAGCACTCAAATTTTTAAGAATACCAAGTGCACAACGATGTACATAAGCACCCGGTGTCTTGCAGCTGAATGGGAATCAGATCTCTTAATTGCTGTGAGGATTTGGACCCTGTTGATTTCTGAAATCCTGGCAGGCTCCTACATGTGTGTTTCAGTTTCTAAATACCTGGATCTGAAGATCTGACCCTTGGTGTGAGTGTGAAGCCAGTGTTACTGTAATTCATGACCTGCATGACTTACAACGGCTGATCGAGCATCTGTTTTGCCGGTGTGATTAAATGAATGACTCCTAATAAGTGAATATGGCAATGGGATTCTGATCTATCACAAAGTGTACACAAAATTGTTATTGCTACAGCTGCTTGTGGCATATGACATCAGCATGGAAAGGAGCATAAGCAAAATGAGCAGTGGGCTGAGCAGCAATCCTGTAAGTTTGGAAAGTTCTCCTGATGAAAAGGAGTGGTTGAAAATTAAAATTATGTATGGAATAACCTGGAGTATAAGTGCTAATATTTTGACACTGTTATCCTGGGCATACTGTTGGCTGGCATATTACAAACTTTAGAACATTACAGATCAAAACTGTGATACATTTCCCAATAGCCTAATCTCAGTCTTCACAATAGCAACCTGTTATAGCGTGGTTTGGCTTTTGGCCATCCAGTGGCATTCCTCAATGGTTTTGGTGATAACCCATGAAAAGTTCAACCCGCTTGGACATGAGAACAAACTGGAGCATGCCAGCACCTGATGGTAAGTGGCAGAATATCAGTTTGATGCTGTTGTTGCACTTCTTTTAACAATGAAACCTGCAATCAATTTTTTTGTGTGTGTGCAGGAGAGATTAGTAGTAGGGTGGACCCTGAGAATACAGACACCACCACATTCCAAAACTCAAAGGAAGCAATTTATGGCAAATATTCCTCTAGTAAAGGTGACGCTGCACCACTTCCATCTACCAGCTCCATGGTTTCAGCAAGGAAATCAAATCCGGTGTGGACATGTCCAGCTCAACAGTTGG
>VXBO01000767.1:145567-208067 GCA_013400135.1 Rhinoptilus africanus | reverse complement strand
ATATCAAAAATAGAGCCTGAAATTCTCTACTCATATTTCCTTGACTTCAGCATTTAGTGCAAATCAGAGTCTGGTTTTTCTTCCCATGCAAGGGGGATTCCAATAAATGGAGACAGACCTAACTGAATTTCTCAGCGGTCCTCATTTTCACAACAGTTTCAGACTCTTGTCAAGTTTCTGGAAATAATCCAGGAAAAAGGGATAGAGGAGGTCTTAAATTATACTGCTGTGAGGAACAAATGTTTCCATTTATTTCACCGAAACAAAAACTTTGGATTTCTAATATAGCTAAAAAGAGAAAGTAGATTCCATCATTTAAAGACAGTTTAGCATTTTTGTCAGCTAGTATAAGGAGCAATGGATTTGAACCTTCTAAGCAGATTTACTCCCACACTCTAATGGATGAATGCACTTCTGCAGTATTTGGAATTCAAATACTGTTTCTATTTTCATTCAACTATTTTTAAATGATTCATCAATCTTTCTACCGGAATTGTTACATTTACAATAAATATTTGTCACTTCATATGAGCCACTGTATATTTATCAAAGCTTCCTCTCTTGTGATACATGAATCCTTTTTAGGCACAGTCTCAGCTGAACAGTAAGTGTGCCAAGTGTGGTCGGAATAGCTAGGGGTTATTTATTAGACCTGGCCCAAGCACTGGGAAGCACAAGGTGGCTCCTTCCCCTTCAGACATTGCCCCGTGGTCACTTAAACTGTCATCCACCTCCCACTCTGAACCACCACCGCTTTTTTCAAAGGCGAGTTTGAAAACTGTCGTGGATTCCTTGTTAAGGGAAGGCACTTTGAGGTGAGCAAAATTTATTAAGAAAATGGCAATTAAAGGGCATTAGGTTATGGGTGAGGCTGAAAAGGGAGGTGAAAGCAGATCCTTTACCATTAATTCACACACCCCTTACTTTAGTACTTCTGTAACTCTAATTTCCCTCTGTGTGAATTGGGCGCATTCCACTGAAGCCATTGCACATACGCTACCCTAAAACTCGCGTGGAGGAGGAAGGCCCTCAGTGCCCTTTCAGTGCCACTGAACTGAGAATCCCAAATTTTCAGTTCTGGCTTTGCAAGGTCGACCCTCCCGCAGCCCAGCTCCACCAGCGGGGTGCCGCGGTGTGCTGCCGCCTTGTGCGAGTGAGCACCCACATCCCCAAGTGCTCTGCCACCGCTGGCCTTTCTCAACATGGCTATTTTCAGACACCATTTGGCGTTTAACTTGCCCAGATTGAGGTATAGATCAACTGAAGTAGTGATTCTTTGAATTAAAATAGATTTTGCTTCTGGAAAAGGCGAATATACCTGAAATGTTTTATGTGTTTGAGACCAAGTGGTGTAGCCCAAAATGTTAGTGATACATAAACCAGCTGTGCGTAACGAACCAGAAATGATGTCACGGGTTACAGCTGTCCTGGAACGTGTAGACGATGGTCATGGTGTGTGTCATTCGTTTGGGTTGAATTTTGTTTAAACTGCAACGAAAGGAATATTAAACCTCTGCCTTTAATAAGTGTTGTCAGATGACCAGCCATCCAAGTACAGAGCCTTCGAAATGTATCAGGTGGGGATTAATGTGGTTCATAATGTCCGTTGGAAGGTGAATGATTTCACAAGGAGTGAATATTCCTCTCATTAAACCTAATGGGGTCATGTCAATGGAAGCTAATATATTGTGAATTAATATGTTTTATTAACATATCAAAGAAAAGTACATATGGCAGTTGCTATAATGCTAGAGTGTATCTGCAGAACTATCGCAACATGCAAGTTTTAACTCTTGTTTGAGTCCTACTTTAACTATTATTCCTTTCAAATAATTACTGATTTTCCAAGCTATATTTGCCTGCTATTTTTCAGCCCAGATTTAGTTCTGAAAAACAAATGGGTTTTCAAGAGGACAGTTTAGTGCAGGGAAGTCAGCTACTTCCTATGTTTGAAATGTGAATGTTTCGATGTTGTTAGGCAGCACTGATAGCGGCTTAATTGGTCCCTACCTGAGAGAACAAAATGAAGACTTGAGACTAAAGTTTCCATAATCAGAGCAAGCTTTTTCAAATTACTGTATCTTAGTATCAGCGTGGCAAAAAAAATAATTAGTATCTTTTACATTGTTGTAGTTCTGCAGGAGCCTGGTACCATTGTGCTAACTACAATATGTAAGTTTTACAAGAAATTACTAAAAATGAAAGTAGTGATTTCCATTTCTCTGTGTTTTATTATGTTCTGCTCTCCTGTGTGCAAAGTGTCATTGCCACAGCACCTTAGAATGCTGATTACTTATGGTAATTGTCCTTGTAATTTGCCTGGAAGATTCACTCTTACTTACAAAAGTACTGGAATACTGAGTAGATTTTAGTCAAACTAAGTTTTTCTGAAGTTTCAGATGGTTGGTCATGTGCAGGTATATGGGAATGTTGTAAGGATCTCGTTACTGGATCGGTCGGGATTTTATGCCAAACAGTGACTATTAGGCTGAACTTCCTTATTGATTTAATCACAGCTATTGCAACTAGCAGCTGCTGTTGTGTGTGTTTGTATATGCACACTGATTAATTTAGAATTAACTGAATTTAAAAATTACAGGATTAGAGAGTATAGTTACAGTGGTCGTGTCATTTACTGCAGTCTTTTTGAATGCCAGTATGCAATCAGTTGGAAGTCTGATAATCCGAGCTCAGTCAGGCTGCTGGGCGTTCCTCCTCTGCAGCAAAGCGATGGGCTATCACTGAGGCATCTCACCTCCTTAATGAAGTGATTTTGTTGCCTTTTATCTGTGTGAAAGACAAAATGTACCAGGATTTTTGCTTAATGATGGTGTCGGGTTTTTCAGTGTTTGAAAAAGAGTCAGCAACATAGAAGACTCAAACAAAATACTTAGTCTACATGCTTAAATTATAAAGCTCTATAGGTCTGTAACATTTAGGTCAGTATTTCAAATCTCATGATGTTACATCAGTTCACTAATGAAAGCATATTCATAAAGATGATGCAATTAGCGCTGTACCATGTTTCGGACTTGAAATACTTTTATTGCAGCTTTTTTTAATTCAAAAATCTGATTTCTTTCAAATATATACGAGAGGGTTTCTAAATACAGTTTGCGAGGGCTTTACTTGTTTTCCAGGATATTCCCAGTGCATCCGTGAGGATATTCCTGATCTTGCTCTCCGACAGAATATGCAGATGGGAAGGCTGTGTGACATCCTGGGTATGTTATGAGCTGTTGGCTGCCTGGTTTTTGGTCGCTATTTGCCCATAGTTGTAAGTAATAGAGAATGACCAATGAGGAATTCCTTTTCGTATTAACGTTAACTATAGAGTAAATGTAAACTCAGAAGTAATTTATCTGCTATGGCATTCGCTCCTGTCCACATTATTCAGAAGAAGAACATGATGATTCTTTCCGACTCTGTGATAAGGTAAAGCAGCCTCATCCTGTGGCATGCTGAGCACCACAAACGATCAAAAGTGGTTAGTGTTCTACAAAATTAGGTAGCTAATTCTGCTAGTGCTCATTCAGGCTCATACGGAGAGAAAGATGTTGTAGAAAAGAGCAAGCCCTTATTTAAACCCTTTTTTTTTTAACTGGCAAACAAGGCAAAATTCATACATTAAAAGTTTTCCCTAAAATGACAGTCCTCTTTTAAGCAAAGCAGTGAAGAATATTATTTGTCAATGACCAGCTTCATTGGCTCCCTGGAATGACATACTTTACATGATTCATGTATATTTCAGTATCATTATTATTTTATAAATGCCATTTAGTAAGTTTGTAACAAAAATACGTTAGATCCAAAATTTACAGTTGCCTAAAATAATAATGTAATTGCCTTTATATATTATCTCGGCACTAATATTGTTTTGCCACAGTACAGTTTTGGGTTTTTTTTCACTTTTTTAACAGAGATTTTTGTGTGTGTGTCTCTAAAATGATAATGAGAAACCTAAAGGGACAAAGTCAACACATTGTACAGGCATTCTTTAGCATTTTGAAATCTGTGAACAGGAAAATTGGTTCTATTGTAAAATGTAAAGTAGACCATGAGTAAGATACAAACTAGTTAAATATTACCTAAATTATTAATTAGATCAGAAGCTTTACCTGTGCCTGGCAGAGGGCTTTGATATTTACTATATTGGTTTTCTTTTTCTTTAGAATAGCAGAGGATTTCCTGCTATTAGCTAATCTGTCTCTGGAGCCTCGCTGTGTCCAAAGCAGACTTGGGTACCTCTTTGCAGGGCAGTGCTAAGAGCAGCTAAATGTGCTGCAGCATTTTATTCAACAAATTCACTTGAGCTTTTTGACAGCGTGCTCCGTTCAGCCTTACAGCCGACATTGGCGAGTCTTTTTGTACCCTAGCTGGTAAATTTTCAGGGTCATTTTGCAAGTCTGAGTAAATGCATAAAGCAAGAGAGTATTAACTAATACAGTTCTAATGAACTGTTCTTTTACTTATTTAAAAAACCCTATAATGTAATGAACTGTATTATATAAAGGCTCTGTTGGGGCTTCAGATACAGGGCAAGTTGTCAGACGCCGTTCTACTAAAATGCTTCGGTTGAGATTCAGGCCTTACATTTGTAACGTGGGTTGTTTGCCTGTAGCAGTGCAGGAAAACAAAGCGAATGAGCGGGATATCTTATTTCTTTATACCGTTAGGCTCCGGGTGTCCTGAGTTCAGTACTTGCTTTGCCTCTGATTCATTCATATGTAATAGCAGTTGTCCCCGGCGCTTTCCAGGCGCTTGTTCCTGTGCCCAGTAAAGACAATGAAAAGAATTCCTACTGATTTCAGCAGGAGTTGGATGAAAATCTAGCAGTGCTTTTTGGCAGTGTATTCTATTAATGTCGCAAGGCCCATTAATTCATTAACTCATCTATTAACATTAATATTTTGAAGAGCATAGTAGTTAAAATCTTCCAAAACGGCATATATTAAAGACTTTAGCTTTCTCACCTCTAAGTGCTTATACACTGTCTTTCGGCCCAAGTTGTTTTACACGCAGAAAAACAGATTTTCACCCCGTGGTATTTAACTAGCTGATCTGCACAGTCGCATGCTCAGCAATAGTTATTAATGGTATCCTACCATGAGATTTTATGTGGACAGGACAAGAATAGGAACAGGCCATGCAAAATCCAGGCAGCATATGAAATTGCTATTTCATCAGCTTTCTAAACTTAATAGCTCAGTTTTATAATTTACTGAAGTTAATGGATATATTTTTAAAGCAGTGCACAATTCCCATTGATGTTAATGCGAGTCGCGCATGTAACTCCCCCTGCAACACTTTCAAAATTCTGCCCCCAATATGTTTTGCAGATTGAATTCTGAAAACTAGTTATTTCTTTGAGTTGCTGACCTGTCTTCAGAGAAATGCTGAAGCACAGAAAAAGCAGTTAAACCACTAAGATTTGGGAATTACTGATCTCATTTTGATTTCCAGTGCTCTTTTAGTGAAGCTGTTTGTTAGCAAATGATCAGGAATTATCAGATTGCTGTTCTGAATGGAGTCTACCTTTCTCCCAGTAATGAACGTTGTGCCCCTTTGTTTTAGATGCCAACGTGGACGTCATCTACATCTGCCCCCTTCATCTGAGTGAGGAGTTACTGCGGTATTACAATAAACTCCTGGGTCTGCAGGCAGCTGTTAGATCTGGGAACCCTGAGGACATGGGTGACCTGCAGGACAGGTTCAAAATTCTCACCCCTGAAGCTATAAACAGCTTCCCTGTGATTTTGTCTTCTAATTACTACAGCTTGAGGGATGCAGTAAAATTAAATTGGAAATTTTATAACTTGTAACGCTCTGGTACACATCAGTGAAATATTATTGCAAGTTTAAGGGCTTTACTGATTAGACTACTAGTTAGAGCATTGGAAATAAATATCCCGGGTTATCTTTATAGACTTAGTTGAGGTACTCCTATATTGGCTATTTGTAGACAACTGTCCCTTCTTATTATGTGCTTGGGACTGGGAACTTGATAGATTTATATCTCTAAGCAAATCGTAGCAATAAACCATTCTTATTACTCTAACTTTATCTCTGGGTAGCCCAGCATTCAATCATTCATATTTTTGTGGTGTTTCTTGCGATTAAATCTGATGCAGAACTTCTTAAAGAACAGAACTTAGGTCAAGTAATGCAGAAATATTATTTCCAAACTTGTCAGGTCAGTTTCGAGTCCATGTGTTAAAACACGGTCTAAAAAGAGACCTTAATGAGTGCACACTACATACAGTGTTTCTGAAAATACTGCAGAGCAGCAAAGATTTTTTACAGTGAAGAATAATTTTATATTGTAAATACTAAGTCCACAGTGTTTTAGCTGAGATTTGATTTTTAGGAAGCGTTGTGGTATGTTTATATCTCTAGGGTCTATGCTTGAAGCCCTGCTCCTGTTTTTGATATATATTAATAATCCTCTTCTAGTTATTTTGTTGAACAAGTATTTGTTATACCATATACTGATTGAAATCAATGGCTTCAGAAGGTAAAGAAGCTTTTTATATTTCATAAATATGTTGGTTTTCAAATGTAGTTCTACAGTTCAGCAAAACACTTGCATATATTTATGTTTTCTGTTGAATAGTCTGAAAACACCTATGTGAGAAAAGTGCTTGGCTCTTTTGCTGTAGAGGGGGTGACCCCTGAGCCAGAGCTGTCTGATAGTTTTGCCATAGTTAAAATGAATTCTCTGGATATGAATGTGTCCTGTTTCCTCAGAAGCTGGAGAAAAGCATCAGGATGATGTTTGTGTTTTTAGGAGCTGGCCTTTCTTTAGTATTGTCTGTTTATATGAATACTGGAAACCTACAAGAATCACAGCTGCTTGTGCTGAGCCTTCACCTTGTAAACCAAAATTATTGTGATAGTAAATCCTTGATAAATACCAGTAATATATATATTTTTTCTTTTTTAAATTTCAATTTGACGATTGTAGCTGTTTTTTTTTCTCTGGATATTGGGTTATTTTTCCAGTACTAACTACTGAATATGGTAAAGCAGGTTGTTTTCAGGCATGCGTCTCTTGTCTCCTCAGCATGCATCTTCAGGCATGCTCAGGAAGAGGCTTCGTGGTGTCAGCAGCGGGGAGGCAGAGGGAGACTGTGAGAAAGGGGTGTCCGTATACCATTGTCCTTTTGCATTTGCTAGCTGTTAAATGACCTCTTGTGGCTCGGCGCATCCAAGTGCAGTGTGAAGCACTCCTAACAAAGGGTTACACTACCCGATTCACCGCTAGCAGCACATCAAAACAGCGTAGTGGTAGCTTTGCGCATCATTTTGGAGCTGATGCCAAAGTCGACTTCTCTGATCTTGAAAAAATTTTTTTTAAAAAATAAAATCAACAGGCTTGCGAACCAAGCCTTTTGGTTAACCTCCTAACCACTATTCTGTGCAGTTGTGCCGGAATTCTGCAAATTCCTCAGTTCTCCTGCTTCTACCTGCTTTCACTCGCACTACTATATATCATGGCAGCTATACCACTCTCAAAGCAGGAATGAACTAGATTTTACAGCCTGTTTCCTGCACTCTTTAATTAACTGTAAAATCCATTATTGAGAGACAAAGCAAATCTCGTCCCTACATCACCACTCGTGGCCCCAGGGAGCAAGTGACCGGGGCTGGAAATTGATCCTGTTCTCTACATGGCAGAACTCTGCCACGAGACCAACAGAACGGGCCATCTCCCCGCTTTTATAACGGTGCTCAAGAGAAAGGAAACAAATGAATCAGAACATTAAGAATCTCTGTTTTAAAACTGATGGAAGGAAAAAGACTCCAGCAAACTTTTTTTGTTGTTCTCTTTGCTCTTATACTTCTGCGACTCCCTTTTTTCTACTAGAACCTTGAAGAGTATCTTGTTTCTCTGACTTATGTCCTCGCTGTCCTTGCAGTATGTCCGATGGTTTGCAGAGAGGCTCGGGCACTTTTAGGTGCTGTGTGTTTGATATGAGAAAGCACTGAGGAATAGACAAAAGGGCATTCCTTTTGTCCACTTCCAGGGGCTTCCCCATCTCCTTATCCACCATCATCCCCACACAAGTATTGGAATCAGCATTTATACTTCAGTCCCCGTGAAAGAGCATCCAGGACTTTGAAGGAAAATGTTCTGGGTTCTCTGGTCCTGGAAATCCCTAACAAATACAGTATTTATGCTATCTTGGAAAGAATACTTTGCTGACTAGGGCCTAAATTAAATTAAATCTCTATGTGAAGATTTTTTTGATGTTATGATTATGATTTGTTGACAGCAATCTATTGCAGTGGATTCTTTTGTACTATTTCTGGGTGATGTCCGTCCCTATCTGGCTCAACCTCAGTGTACCTCTGTACTTTTGGAAAGATAATTGGGTTATCTGTAGGCCATGCATAGGATATGTACCAGAAAAAAATTCTGAGGTTTCACCTACTATGACTACTACACTTAGTTTAAATTTAGAGGTTATAGCATCTGTCATGAATGGTTTGTTCAGCGATAGATATTTTTTAGAAGAAATTAAAAATTCCTTCAAAAAAGTTGAAGTCCTTGTACTTTAAGCAACAAAAATACTGCCCTCTCCTTGAGTATTCTGCAGTTGCATTTACAGTAGCTGTGTAATGGAAATGTATATCCCCAGTAATTTAATGTGATCAGTGAAAGCTTTTGTAAATCAAAGTGTTTTATTCTCAGAGAATCACTTAAAATACTGCTGAACTGTATGGTGAAAATACATTCCCTGCTATAGGGGTTTTTCTTCATTTTTGTATTGATTTTTAGGAGCTTTAGAGTTAAACCATGCCAGAAGTGTTGCTGAGATGAATCACTATTATCCAAAGGCCACCAGCCTCTCTGCCGACTGACAGAAGGATAATTCCGCATGGATCAAATAAATACAGATGTGTAGTAATTAGTTCTATTCCCAGTGAGCCCATTTCCAACACACTAAAGATGTGCACGATTATGGAGCCTCACCCCAACAGCTTTTATCAATTTAAACTGCTAAGCTACAGGATAGGTCATAACCCAGCCTGCTATTAATAATGTATTTATTGTGTGCAACATTATAAATTAGGTTCATGGAATAGAAAAGAACACCTTTTAACAAGAATAATGTTGTCTTTATACAGAAGCATCACATGTGCCTAGCCACTCAGCTGAAGTACAGTCCCAAGACAATCCAAAAAATAAAAATTCTTATCCAGAATAGAGATGCCTACATTGTTGGGGGGGTTCCCCACAAAGATGATTTAGCAGTGGCTGACATGCTAAATGTGCCTATATTAGGCTCGGTGCCAGAAGTGGCTCATCTCTATAGTAGCAAGTCTGGAAGTAAACGAATTTTTGCCAGGGCTTGTGTGACAACCCCTCCTGGAGCAGCCGACATCTACAACCATGACCAGGTAAGCAGGATGCGGTCTGGGATGTGTCAACATGCAGGTGCCTCCTTGCACTTGGTAGGATGCAAACTTTGTAGAGTCGTAGTGACTGTATTGATGAGACCTGAACTGAGTTTGATGAAATCATGCGTGAGGTTGTGCTCTTTTTGGCTCTGTCTGACCAATTAAATGCAATTCGTGTCCTAGTCAGGAAGGAATACAATTGTTCTGGTATTCTCCATATTCTTTCTTGAGAATACGTGAGGGTGTTTGGTCCTCTTATTTCAAACAGTTTGTGTTGCTGCGCCATGGCTGAAGTCATGGCCTCAATGAGACTAACAGGAGTTTTACCAGTGACTGAAAATAAATCAGGGATTTCTGGGAAACTAAGTATTTGATGAAGGAAAAATGTCTTCCACTTAGGAACTCAGCTTGTTCCAATTGATGTTCACTGCGCATATGCACAGCTGGAGTTTTACCTTGTATCTGGCTTATCTTTCCTAAATTCACCTCTCTTGTTAGCGTGACCAGTAAGAAAATAACAAAATATTACGCAACTAAAATTACAAGGCAGAAGAGTTTTCTGTTTACATAGGTTTCAGTTTACATATATTTATTTTGCATTCAGTGTCAGTGTTTCCTTCTATGACTTGATTTTGCAATTTGCAATGATATGTCTAAGTATGAGCCATACTGATTTTTTAAAAATTAATTTTATGGTGGTGCTGCATCTCGTACAGGAAAATAATCAGTGCCGTGGTTTGTCGGTATTCCTACTTCTTAGAGTTGCTTTGCTTTTTATTAATCACCTTTAACACTGAAAACAACCTAAGCTGCACAAATATACTGCAACTTCTATAGCAGATGAAATAAATAGATGATCAATCATCTGAAAAACAACTCTCTTGATTTCTTGTTAAATAATTTATGTGAATTTAATACTTTTGATTCAAACTACAGTGTTACGAAAGTTCTGCTTCTGCTGTTGACTCATATGAAATATTGACATTTTAGGTTAAACAATCACAGCAAGGTGATGCTATGTTAAAGCACAATTCAATTTTCACTTAAAGATAGAACATAATTCTTTGATTGGTACAGTCCTTACAATGCTATTGATCCTTTTCAATACTGAGGGGAGTCATCAAGAAAAACACATTTATGTGATTCTCAAAAGCCACAAATAATAGCATCTGGAACGCACATGTAATAGCATTTGAGGTCAAGGTTAAAAAAAAAGAAACAAAAAGTCCCAAAAATTGCTGTGTAAAAATGTAGAAGGCTTTAGCCAATGCAACAAGATCTTGTAATACTTTTACCCGGTTCAAAGGCATTTGCAGTTTGTAAGAAGTTAATTGCATCCTACGCCAGCTGGGCAAAAGGCATTTTAAAGCCATTTAAATCTGTGTACATACACAAATAAATAATTAGCATTTTAATAAAGCCTGCCTGGTAACTCCTTCCTACATTTATAACCATGTAATGTACTCTCCAGTAGGAAAATTTCACAGATGTTTTGGCCGGTGTTAGAATCTGGCACAATTGTTTCTCAGATTTTGCAAATAGTGTAGTCCATCCCACATTGCTCCCTGTCACAAACATTTACTAAGCAGTACTGATTATCCAAAAGCTAAGATCACGATGAGACAAAAAAAAGGCTGGACAGGCAAATTTCTCTCTGCAGAATACAGCTTCACCAGCCGCCAAAGGTGCTCGTTGCTATTTGATCATCTGCACGAGTGGCCTCAAGTACAGAATGAATAGACCATAGATTCCTCATCGAAAAGTGTTCAACGTTGCTTTTGCTATATATCCAAGATAGTAATAACACAAGCATCTCTAAGCAAAAGAAACCGAATTTAGAAAGTAAATTTCCAGTCCAAATATCTGAGGGCTAGGAGTCTCAACTGAGGAACAATTTAATATTGTCGTAGTGCAAAACATCTTTGTGTGGTTGCTCTGCAGATGATTGGTGTTCTCAGCCAGCTGATCGTGGACAATACGGAAGTGCGGCGTTGGCTGTTTAAAGTGAATGATGAATATGGAGGAAACGGCACTGCCTACTGTGATGTTATTTCACATTTGAAATGCTACCACTGGGTTCAAGAGGAACGTCAGAGATACAGCCCTGAGATATGGAGCCAGAAGTGGGCGCGTGTAAGTAACGAAGGAGCAGGGTGGCTTGTTTGTTGTCGTGGCTTCTTAACAGTCCACTCGACTTCTTCCTCAGAGTTAATCTTTTCCCTGAGCTTTCATTTTAAGATGTTGTTAAGAGTTGCTATCACAGAGGCCAGACTAGCTTGTACCAAGTAACAGGTTAACAGTAATTCAAATAAAACAGTTAAATATTCCAAAATATAAAAGAATGCCTATCATCCAACTGTGGAATAAGTTGGGTATTATAATACTTCATTCATAGGCAATAATGTGCAAATTTTACACAGCGTTTTTTATCCAAAGTGGGAACACGTGTAAGTGGAAGTAGACAGGCAGTAGACCCTTATATCTACATAGAAACTTGAAATTACTGAACAAAAGTCTGGGGCTAATATAGTTGAACAGTACTAATAAATTTGAAATCACATACAAACTGATTACTTCTTAATTTGGTTTTCTAAGGATTATTTTTTCTGTACGTTTTTCCTCAGTAGTAACTCTTAAACCTGCTATCCATTTTCAGCTGTGTAAGACAGAACACTTGAAGTCTCAGAGATTCTTAGGCTCCTGCGTGTTTAATTCACGGTGGGTGTTTGGGTAAGGAGGGAGATGCTATAAATGAACTCATGTACTAATAGATCCCTAAGAATTCCCATGATTGAGAGAGGCTGCAAGAAGATACATTTTAACTGCAGCAAAATCCATAGGAAACTAGACTTCATTAGTTCTGGCATTCAGAGAACTATTTGTAGTTTAAATATTCATTGGTATTTAAATGTGTTAATTTCAATAAGCATTTGATATTTCTGTATATTGTGCCAAATTCATTCCTAATGTAATGGTTTTAAAGCCAGAAGGAATGTATCCAGAAAGAATTGTTTAATTTACATAAACTACTCATTATAGCTCTTTTGATTTTTTTTTAATTCAATCAAAACTGTTTTGAAATTTTTGTTTGATTGAATTATATTGTATATTAAAATTTCAAATTGTGCCGATTACAGTTCTTTTGCATTTGACAACTACAAAATAATTCCACTTTACAAAATCGAGCTTATCATAAAAAACTGAAGAGCTAATTTCTCTGATCTTTTAAAGACCCCTCGCTCTGCGCAAGTGAAGCAGTATAAAGCAGCGCACTGGAGAGCCACCCCAGTGGGAGCATTATCTGGCCCTGACTGACCGCTCTGGGACATAAAAGCTAACAATATATCCAGATCCTGTTCCCACCATCTGAGTCAGTGGGACGAGAGAGAGGAGTCACCAAGTCTAGTTCTTTGCTGGTATAAATTACCCATAGAAGTGCTATTTCCGAGTGTTCGTATTAGAGTGCCTGTTTCTGCGCCTTTTTCACTCTCTCATGGCTAAGTGACTCTGCATAAAGGACACAGTGCTAACGGGCTTTCTTTGGTTTCCTTTTTATACTGCATTTATGTTGAGCTTTGGCGCAACCAGGAGTCAACCCATTAGAAGCCCTTAAACATAAATATTTGTTGGAAGTTGGAAAATACATACAGAATAATGTATTCTAGCTAATTTCCTAAAGTGAGCAGGAAAGCTTCCATAAATCCAGACCAGTATTAAAGTGGGCTTTGGCAAAGTGTGAAACTTGCTGCCGTTTTGAGCATCTTGTTTGAATATGTGTGTTCACATTTTTCTGCCTTCTGAGTTTTGCTCTCTTTTTGTCGAACGGGAGACCTTTTATATATATAATGAATCGCAGTCTCCACTGAGTATTACCATTGAGAGCAGAGGATTAAAATCATCCTTTGTTAAGGAATACCATTGTAATGATACGCATTTAAACATCAAAGCATTAGTTTATGAGCACAGGCATGCTTTAATGTCCTATTACAGTATGTAGACCTGTTTCTTTTGATAATGAAGACATTGTGTCATCGGCATAGGCTGCCACATACAAAACGTATGCTGGCAGGTTATTAAAAAATTCAGCTTCTTGATGAAAGACTATCCTGCAGGCTAAGAGTACAGTGAAAAGACTCTCCGTTCTGGTAGAATTATTAGAAATGAGAATATGACTGTAAGCACTAAATTATGTTAATACTTACAAATAGCATCATTTGCATAGCAGTTTAAGACACGATACCCAGATTTTCCTCATTGGTATGTAGTAGGTAACAGATTAAAAATAATGTAGTTTGTGTGTTTGGACTGTGTAAAAATCTATTCCATCTAAAAATGAGACTGATTTTAGATTCCTCATTTCAAGCATAACGTTGGGCAAACAAAAATGCAGGAAAGGATTATCGATGTATTTCACCTTGTTAACTTAATGCAGCATCTGAGTTATCTGAACAATTATTTCGCAACTGCATAAAGCGTAGAATTCACAAACTATGCTGAATGTCTCTGTACGGCCTTCATCCTACTGTGCGCTGCTGAAGTCTGTCAGCACATAAAGAGTTTCATCCCGAGGCCCAGATTCTAGTGATAATCGAATATAAAGAGAACTGCTGCCTCCCCAAGTGCACACTTGGCAGTGATGGCGTTTGTGGAAATGTTCTCCGGTGTGAAAAAGAATATCGGGATCTGGCCCCACTTATATGCAAAAACATCAGTAAGTACTGAGACACCTTAGGAGTTTAATTGTATCTTGTAATGTGAATGATGCTTGGAATGGAGCAAAGGAATTCACAAATTTTTAACTGTTTAACATATAAGGCATGTGTGCTGTGTGAAATGCTCTCATGCCATTCTCTCATGAATTTCCAATCTATTTTCCTGTACCAATTCAAGCTTCAGTTATTCTGCGCGTAGCAAAAAATGTGGTTCTGCTACTGCTGGAGTAAGTGAAAAAACAGTACGGCAATCGCATGAGGGCCTGTTTGGAATATCTAGATAGTTCTATCCATAATACTTATTAATATATGGTATTTCAAAGTATGCAAAGAAGCTGGGTATCTCACTCATGTTGAAAGTCAGTTCGGTTTTTGGGAGAATCTCACCTGTACAGACCGTTGCTGGGACACTGTATAAATTCATGGAAGAGAAGACTATTAACTGTTATCACTGACGCCCTCTCTGGCATAGAGGGATTCCAAGCTGCAAATTGTTGGAGGCTGGGAGAGTATCTGGGGGACGGATGCACTTGCTCTCTTTTCATCCTTCCTGGGCATCCACTTGTGACCACTGTTAGAGACAAGATCTGGGGCTAAGCAGAAACTCATACAGCCGTACTTTCACGACCTTGAAGACAGATGCTCAGACGCTCACTCAGAATTCAAGCTGAAGATTGGTGGGAAAGTGGCCTACAAAGTATAGTTGCTGCGTTTTATTTTTGAACTGATACCAGGCTGTCAAAGTCTGTGATGCCTCCTGGTCTCTGAATCTTGGGACTCGAACTGCCACCTCAAACTCTCAGAAGCCTTGCAGTCCTCTTCCCTTTTTAGAGGAAAGATGTTATCACCTTCCTGATAGTGTGGCCTTTTTTCTTCTTTTAACAGTCCCTCTTTTACAGAAAATAATACAGATATATGCACAGATCCTGTCCTCTTGTATATAACAATAGGACTCTTGATAGTATCTAAATCACTAGATTAAATTACTAGTCAAATTAATTTTAGAATTATCTTTTATTACACTGCGACTTTTAATTAACCACCAGGACCAGCAACATGATGTGAGTTTACCTAGCAGCAATCCTAAAGATAACGAAGTTCAGACAGAAGATGAAAAAAGAGGGTAAGAGTGGGGATAAAGAAGGAAAGAGCTGAAAATACAAGACTAGAACACGTCAGAAAACAAGCAACAAAATTGTTCATTCAATAAGCCATTGCAGTTGGCCATAGCTACAAAAGCATTTCAAAACTCTCCATTAAATATCTGTTCTAGAAGAAAAAAAGCTATTTAAGGCGCTTGGGCAGCCTACTGTTTTAAACGTTAGAGTGTTTGAATCTTCCTGCTTCCAGTTGTGTCACAGTATTTTGTCACGGTTTCTTTTCCTCATAGACTGTATCTTGGTTAATTCACTGAAATGTGTAAGAGGAAATCAAAATCTTTTCAGAAGGTGACAAATCCAGAAAATCCAACTTTCAGTCTGAGTTGCAGAAAGCAGTGTTCAGACACTGGTTGCTGGATTTTGCATTGATTGCTATTGGAAAATTACAATTTCAAAGGCCAAGATAAAATGCTACAAAATACTGGGGGTTCCTTTAAATCTTTTGGGTCGATTTTCAAATGTCCTGTAATAAGTAATTAGATAAACTTTGTGATTATCTGAAAATCAGGAATAGTGGTGAGATTTTTAATGGTTGAGAGACTTGCATTCGTTATAGGAAACCTGAAGCTTATGTACCGCATCGTGTTTCTTTACTGAAGTAGGGAATTCAGAGTAAAGAGCATACATTTATAAACAGGTCAAAATAAAACCAATTGTAATACTGTCAAAGATGTCATTTTAGAAACATGGCACTGCCATTCCTGACCGTCTTTAAACACAGAGTAGCTTCCTGACGCTGGTTTCTTCCTTTCTGCTACCCATTCTCATTTTCACCATCCCGATCCCCTTTTGTAACGCTGCCAACTTTGTTCTAGGGCAACGCTACAGATACTACTGATACCGGAATAAATTGCAAGCGGTTGAATTGGTCTTCATCTAACACCTAAAGTCTACCGAAGGGCTTCTTAAGCAAGTTGTCTTTGCTCCTGCCCTTATTGCACGCATGCAATTGCAGGTGTGGTAATTTTTTCAGCCTGAAGAGGGCCAGAACCCCTGAGAGATACACAGAAGGTGCATTTGCAGCATTTTGACAGGCTTTTAAAATTTCTTCTGACTGATTCGATGTTTAATAAGAGACGGAACCCAAAGAGTTAAGGAAGAACTTGCTTACTGATAAAGCCTTGCAGTTGCGGGTTGTTTCCTAGTATGGGAAGTGCTTTGTCAAAATAGATCTTAAATACGTTAATTACTCACTGTATCTGTAGGCAGACTGCAGTGCTTTTATTCAGCTTATTAATATATCTATGTAGCTGCCATAGTGATGTTTCAGGTGATTCTTAAATCCCAAGTAAAATAAGGCATGATAATTATATCCCTCGGTTAAATTAAAGCCATGATATCCATTCCTAAGACTTGCAATAATCAGATATGCGAGCTGTTGGTTTGTATGTCCTATTGATTTAATATGCTTCTAATCAGTACATAAAGCTATAGGCCTGCAGTGTTAATTTTTCATATGCTTACAAAGTACCCTTTGATTTTCTGTCACGCGTTAATTACAGCGTTTTGCCATTAAATAGGAAGCTTTGTGTAAACTAATTACTAGGTAATCATTGTCTACCGCAAGCGTGCTGTTTGTACCTTTTATTTTATTCTAAAAATGCACAGATCTCGCAGTCTGGAACCACTATACCTTCCAGCCATTAGCTCTCACTAATTCATAGCATTATTGTGTTAAGATTGTAGGAGTTGTAATTGTTGTGGTATCAGTGCTGTTAATTACCGGAGTAAACAGTTGAAATGGTGCCAAGGTCTATTGTACAAGGCAGAGGAAAGGAGGTTTAAATGTTACTTCCACCATCTGGGGACTGGAGTAGAGGCAAATGCTAGAAAACAGCAGTGAGGCAATATCAGAACTTCAGCTCCAGGGTTTTAGGCCATATGGATCCAGAATATTTTGAATCAATTGAATTTAAGTGCCAGTTTGTAGCAATAACAGCGTGGAAGGAGAGGATAAAGCAAGAGCACTAAAGAAATCTGAAATCCGTTAATGTTATCGCATCCAATAAAATGCCTGCTTGGATTATTTTAAAAATGTTTATTTTGCTAAAATCCTAAAAGTAACACATAGGCAACTCTGAGAATAAAAGAAGTTTAACTGTGTGTTGTTTGTGAAACACGAGGCAGGTTTTGTCTGACGATTCTTGTAGCATTACAGCTCGGCAATTTAGATCAAATTCCCAGGAAGTGACTGTGGATTTCTGTATGATGCCTTTTTTCTTTTTGAAATCACATTTTTGGAATGCGTTAGTATCCTTTCTTTAGAGAAACAAGCCAGAAAGGAGGACAAGTGAACAAAAGTGAACAAAACTTATAGAGACTGCAATAGAGAAAAATAAATTAATTAGGTAAATATTGTTAATCTGAGAGCATCTGAATTGTTTGTACATTTGCAGAGATCTCATTCAAATACAGAAAAGATGCATTCAAATATTACTTATCTCATTTTGTTTGAGGATTAACATCCCAATGTCCTGATCTTACAAATGTTGCATTTGAAATAAACACGTGGTAATTTTTTTTTAAAGAGAGATTTTTTGAGATTACAATTATGTTATATTTTCTTTGCTCTGAAGGTAGATGGTGGGGAACCTTGAACAACGAAGGCTGCAACCTAGCAAAAGACATGTTTTTGTGCATAAAATAGCAATGCACATCGAATTGTGGGGGGGTTTATTATTAAAAAAGCAAGGTATTTAATGACATTGTCCTACTCTCAAATTAACACGCTGTGCAGAATTATTTGACAAGCTCATAGAGCTTTCAAGATCTTCCTTCTGCCTGATTTTCAGTAGCACGGGCTGTAGTGATTTTGTATTTGATTTCCCTGCATATATTGTTTTCCAAGATGACATCTAGGAAAAGGGATCTGGCAGCGTATTGCTGCTGCCAGTTTAGGAGTGTTGGGAGGAAACAGAAAGGATCTCTCTTTCCAAACAGTCCTGCTTTATTTGTTTTTTATTGCTCTGTTAGCAGATGTTGAAGTAGTTCAGGGCACAATGTAAACATGTGCTTTTCAATGGAGGTATGGTAAATAGCAAAGTATACAATGAACCAAGCAATTGGGAGGGATTTTCTGGAGTAGGTCAGTGGTGGTTTTTTTTCTTTTTTTTTGTGTGTGTGTGTATGTAGCTGAATTTAGAATTAAAAGAAGTGCTTGATCTTTATATATTGAAATCCTCAGCGTGCAGAGTGACAGCATGAGCCAGAAGAGAAAACCATGGCCCCATGTGGTGTGAAAAAAGGAACAGCAGTTTAAGTGCTGGAAAGTTGAAAGAGAACTAACCTCCTTGTTCTTGTAGTCAAGGAAAGTGGCTGTTTTGTGCTTTTGTATTGAAGCATAGCATATGTGCCTCAGTTTGACAAAAAGCCTCTTGAGTCGAAGCAACCCGAGTCCTGTGTGCTGATCCAAAGCGAAGGCCGCGATAATGAGGGACGGGCTCTCAGGAAGCAGTGAGTAGATAATACTACATAAGTGGAGAATTCTGTGCACTGTTTTCGCCATTCTACTTAATGCAAGTCGCAGCCACGGTGAATCGCTTGCCATACAGCTGAAATGGGCCATTAGCTATCAGGGAAAATTGTCTTTGCTACTTTCAGCAGATGGAGCAAATATTTTACAAAGCAATTTTACATACAAAAAACATTTGTGTTACTTGGTAATGATGGCTGTTTTACATGATGTTACCTTCTATCAGGACATACTTTTCCAGCTCATGGAAAGCAAAATTGGCACTTTTTAATTTTAAAATTTGCAGTTAACAATTAAATGCCTGGGCTTTAAATCAGGCTGCAAACTTTAAGTAGCTAAGGATATTCAGTGTATCACTTCCAAAAACACTTCCATTTTTATAAACCTCTCAGATGGTTTTGTTCAGTGTGATAGATTGTGGCTCTGCCCAGCATGTACCTGTCTGAATTGGAAAGAATATCAAATCGGTTTAATTTGCAAAATAGGAAATAATGAAAGTTATTTGGACAGCCAGACAGCAGTCACTGGACTCTTCCAATATTGCCCTGTTTGCTGGTGTCGCTGAGAACATCAGAATAAGCTGGGCTGGACCGATGCGCATCAAGGCAACTGGAATAAGTTATCATAGCTCCACTGATTGCAGTATAAAGGATATACTCCATAAATGCTATGAATTGTCATAGTGCCATTGAAGTGGCATAAATTGCCATAGCTTCATTGACTTCAGCGGAGATGTGGCACTTTGTATTGCTGAGGATCTGTCGGTGATTTTATTCTTCTCTGGCCCAGTCAGCTTTACTTACTTGGAGTTACTTTCTTCACTCTATTTGTTTGCAAGGTCTAAATAATTTCCTTTCACTCTGATTTTTAGCTAAAAAGCCCTAGGTCTTACTCATGCATTCTGCTCTGCAACCTCTTTCTGTCCCCAGGTCTTTCTTTCTCTTTCTAAGTCTATTTCTTCTTTCTTTTTATTTACTTATCTTTTCAACAGGCTTTCCTTTGCTGACTGATGTGTCTCGAGTAGATTTCCTACCAGTGCCTTCAACATAAGCCACATTTGGTCCTCGCTTTTTGTTGCAGCTGCCAACCTAAGAAAGCCTTTCAAAATTCACCTTGCAGAAGGGTGAGAAATTATTTTATATTTAAGGGTAAAAGGTATCTTTTTTTTTTTTTAATGCTTATTCATTATTATGAAAAGGTGCAAAACAGATTTGGATGGGTTTAAAGATTCCTACATGATGTAAACAGTAATTGGGCTGCCCCTTTTTCACTGGTACTAAGAAACATCAGCTGAAAGATTTGAACAAATGCTCCCTGTTTCCATTGAGCCTATGATTCTGAATTGGTTTGGGCCACATCAAGAGATAAAACATTGGTAAGCTCTGCTGGAGATACCGTCCAATTTAAATGAAATTAGCCTACCGAGCACTGATCCTTTTAAAAGGTTTAACTTCGTGAGTGAATGTTGGAACCAGGCTTGAATTTGCCTACTAAAACTCCCTATAATCAGGATTATTGCCTTTTTAGAGCTTACAGCTGCAAAAAACCTTCAACTGGAATTCCAGGTGCTGATTCTTAAAAAGCGGTTGCCTGACTCCCTTCTGTGAACACCTTGATTATCTGGGCATTACTTCTTAAAAGCACTGGTATGTTTGGTTTGATCTCACAAGAACATTTTTCGGATTTTCTTGAGTTAGTTATTTCTTTAAAAGCCCCTATCTTCTTTCCGTAAAGCAACTGGTTCTGATGCACGTATCCTTCACAGTCAGCGAGTACTGAGGGTGCTTTGAATCACAGATTCCCAGAATGGCCGGGGTTGGCAGGGCCCTCTGGAGATCACCCAGGCCAGCCCCCCGCCAGAGCAGGGGGCACAGGAACGCGTCCAGGCGGGTTTGGGATGTCTCCAGAGACGGAGACTCCACCACCTCCCTGGGTAGCCTGTGCCAGGGCTCTGCCACCCTCAAGGGAAAGAAGTTCCTCCTCATGTTCGGACGGAATTTCCTGTGTTGCCGGGCACCACTGAGAAGAGTCTGGCCCCCTCCTCGTGACACCCACCCTTTAGTTATTGCTAATCATTTATGAGATCCCCTCTCAGTCTTCTCTCCTCCAGGCTGAACAGCCCCAGGGCTCTCAGCCTTTCCTCAGCAGAGATGCTCCAGTCCCTTGAGCATCTTTGTGGCCCTGAACTGGAAGATGCTCCGGAGCCGGGCGCTGTTCATCCGCATCGCCCTAACAGATGCTCTGAGTTCGTCTTGTGTTCAGGTCCCCCTCAAATGCTACTTGACCTTATTTAAGCAAGAAACACTGGGTCTGTTGAGGAAGTACCACAACACTCTTTGCTGTCCGATGTCCATCATGTCGACAGAGAGTAGTGGCACGCAATGCTGATGTGTGCATAGGTGAGGTGAAAGGAGGCTGTGTCTTACCAGCAGCCTCCGTTGGTGACCCAGGTAAGCGTGCCTGTCAATGCACTGCAAAGTTTGGAAGTTCTGCTTGATTTTGTACCCCTTTTAGGGAGCTTTCTTTCAAAACTGCATGTGATCCTTGAAAACCACTCTGTCTGAAAGGAGATACAGCTATCCCCAGCACTGGTCCATGGAGCTGGCGTGGCTGCCCTCATGTCCCTCAGAATTGTTGCAATGGAAAATTGTGTCCCAGTTGACATGTTCATAGTTTAATTTTCACTTTTACAAGCTTGGTCACAGCACTTGCAAATGCTTCTACACATCCAGCAGGGGATTATTGGGTTTTTTCCCAGTAATTTAGCAAAAGCTTTCGGGCAGCCATTGCATACCTCTTCTTTTGTTTGGTTGGTTTTATATTTCTGTTTAAATTACACAATACACGAGGTCATTAGATCTCAGGGACGAGACCCAGCGTGACGGAGGTACGCTGAGCGCACTGCCAGGTGCAAACTCATTTCTAGGTCAGCAACTCCATGACATCCAGGATGGCTCCGATCCTCTCTCCAAAGCGGTGTTTGTTTTCGCTGTGCAATGAACCACCTTGTCTTGGGACTTCTTGGCTTAGCAGTAATTCAAAACAAATACAAATCAGGATAAGGCCAATGGATATTTGCTCACTGCTCTCTTGTTTTAGTCAGCTGAGCTATTAAAAACCTGCATTTCTCCTTACAGCTTTTTAAGGGAATGAGCAGCTTAAGACTGGAATCTGGGTAAATTCTGAACTTGGATCTTGCGGTTTACGTGTTCCTTTTTTTCAACCATCAGGTTAAGGGTCGTGCTGCTTGGTATATAGATACATTGACTAAAACAATATTTTAGCATTTTTTCTGAGATGTTTAAAGTCAGCCACGCAAACTTTTCTCTTTAGTATATGAAAGGAGCCCACATAGCCCAGATCAACATCATTATCTAAGCACCGTAATATTTTTAAGGCGTTTTTTTCTCAATTCCATGTGAGGTAGGGACAGCAGTTGTCCCCCTTTCATGGCTGGACAGCTGAGGCGCAGACAGAAAGTCACTTTCCTGAAGTCTCAGGCAGCCTGCCCTCAGCAACAAGATATATCTAGGTCTCCTATACGCAAAGCCGATACCCTAATCATCGTCCCATCCTCCTCATTCTGGTAGATGAATTGCAGTAAGCTGATTTTGAATTCGTCTTTTTGGTTATGTCACATCATGCGCTTCATGACAAAGCCCATCACTTCAAACTCACTGCTCTGGAAAAACAGATTTTTATCTTTTTTTCCCCCTATTTTTAGATGTTAGCCATAAGGTTTTATCACGTTCCTCCAGAGCTCAAGATAATATGATTGTGGCTTAGGACATAGCGAAGATCAGAGGATGGTCATCTTCTGAAGCACGGGAGGCTGAAGCGAGAGTGTGTAAAACAGAAGCAAAGAGACCCCGGGGGAGCAGGCGAATGCTTATGAAGCAGCAAGAAAAGGAGCCTGAAGCAATAGAGTCAGGGTCCTTGCACTTTATATGTTTGTGTACTTCTGGGACATTTTTGAACAGTAAAAGCAGTTAGTTTCTGTATTTAATGGGGTTGTTTAGTGTGTGTAATAATATAGTAAAGGAACTGAAACTAGGAAAAAGCTAGATTATCTCCTATAGCATGACTAATCAATTTCTACCAAAGATAGAGGCACAAATACACTCGTGAATTTATGTTCCAGATTGGAGAGTGTTAAAGGGTATCTCCCGCTTTGGAAACGCTTTTGGTTGATTATTCCCCTTTTTGTTTTTTTTAATAACAAAGTGGTGTTTGGGTTGATATAACAGCTTAAACATAGAGTCAGTAAAACTATTTCTGGCATATGTGACTCTTTCAATATGCACAGTTTCAAAATATAAACAATGTAGAAGTTATTGACTGCTGGTATTGATCCCTGAGCAGTTACCAAGTGCTTAGCATTTTCAGTTGCCAGATCAAATTATTGATATAAATTACAATGAAATAGATGCCATACCAAAGGGATTGCCTTTCAGAGAAGGGCAGCTTTCAATAGGAGGGAAGAGTAGTAAGTAGAAAAATTAAAAAAGGCTTCCTGACTGTGGGTAAACAGTAACCACATTTTTTTTTTTTTTTTGCCTGTTGGAGGCCTGGTTTTTAATCACCCCACAAGCAGTTTTCATTTCTGTAGTAAAATTGCTTGTGGTTCTATTTAATTTGTTTCTGCAGGAGCCAGCTTTGGTGAAGATCTCCCAGGAGCTGCCGGGCCTTTTAGCACAGCACGTACAGCCAGTCAATGAGAAACGATTCCCTACATGGGAAAAATTCCTCCAAACATTTCTTAGTCAAGGTAAATAAGACTGCAAAGTCGCTGTTAAATGTTATAAGGAGTAATTATACCATATTGTATGCCATATTCTTGTTAATCTTGGGCCCATTTAAATATTTATCTCCTTTTATTTCTCCATTATGCTTCAAATGTTCATTTACAAATGAATTATAGGCAACTATTCTATCATTCATATGTCCTATCCAAGCACTTAACCTATATTAATCCTGGATTACCTTTCTCACTCAATAAGCACCAACCCCTTAGTCCTGGGTTACTGCACTGGAGGCCGTCGTGTTTCGCAAAGGGCTTTGACGAACGCTAGCATGTGAGTTTGCACATAGGTAAATGTGAGAATATTTCATCTTTGTTAGGTGTTGGTGAGCAAACAGCTGCGAAACTCGCTTCTCCCTCCCGGAGGACCAGGAAGGGAGCTACGTGTAAACTGTGGATGCTACACACATACATTGCATAAAGTGAAATGGGCTCATAACCTTTAACTGGCTTGGGGCAGAGCTGAGCTTTCTCTCCGGTTTTTGCCTTCCAGGCAGGTAGTGTTGCCACTGAGTACTCAGTACTGAGTAATCGCCATCAGTAATGCCGTGCCGAATTGTCCCTTACCAGGACACTGGCACAGACTCCTCGTTAGACCATTGCCGTGCTCTTTCTTGCCCTCCAACCAAAGGAATATGAACAAGTTCCAATCTGATAGCTGGATAGTTATGTTTGCGTGTGCCGAGGCCTCTGCAGGGCTTCCTGCATTAAACCCGCTCATGGCACCTTCGGATCAAAGCTGACCAGTACCCAACTGGGCTAGAGCTCGGAAGGGAGCCGTCTTTGTCCGTAAGAGGCAAAGCAGAGAAAACGCGTGTCTAGTTGCTGCATATCAGTGCATGGGTGAGTGAGCCTCGCACACGTGTGTTGGCATCCTATATTTGCATGTCAAATTTTGAATGGAAAAAATACAGTGTTTGTGGTTGGGTAGTAAATTTCTGTGGTGATTCTGCCCTGCCATCGTTTTGCGTTATATATAATGGATATATATGTTTCATGCATTTCTTTATCTCTGGAAGAGACAAGGATGATTCAAAGTGGTTTTTTGGAAAAAATAATGCCAGTTGACATATATAGGACCAATTTTAATTACATATTGGTTTATTGTAACTAAATGACTTGTGGCATTATATGCAGTAAAAAGGCAAATCCAGAATGCCAGCCAGTGTTCTTTGTGATTTTCTTATGGACAAGAAGTTGTCACCTACACACCAAGTTCCTCCTGTGGATGAATACCAAAAGGCAGATTACTTATCTTAGACCCTCGTATGGATGGGAATCTCCGAGATAAGTTCATAGCAGGAGATACAACTTCCTGGAGGTCTCAATGTTGTATTTCACTACTGTTGCAGGCCTAGTGTTTAGCTGGGCTGTGGGACAGCCCAGGATTCATTCACGCTACCCAAGAGCATATTTCTCCTGTCAGATATGTAATATATTCAGTTTGGAACTGCTCACCAAGCATCTGCAGGTCAAAAGCCCCTGGTTGAACTATACAGTGCTGTAGTAGATGAGATATCTTCTTTCTCTTCTAAGAGATTCATGGGTTCCAGCTATGCTGCTCACATTACATTTATTTACTTGCTGTATTTCCATAGCAGTCCTCCCTGCAGTGTCGGAGCACAATAGGAGCTGGATGGTTTCATTCTGTGCGCTCTGAAGAGCGTCGCATGTGAATTTGATTACTAGCTTAACAGCTAATTCATTTCTTACTAGGTGGTGTGATAGAAGCCTTCCCGCTCTCAGAAAATGTCACAAACCTTACGGTGGATGTGCTGATAGAGCCAACAGGCGAGGTAAAAATAGTGTCATCTGGAGACCAACTCCACGCTGAAGGTCCTTTGCAGTCATCTGGCACTACTATTCCACAGCGTTCTGTTGATCCATCAGTTCTCAATTCACTCTGCTTAAAAATTGGAGAGACCTGTAAATCTAAAGGAGTGCTTGGTTACTTCTCTGTTGATTTTGTGACTTTCATCCACCCACAAACCATGGAGCAGCAGGTGAGTGGGGCAGACACGTTACTTCACGCCGTACCCTTGAGATGAAGAAATGTCTGCTTTCTGACTTGATTCCAGCAGATCTCTCAGCAGAAAGCTTTGCCCTTTTAAACAAACTTCCTTCCTAAGCCGAAAGGTATGTGGAGGGAGGTATAGCACATGGTTATTCTAATAACAGCATAAATATTAGACCTGATCTGCCAGGTGGACCTGAGGAACCTTTTTCATCAGCCTGAAGAGTAACAAACCAACAAAGCCTGTAGGGCTGCTTTCAAAGCTGAGCGATAAGAAAATAATATTTTAATTTCTTCTAATGACTTTTCTTTCCCTAAAATAAGTGCATTCCACATTAAGCTGGTAATTACAGGCGATGGTCTTATGGCTGATTAGATTATTTTAGATTCAAAATGTTCTGAATCTCTTGTATTTTGCTCTTTGAAAATAATTACAGAGATTATTGTACTCTTTTGAGTAAACCAGTGACTGTAAGAAGGCAAATCTGAGGTTTTGAGGATGAGTCTAAGGAAGAGGGGATATTGACAATCTCTTATAGCAAAAAGGGTGGTAGTGATGAACAATTTGGTTTACCTCATAGTGGCTAATTGAAGGAGAGAGTGTTAATGGAAAGCAGTCCATCCCCATGTCTCAGCCCTGGGTCAGCAGTTCCTGTCTCTGGGCCGGTACAGAAGGGCTGACCGTGGAGTATCGGCTCACTGTGAATGAAAACACGCTCATTCAAACCACTTTGGCTCTCCATTTTGCTCGTGGCCTGAGAGAATAATTTACTGCAAGACAGACAGATGTGAGCTCACACCAGGTACAAAATTATCCCCCGATATCAAAATGCAGACCGAGGTCAATGTGTGTCACATGACAGTGCCTATGATTAAAGACATCGTTGCAGGGATTGACACGAACCTGCATCGCTTCCCAGATGTAGGGGCCTTGGAGCATCTACATAACCCTACTTGAGGGTCAGCAGCTTCTAAAAATGTGCTCATGTGGTACCTTAAGCTGTTTATCTCTAGCATAAATGCTCCTGTGGAATTCCCTCTACAGAGTCTTGTCCTAACAAGTCTTCCATGTCGGCTGCACGGGCTCCTGAGTGGTTTTATCAGAGCCCTTTTGGTCTGTCGAAGCTCTGAGGCTTCCTGCACACCGGGTATCAAGAGCAGTCTTGAGAGCAGAGCAGTTTAAAGAATGAAATTCCAAGGTTTAACACCTTGAATTACCTAGAAAGGAAGATGCTCCTGGGAAGCCTGTGTAGTTTTGGAGCGCTGGAGCCCTGTGTGACTTACATCAGGCAGAACTGAACGGAATGGAAGGGTCTAAATAAATGCTTTCTGGTGGAATTGCGCCCAGGAGGGTCTTTTGTGTAGATGATTAATGGTGTCTTTTCAGGAGGTAAAATCAGAACCACTCAAGTGACCCTAGTCCTCCCTGCCAGTATTTACAAGCCTATCAGCAAAACCTCATAGTCAGCTGTATCAGAACTTTTGACAACGTAAAAAGTGACATAATAAATCAGGAGCACGGAAGGGTATTGACTCCAGGATCTGCTGCTGCCTACAGTGGATGGGGGGAAGCAGAGGAGGGGTGGCCACTGTCCCTTAGAGTGTGTAACTGAACTTTCACATCTTTGAAGTGGTGGAGGATGTTGTCCCAACACACACTGCTTTTGGTGCCAAGGAAAAAATAGGTAAGAGAATGGGTTTAAAGAAGCAATTTAATCCCTGGCACAAACATTAATGATCAGCCTTGATCACAGTTTGCAACAAAATATTACTCTGGCATGTTTCTATGCTGGAGGAATCCGGAATTTGTTTTATTTATAAGGTCAGATTTCTTTGTCACAATGTAATCTACTAAATTCTTTCACCAGTCAGACACTATGAAAACCAAATGAAGGGCGTTATTGAACACTGTATTCTGATTAAGCTCATGGAAATATTATTATTTTTAAAAACAGTGAAGCCAGGCTTCCCATAAATTTGTGTGTTGGAATTAAATTCCCACGTGTTCTCCAGCTGAACTCTCCCTGCAGCCTTTCCCATCGTAAGGTCTCTTTCCTCTGTCCACTCACTTATTTTAGGACTCTCATGGGAGTTGAATATATTTGACGCTTTTACTTTCTTCCAAATCTGGTTGATATTGGCCAATAGGATTGAATATTATGGCAGGTGTAAAAACCCAAAGCATAATGCCAGACTAAACTAAGACAAATGAAGTAAAATCTGGGTGAAGAGATTGAGCTTTCGGTGTTCTGGTAGTGGCCTTGTGTTCGAAGACTAAAGAAAATGCGATAACTTTCAGAGTAGATAAAATCCTTATGGTTAGTGATGAATAGTATTGTTGAACTTACTGGGTAGGACTATACAAATTAAAAATTGGCATATGGATACAGATGCTAATTCAAGATCTCAGCATTGAGTCTCAATTTTTTCCTGTATTTTCCATGCATCTCCTTGTTTTTCACTTTTTACGTTGTTTGCTTCTACAATCTTCCATTGTGTTACACTATAAAAGGGAACATGCCCGTGTTTAGTGGGCTGGGCTCGGCGGTCTGGGTGGTCTTTGGGAAGGTGGTGTGGCTGAGCGCACTCAGATCCCTTTGAGGGTCTGTTTCTCCTGCGCCTCTGAAAATCACAGCTTGTGTGGTGTGAGAAAAGGCTTTGAACACGGGGCTTGCATTTAAAACCAAAGAGTTAGCATATGGTATCTATTGGCAAAAGCTGGCTCTTTGGCAGTGCTGTGGTAATTGTATTCCATTTCAAACTCAGAAAAGGCTTGAAATCAGGCTTTTGGTTACGGATAGCACTGTAGGGTGACTGTGGTAAACCAGAGAATTGGAATACTGTTAGCTTTGAAATACAGATCACAGTTGCCTTTGACTCCCCAAATGTATTTACATTGTGATCAGAACTGCCAATAAGCCACGCTGGACAACTTCCATGTGAAGTTGCTTTAAAAAGATTAAGGGATGACATTCCTGAGAGTTTTGCCAATCACTTCGCTCAAGTGAGGAGTTCACCCAAACACAGAAATGCTTCCTAGGTTATGAAGGTTGGAACATTTCCTGGTGTGAAGAAGGATGTATTCAATCAGTCAGTGTTTCCTGTGGCCTCTTATCATTCCTGCCTGTTCCGGCTTCGTTTTCTTCCCTTGTTTCCAATTAACTCTACCTTAATATTTCCTATGTTTGTCAGCATGTACCACAACTTTAACATTATTTAAGCGCAGGTTTTAAAATTTAACTAGATGCAGAGGCAATTAATGATGCCATCTGTCTTGTGAGAGAGAGATTACACAAAAGATTGTGCTTCTGAAAGCACTATTTTTTTGGCAAACAAGAAATCCTATTAGACTCTCAGAACATTTGCTCGCTAATTTCAGAAGTGCCCACTTTAATGTAGTAGCTGAAAGGCTCGGATACATTTCCTGGAAGTACAGTATGTTTAAGCATTCTTTCAAAGTTATATTTTACAGAAAATATCAACCGATACATGATATTTTCAGTAAAAGTAAAAATTAAATATATCATTGAACATCTGTTACCAATACAGTCTGAGTATTTAAATACTTTAAAATCCCTTAAACCTTCATAAAGTTAGATGCTACATAAATACAACTCTTTAAGAAGTGTGAAGGGCCAAATAATTGAAAATGTATTCCTCCTGTTGCGTCCTGAGCGGCTGTGTGCTGCAATCCGCATCTTCACGGGTACTTCCCCCGTGCACCCATGTGAAGGGGGCTTCAGAGCGAAGAAACGCGCGTACTTTGAGTTTCAGGCTCTTCATCCGAAAGCCTTTAAAAATCTATACGTCACAAGCATAAAATGACTTTTGGTGTGAACAATGGGGTATTGCTTGTATTTTTAGATCGCTACTATTGGCAAGTATTTTCCTTCAATGTGCTTTTGTCACGCTGCTGTGTTCCTTTGGAGCACGAGTAGCAAAGAGGCGCTGGGTGATGGATACGGAATAATGCCTGTCTGTAAAACACGTCGGTCAATGGGCAGCCAGCGTGAATGTAGAAATGAGAAAGTAATCTCTCTTTGGGTCACTGCAGAGCTTTGTGCCCACCACAGACACAGCAAGATCTTTGCTCTCCTCCAGTTCTTGTGGTCTGCAGTGACCAAAATGTGACAAAAGTGCTGCTGTCCTCAGCCCTGGAGGAGCTGGGTGATGCTGTGACCTTTCAGATGTTGCCGCTGGGCTTTCCATGTGCTTCTACTTGGTACCCAGGTCTCTCCCAGTTCCCTTTCCTTCGTCCTTACACAGAGGAGATTTCCTAGCTGGCCTGTTTGCCACTGCTGCTACGTACAGCAAGTAATTCAGAGACCTCTGCAGGTTGTATCACCCTCCATCTACATGTAGCTCTTCCTTAAATTATGATAGAACTGGAGGAGGTTGCAGTTTGCACCCAACAGCATGGAGGGTAGTACAGGTAGGAGGATCTAACTCCTGTCTGATAGTCTTCACGCCAGGCTGTCCCGCGGTCTGCTGCGCGTTGTACTTCGTTTCTTGCATTTCGTTGTTTCTTTGGTGTATAACTCCGAGGCTGAGGCCGGAGCGGCGGCACTGGGCTAGCTGAGGAAGGTGGCGAGGCAGAGCCCGCCGCTGCCTCCACTGCCGGAGCACGGCGTGGGGCTGAGCGTGGCAGGGGGCACCCATGGGATTACGCATCGGCTGCCACAAGCTGCCTGGCTGCGAGCGCCCCGGTGGGGGGCTGAGGGGCAGGGAGAGCTGGGGACTCGACACAATTCTCTGTTTGCCTCAGGAATCTATTTCTATTTCAGTTCTAAGCAGCTGTGACTTGCTCCCGAGGGAAAGGGAGATGGAGACACGCTGCTTTCAGTGTCTTGGGGGAAGAAGTGGAGGAGAAAAATTAGGCGCATAACTTGGACTGAATTGCTTCCGATTCCCACTCTGCTTTCTAAGGCTGATCTTTAAGAGCAAGGCCTTGACCCTTCCAAGTGAAGTCTTGCGCAGTGTTGACTGGATGCTGCTCAAATCCCACCTTGTCAAGGAGCTGCACCTAAATAAGTCCATTTAATTGCCTGGGACTGCTTGAATACATAAACTTACTTAGGTTCATAGGTCTGTGGACAGATAATTTGGAGAAGCGGGGTCGTAAATCACCTTTCCCACCAGTCTGAGAGCTCACGCAGCCCCTACCTCTGGCAGCAGTAGTGAGAGAGCAGTGGGTTAAGTTGTTCCTTGTGGGCACAGAGGAAGAGATGAGACGGAACATACCGAAAGGAGAATTGCAGAGCCGGGAAGGTTTAGGTGGGCATTCTCCCTCCGTTCCAGTCCCAGCTCCGGGGTTCGGACGAGCAAATTGGAGCAGAGTCCAGGCGTCTCTGAAGGCTGTCGAGCAGCCCTGGCCTTACAGCTGAGCTAATTGAGGAATGCTTCCGGCGGGATGCGTTCTTCCCTGTGCACGTGCGCATCTTCGGATTTCTCCAGGCAGAATGTAGCATTTTCTATGTGTTATTTGCAAACAAGAGCCACCGTGTTTTCATTAACCATCTTTTATTCAGCAGGACAGAGGTGAGGGCCAGTTCTACAGCCCTAAAATTCAAGTTTTGGGGCCAGCACCAGACCATCCCAGCAGCTGCCACGAGGTGGCAGCCGGATAAGATCCTGCCTGCGATCGCTGCTGAGATAATCAATTGTATTGTGAATTTTAAAAAGTCATTAAAAAAGCTCTCTTTTCAACGCCCAAGTTACAT
This sequence comes from Rhinoptilus africanus, assembly GCA_013400135.1. Taxonomy (NCBI): domain Eukaryota; kingdom Metazoa; phylum Chordata; class Aves; order Charadriiformes; family Glareolidae; genus Rhinoptilus; species Rhinoptilus africanus. Next base: position 176,783 of record VXBO01000767.1, on the reverse strand, counting down.
TAATATTTTGATAACTGACACTTCTACAGTGTCATTCAACCACTTCTTTAAAAATAGCAGGTGTGCTCTTTACAGTAAGGCAAACATCAATGCTAGATGCAGATAAAACGGTTAAACTGGAGAAAGAAAAGCTATAATTTAGTAACGCTTTAAGAATTTATGTTTCCTTCCCTTCTCGAGTTTACATTTCAAAGCCGAAGTGTTTTTATGGCAGTTGTAAAGAATTACTCTGTAATTGTGACTTTGTTCACTTGAGATGTCTTCACCATGAAGCGTGGGCTCTTGAGCTGCGTTGCTGGAGGAGAGCGTCTCCTGGTAGCACTTGGCAGCCTGGGGAAAAGGGGGCAATTCCAGATTTCATCGTATTTCCTTGGACAAACAGCCAGTAAGTCTTGCAGGATGTATTTCTATTTTTCTTTCCAGTGATGGGATTCGGGAAAGTCTTAATCTGTGCTTAGTTTAGCTTAATCTAGAACTGCTCTTAAGAATATCTAAAATCTTTACTACTGCCTCTACTTTTTTAAAATCATAACTCATAATAAAATCCCAGATCTGATTATCTTTGAACTTTGTTGTTTGAAAATCCAGTTTCAGTTCTAGACTTCACAAGTGAGCTCTGTTCCAGTTCAATTTCTGGACACACAAGTGTCCTGGAAGTCCCAAAAATCTCAAGTTAAAGCTCCTTATGTTATGCTAAATTCCCACACAATCCCATCAGGATGTGATACCTATGGTCATAAATACCTGCGATTGCGTACATGCCCTTATTGTATATGCTCAGAAAATGGGGGTGGGCTCAAGTAATAGGTATTTGTTAATCTGTGTGATTGTCTCATTCTTTTTCTTTACTTAAACTTGACCTTTGCACAGGCCTTCTCCTAACAGCTCCCGATTTACTGGTGAAATGGTAATTCATCTGGTTATTAACTGCTTGGCCTTCACAGACATTGCTTTATAAACTGTGGAAATATATTCATAAAATAAATTTTTAAAAAGCCCTAAACCAACACCACAGCTCAGGTTTTCAGGGCATTCTAGAAGCTTTTGACACCCATTTTATACTACTTCGAAGGGAAACCTGTTGCAATCCAACAGATGTTACTGGAGAGCTGCACCTACCTGAACTTTCTCGCCTGCCAAGGGAACACCAGCTCAAACTCATAAGTGGGTCTGATGTTTCGCTTGTTCTGCCTCTGCTTGGAGCTCTGTGGAGCTGAGGACTGTTTTGAAGATAACGTACCACAAAGGTGGAGCTGGGTTGATGTTTCTAAGAAATGCTTTCATTCAGTTTGGGTGGTTGGTTTTGGTTTTTTTCTTTTTAATAGGCTGTAGGAACAGCTACTATTCTATGTCCTGAGACAGGTGAAAAGCCTGTCATCGGTTTCACTAGGTTCACGTTTCTGCGCATAGGGGTTTTCTCAGTTAAAGTCTGCCACGGATAGGAATGTCACATCCTGCTTGTTTTACAGCTCTGTTGGCGCTGAACTGGGAGGATTCTCCTCCCTTTGAAACGGGAACCTTGCTGGGAAGCGGCGTTGCCGGCTCCGCTGTCATATCAGGCATTGCTGGAGACTACATGGAGATGTGTTCCTCACTGCTGTTACCTGATGCTGGGTACTGTTTCGTTAGAGCTGACGTAGTGCCACCCTTACCTTTTCCCCCCTGACTTCTGTATCGGTTTTAACTGCTTCTACCTTTCACAGATTTCAAAGGCATAACGGGAGGCTGCCTGAGCTCCTTCTCGTTGGTAGTGGTAATGTGGAGGATGATGAGTGCCCTTTTAGTTGCCATATACGGTGTAGTGCTAGAAAGTATGCAGCGAACCAAAGAATAGATGGGCGAAGCCATGAGTCTGATCCCAGCGGTGGTGGGGAGCAGCGCTGGAGGTCCGTACGTGGCATTCCCTCTTCCTTGCGTGGTGCTCCCTGCCTCTCACCCGGAACGGTCTGTGGAATCGCGTTTCCATCATCCCTCACAGAGGCTGTTCCTCAAGTCAAAGAGTCGTGTCTCTGTTTGGGGAGACTGGTGCCACTTTTGTTAATGCTGCTTTTTCCGCCATACCCTCTTTTCTGTGCCTGCACGCAGATGCCTGCTGCCTGCTTCCGAATAAGAGCACTACCAGCGGCTGCATGGCTGCGGTCTTCACCCTGCCGGACTCAGGCCTGACGAGCTTTCACCCTTGCTCAAAACTCCCAGAAGTGTTGCCCGTTGTTAATTGCTGTAATTTTTCAAAGAGCATTTGTGACCTTCAGGAACTGGAATGGGACTTAGGAATTGTTCCGTCGCAGGATTCAGTCAGCCAGGGCTGCATTTGAGCTAATAAAATGGAAAAAAAAAAAAATTATCCTGTTGCCAATCCCATGAAAATAAAGTTAGAGCCATTGCCCAGACTCTGTGTCTTTCCAGCTTTTGTAGCAGTACAAAGGAGACTTAAAGGGCATTTCTGGATTTCCATGGCAAAAGGGAATCCCCTGCTAGAATAAAGCTGGGATCTTATACCACCTGATCCTCCTTCCTTTCTCCCCATGTGAGGGATGTTCTGGGATGTATCCAGAGCAGAAAGGGACGTGGCTACCTTCTAGTGTTCTCTGACAGTCCTGAGCCAGGAAAAGGCTCCTTGGGGGTGATCCCAGCTGGCTCACAGTAGTAACCATTTGGCCGCTTTAACTTGCGACGGGGATGGTTCAGCCTCAGGCTCCGGCCCGGGATGAGCGGAGGTGGACAGGTGGCTCCCCGCCGCGTTTGCCTTCCTGCCCCTTGTGCTTGGGGCTGTGGAGATCCACACCCTCTATTTAAAAAAGCAAAAAAAATACCTTGACTTTACCGGTGTAGCATGTAACTGTGACTTAAGTAGGTGCTTAGGGCTGTCCTTCCTACAGCGTTAGAGAGTAGCGGGCAGGGGAGGGGATGGATGTGTTCCTTCATTATGTGGCAGGGCCGTCGGTCCGCCCCATCCATCTGAGCCCTGCCTGTTGTAGGCAATGGCAGGAGGGCAGCTGGCCTGACGTGACAACACCACATCCAAAGATATACCCTAAAAGTAAATAGAAACTCCTCAAAATAGCGTTTGGTTGGTCTTGTGATTTCCATCAGGGAATTTCCCTGCTGAAAGCTGTTTCTCCTCTTCCCTGTGTTACAGCCCCTTCCCTGGGCAGCGATGGGGCTGGAGCGGGGACGCGGGAGCGCTGCTCTGCCTGCCCAGAGCGTGGACTGGGAATGTGCCAGCGGGGCCCTAGGGCCAGGTCGGCAGGCTGGGTCTTTGTTCAGAGTACCTGAAAGCTATCGCACGAGTAATTAATGGGTCTCTTCTCTACATCTGAAATGAAAACAGTGCCACTTTGCATGTACTTTAATTTTAGATGCTGACAACGCGGGATTTGTTGAGTAACTCTTGCAAACCGCGCGTGCTGTCCCACGCTTGGTACGGTTTGTCTGAGTCTCCACCGGGGCGTGAGGAATTCGCCTTGTGCTCGTGGCTGTTTACCTTTGCCAGGCTGCGCTTTCTAATGCTTTGTCTGCTGTTAAATGCTCAACCCGTTCCCGACACATTGCCAGAACACAGCCCTTGCACTTACCCAGATGCGGTCTGGCCGCGGTGATGGCTTTACTTCACTTGTTTTTTCCATCTCAGACGTTTTGGGGTCCACCTTCAGTCAAACTTGTCTCCTGCCTCTCTGTCTGTGCGTCACCAAAGCTTCCAGATAGCGCTGGGGTGGACTTGGAGGTTACAGCGACGCAGGTGCAATGTCAGGCTCTGGATTGGGAGCAAGCGGGAACAGCCCTTGGGCACCCGCGATTTTCAGCAGTCCCTGGTCCCCTCATGCAGCCCGGGTGTCTCTTTCTGGGAGCAGGGGGCAAAACTTTAATTGCAAACCTAAAATCCAACTCAAACGAGGTTCAAGACACACTGGCTGTTACTGCTTTGTTGGTAATATTTATGGAAATTAATGTAACGCTCTCGCAGTACGTATAGTTTATATTTACTATTCAGCTCACTGAAAAGGTTAGCGCATACTGGAAAAGTACAAATCGATCTGAAAGTTCCTTCCTGTCTTGCAGAAGTGATGATAAAGAATAAATTATTGAAGAAAATTAAGCATTATAATTGGGGAATATTCCCCTATTACTAAGTAAAGCCAGCCATTAGCATCCGGTTTGCATTTTATACCATGCAGCAGGAAATATTTAAGTTGACAAATAGGATATTTAATACAGCAACAGATACTTGGCAGTTAGATATTAACAACTGTTACTGATGTGATTTATTCCCTATTATAAAAAGGGCATTACTATGTGCATATGATTCAGAAATTAACTCCAGTTTACCAAGAGGCCTTGACTGCCTGACCCCTTAATATCCTTATAATGACGCCATTTACCATTCAAAGGCTTATTCAAGTCATTCGCTGCTAGATTTATTTTAAAGGGGTCCACTGTAGGGCAGATATTTGCGCGGGTTAACATTTCTCACTGACGTAGCAGGCAGAGGCATTTTTTAAGAGGGAAAAACTCTTGGGTAAATCCATGCTCAGGTTACTGGGGGCAGAGGAGCCTCGCAGAAGCGATGCACGGTACTTCCTTCTGCTACACCCTCGGCGTGGACCGGCCTCACAAATCCTGCCTGCCTCTTACACGCTTTAATGCTTTGAAAACTTCCTGAGGTTGACGTGGGGCTTTGATCGAAGCCCGCGAGTACGTCCTGCGCGTGGGTGGGACGCGTTCCGTCAGCAGCCCCACGATCTTGTGGTCTGATTTCTTGTGTAACTGCGTGAGTATAAATCTGAGTTAGCACCACAAAGCAGCGGTGAGTGGAAGCAGACCCGCGCCGAAGTCGCCCCTGTTTGATAAAGCCTTGGACTGCGACGGGAACGGGCTTTGCTCAGCCCCTGCGGTGAGCGATGCGTCGCCTTACACCCCGAGTTCACACTGCCCTGCTCCTCTGGCTCAGTTTAGCTTTGCCTTCTGGAACTTCGCTTTTTCCGTCTCAAAATACCCATTTGTAACTCAAGGCTGACTTTATTTAATGTTAATTATTCTTCAGCTGAAAAATCCAGGTGTGATACTTAGCATTTAGATAATCACCCGTTCAATGGGATACAGGCTTTACAGCTGTTGAGCTCATCCATCTACTTTTTCTAATCCTTGCTAAAATCTGGGTGGTACGGGTCGCTGTTTTGTTCCTTTTGGTTTTCTCTGAAAAGCTACTTTTGAAGTTACCTGTGAGTTCTGATTGTTCCCGTTTGGAAGTGGTTTATCGCTGCGATGATGCACAAGGGAACCGCAGGTACGCAAACCAACGTGCGTGGAAATGAAGCCATAGCTGTTCCCTTACACAACTGCTGAGTTTCACCTGTCGTCTTCTCTCTTTTTTTCTTTTATTTTTTATTTTAACGCACCTGTTTGTGCTTTGATTAGGTATGGGCAACAGACCTTGACCTTTGCTATAGTGACCAGCTGGCCTTGACTCAGCTCATGTTGTACGTGACAGATGGAAATCTGGATTGTCGTTTTGGCCGCTTTGAAGTATCTCTTGGTTCAGAGAAAACGAAAAGCCAACGTATTCAGCATGAGGAGACAAAAACCGTAAGCAGATATTTGTTTACAAAAAAAAATATTAATGTGAATTGCCAAAAAGTCAAAGTCTGTCCTAGATCACTGTTCTAGAGGGGTTCAAGGCCAGGTTGGACGGGGCTTGGAGCAGCCTGGGCTGGTGGGAGGTGTCCCTGCCCAGGGCAGGGGGTGGAACAAGATGATCTTTAAGGTCCCTTCCAACCCAAACCATCCTGTGATTCTGTGAATCTGCTCCTTTCAGATTCTAAACTGCTACTTTTTGATTTTAGAAGGTTAATAAACTGGATGCCATCACATTAGAAATTAAAAGAAAGGTTCTGGGCGCTTATGGGTACCTGATTATTCATCCTTTGTAATCAGTAATATTGATTTGTGGTAGTAACTAACTTCTAAATATTTGGGGTAGTTTTCAAGTTAAAAGATGTGGTAATTTGTAAGTTGCAAGAAGAAGGAAGGAGGTGAAAGCACTGCTTGACCGTAGGAGTAACTTGAAAGCAGTCAAGAAGGAATGTGAGCCTTCAGCTCACGAGCTCCGATTTGGGATCAGAAGTCAGAGCACTGCCATTCTACCCCAGCTTTGTACTTTCACGCACAAAACTGAGGGTAAAACAATCAGGGCTACATCTGCAGAAGGATCTGGACACCTAAATCCTACCCAGCTCCGTCTCCGCTGCCAGGTGGGATTCAGCCACGCTCGGTGTCACGGGGGTGCGGTGAACTCAGGGGTGCTGCACACAAAGCCGAGGTGCTCACGGCTGTAGGTTTGGGTCCTGAAACCACGAGTGCTGGGGGCACTTGCTTCTTGTGGAGCTCTCGGAAAGGTGGTTAAGATTGTGTCCCTAACAGTGCTTCCCCGGGGCGGGATTTTAAACAAGGTGACATTTGGGTGTTGCTGTGACATCCCTATAAAGCCGCGGTCACAGAAGCATGCTTAAAGGACTTGCTTGTTACGCTGCTTTGTTACAGTAGATCAATCTCGGTGCAGGATTTAACATGGCTCTGAACCGTGGGACTGTCCCTCTAAACAGGGAAGAAAGGCCTTTAGAGAAGTCAGGGAATAAGAAATGTACGTATAAGTGTATGCATCTGTACACATATAGAGATAAAACAGATGCCATTTTACGCATTTTGACAGAAGATTCAGAACTCCCTTCTTTTCATCCATAGAGGAGGAATGAAGCACCATTCCAAAAATGCCATGGAGCTCTAATTTAGAGGTTAATGAGCTCTTGATCTATTGTTCTTGTCAAGCAACCACTTTTAGTTGGAGAGAAGTAAATTAGATATGATTAGTCCCAGTAGTACAAGTTTTAGAAATGAAAAGTAATCAAGTAGCACCTTTTTTTAATTAAAATTCTGTCAGAATTAACATAAATTGTCACTATATTCTTTATTTTCCTTCTTGCTTTATTTCTGAGGTTTTTACCTCCTTAAGAGTTAACCACAGAAATGCGCTCTCTCAGGCAAATATCTTCAGAAAAAGGAAAAACAAACCAAGAGACAAATGCTTTTACAGCACATGATCTGTAATGAATGATTAAGTAAAACACTTTGTGTAAAATTATGATGTTAATAATGATTCTGTCCCTTTTAATTTATTATATATTCTCGGTCCTGGTAGGTTTGATTTTGATAAAAGGGAGCAGCCACTGAGTTTGTGTGATGATTTTATTTTTAGAAATCCTTCTTTGAAAGAACAAATTTCCTAGATACTGCTGCTACTGTAATTATGTACAAAACCAATCACTCATTATAGTTAGGATACATTATCTTCTAGACAGATGAGGCTAAATAAGCAACACATTAATAATTCATACTGCAGTTCATTATGCATGTGTATGCATGCTTTGTAGCTGAAATAAGCACCTCATCAACCTGATGCCAACCCTTAAACAATAGTTCTGTGTTATTGCAGCCACATTCAAGTTTACGCTTGTTAAACTGCTACTTGGATTATTTTATCAAGCATTCATTTATTTGTGGTCCCCTACTGCAGAGAACAGATTTTGGAAGCTCCTTTTTTAAGTTAATGACTTGAGCAATGGGTGTTATTAATTCTCAGAATATTATAAACATGATTAATTTTCAGGCAGAGATGTATTATATAAGGATTTCAACTATGTCAACTTAAATGAGTCAATGTCAAAACAACTATCACTTTAGAAAAAAATACTGTAAATTACATGCTTCAATGTGCAGTATCCCCGCTCGGAATGAACAGGCCGGTATTAAAAATAACATGACAGGAAAGCCTTGCTTTAGGAGAACGCCTCTATTCAACACCTCTGTTCTTTTGTCCTGAGCACTGATGAGAGTTTCAGTCAAATGCTGCACTGATTTTTATCCGTAGCATGAGCTCCACTGGAATCAGTTGTTCCGCTCCTTGGAGTCACTGGGCCGCAGTTCTCAAAGACTTGCCGGAAAAAATATGCACAGTGATGCGGTAGCAGAATGTTCAGCCTTGGAGAGACCCACTGGAAATCTGGCTTTAGAAGATTTGGTTAAAACCTTTTGTTTTCTGGCAAAAACTACCAATAACCTGCTTTAGAATCTCTGCTGCCGAGAAGAGCTGAGTCTAGGACAGCGTGATGTTACGGCAGGGCAGGATGGACCCAGGGGACCCACCTAGAACGATTTCAGAGGGCTCCGTTACCGATGAAAATGCCACAATGCGGTTCACAGAATGCTTCCGTAGGCCTGATCTATAATAGAAGGTTTCATGTGCAGTGCGAGGTGAGGATTTAATTTTGCTGCATGAAAACATCTGTGTTCATCACGACATTGTGATGACCGGAATTCCTCCAAACAGAGCCTTACTCCACACTGACGTGACTTCGCTGTGGAAAAAGCCATTTATACAGTAAATTGTTGATTTCTGATATAAACTGGTATGAAAATAAAGACTCTGCTGTGGTTTTCTCTAGCCCTCTCCGGTAATCAACCGGTGTGCGGTAGCGAGCAGCCGACTGAGGCACTCCAGCCTTTCAGTGATCTCCTACAGCGTTCTCCTCCAGATGTGTAAAGCTCACGGCGTTGGATTTGACCTCCAGGTAAGAACGGGAAAGATTAGAAAATGTGATATTCACTCTGCATAATTTTTGTATGTAAATTCTAATACAGTGAAACCACTTAGCGCAATGTAAAGTTTAAGTGTTCTGTTTAGCATAATGTCATGTTTAAGTGTTCTGCTAAAAACACAGCAAGGCCTGCCTCTACGCTTTTCCTGAAGAGGACTTGGTATACATGGGAACTGATTTTATTTTAAAGTGTTTTCATGGAGCGAATTAATGAGCTCTGAACTGCAGAAAGGTCTTCAGTAGCTCCTGTAAAAATTAGTCTAATATTGTAACACTTACCTGGCAGCTTCTTATGCTTTAGCTGGAGTATAAATCTTGAAGAACTGCAGGACTGAGGTCTCTGATTTGGCTTGAGAGTGGGAGCCGTGAAGGATGAGAGTATTACACCCCGTTTCTGTGGCACAAGAGGGAGCGGGACCGAGCCTCCCTCGGAGACTGCAGGGAGAAGGCTGTCCCGGCAGCTGGGTCGCAGGGCTCTGCCGGCAAACGGGACCACGGCCGTCAGCCAGGAGCTGTGGTGAGGGTTTAGGACCTTGCTGGCACAGGGTGCCATGAGAGCACTCGGCCATCACCCAGCCCTCGCACACCCTCCGTACCCGTAAGAGGAGACAGACCTTCAGAGGCCGATGGGCCAGGTGATAATGGGGAGCCAAAGGAGGAACGCAGAAATTAAAATGCTGTCTTTGAGAGGAGAGGAAGTGCTTAAGGCTTATGAACAAAACTGTACAAGAATGAAACGTAAAAGAGTTTAGATGAGGTTACAGAAGACAGAACAGCAGATAGAGATTTCAGATCCTAGGGCACGGGGCTCCGCTGGGACACACGGAGCTTCACGTGCCTCCTCAGTACGAGCCCTCCTCCGGGACGGCGCCTGCTCACGAGACCTCTCGGGGGAAGGTGGTAACTGTGGCTTAGCGCATCTAGAAATCAAACCGTGAGTTTTGCTGCCGACCAAACTGTCACCAGTGTCAGGCCCAGGATGAACCAGAGCAGCAGGTTAATGAAAATACATGTCCCGTGTGTGTCTAAGGTGAGTATAAACGTGAAAGGCAGGAAAACCTCGGCATAATTTCACTGTCTTTCGATTTAAGTGTGTGTAAGGCTTTTAGGGGTTAACCTGTCTCTTGCTAAAAATAACTGTGTAAGGAGATCATTTTTAAAATACTTATGACCATCCCTTCCTACTTTGGAACAAAAATATTTGCTATTGAATGGACTCTGCTGTATGTATTTTATTTACATAAAATGAAAGTATTCTCTACAATAAGCTAGAGCAATAATGTACTTACACTGAGCAATAATCCATGACACACAAATCAAAACCAGCCTCTCTTGGATATGGTTATGTACTCGCTCTCCGAGTTTAATACATTTATTTTAATTATCGTTAGGAATGATTAAAACAACTTTGTCTTTTTATTTAACAGGAAAAACAGGGAACAGTTTTTATACTGTACGAAGATCAGAAGCGATACGGATTGGGAATGCTGTAAGTATACGCTGCTGGTTCCGGCTGGGAGCGCACGCGACGTGAGGAGGGTGACACCAGAGCGCGCGGGGCTCCGCCGGGGGCCGGGACGGAAAGGAACACCCCGGCCACCACGCACTCCCGGCCACCCACTGTCACCCACCCTTCGGAAGCGTATAATGACCTCCTGTAAGACTGGCCTTTTGAAAAGTTTTAGGGAGGCTTTAAGCACTTCAGTAATAAAAAAAGAAGTCCAGGAATCTGCTTAGATCAAAGCCTGGCTGCGTTGCAGGCGAAAGACCGGCTGCAGTTGCTTGACAAGAGCTAGAATCACCGGCAACAGCAATCTAGCTGTCCGAGCACACGGACTAGCACAGGGTTACTATTACAGGCAACATTATTAAAAACCTAACTATACAGGATGCAAAAATGGTTGAAGTTTAATGCCTTTGTATATTGTTCTTCGCAAAGTGATCACTGGCAGTCAGGCAACAGCAGATCTGATAGTTCAGTAATTCTTTAGACATACAAACTTCTCCTAAGACGTCTAAGAAAGCACAGTCTGCACAAATCTACTATACGTTGATTGAAAAACCTCTCCTCGGAGAGAATTTATGTAAAGTTTCCTGCCAAAATAGGACGTAATGAGCGAGGGGCTGAAACGGGCTGTTCTGTATTCCTTTGATGCTGCAGCTATTTCATTAATAACGGCTTCCTCGATTGCTGGATGTGACTGCAAGTATTTTGGAGGGCAGGAATAGAATTTAAAATGACCTCGACAATTTGAAAGAATATGAAAAATAGAATTACATTCAGTTGGAACCAGCTGCAAGGAATTACACTTAGGGGTCACGAATATGAGGAACAATGAGCTTTGCAGAAGATCTGTGAGTTTCGGTGGCTTACAGGCTGCCTGCCAGCCGTGATGGCCTGATCTCAGGGAAAAAGGTAAACAATATAATCTGGGAGAATTGGAATCCATCCTTCCGTTCTACTCAGAGGGAGGCAATGAAAATGTTTAGAGTTCTGGAAGGCACAATTTACCAGGCAAGGCCGAAGGGGTAGTGGAGGAGGCGGCAGAAGCGAGATCTCCTAACAACCCTTAGGCACATAAAAAGCCTCTGCAGGAAGGAAAAATCTGATTTCTATTTGGGAGTAGGACGAGAAGAAATGAACTTAACTTGCAGCAGGAAAGACTCATGTTTAGTGTAAGAAAAATTTCTGATGGAAGTGAAGCACTAATTAGATTGTTCGTTGCGGTTGTCATTGACGGTTTTGGTAAGAGATTAGACAAACCTCTGTCAGGATGATGTTAGCAGCACTGATCCTGCCCTAGCACGGGGAACGGACTGCGTGAATCCTAAGGATGGTTTTTAGGGCTGCAATTCTTTCGGCCTGTCTGAGCTCCTTGTGGCTGGCGCCATTGGTAGCGTACAAGGGAGTCGCGTTTGTTTACAGCTTAGTTATTCCTGTACCCTCCTGCACTCGCCTGCTGTCACGATGTAGGCAGCTGACACGATGCNCGTGATTCTGTGATGGAGCTGTAAGATAAATTCAAAAGAAAATCACTAAACAAGAGCTTGTAAAATATCTACAGGAAATGTTGGAAAAGTGATTTAGGCGTCTGAAAGTGTTCCATAAGCCTCTTAGGAGAGTCTAGTGGCTTTCCTTCCCTGATGCCAGCTATGAAGTCCTCCCTCCTGGCCCTCCTTTTGCCTGGTCTCTGGTACCGTTACACCTCTCCAGGAGCTGGTTCAGCTCCATCCCTCAGCAGAGAGCCTGCTTTTATCGGATTGGTTTCTGCGAGGCGGAGAGAGACTCGGCCCGCAGAGGGGCATACAGCGAGCGCGGGAGCTGTGCGCGACAGATGGGGAGGAACCGAAGGGCGGGGAACAACCTTGGCTTGTCCCTGCTGGGGGGATGGCACTTCGTTAGCCACCTACCTTGGGAAATGAAGCCCTTTGTTAGAGATACCGCATCGTACCTACATTCTCACTTACTCCTTTGGAGCGACACATCAGTAGTTGCTCCCCGGGTAAGAAATGGACACCACCTCTTGGGTCACCAGCTTGACTTGGACGTTATAAGTATATTACCAGAATACTCTCAAATATATTCACCATACATTCTGATCCTAGATTTGTCTTCCATCATATTTTTCAATGAGATTTCATTATCTTCTTCATTTGGCAATATTTTCAAGTTTGATCTTACAAAATCACTGAAATACCTGAAATGATCTCATAAAATCACTGAAATACCTGCAACATCTATGTCAATTATCATCCATTTTACTACACTGGAGATCTATTGCCCATTCCCGTCAGGAAACGAGGTAGACTCTTCCTCAGCATAATATCCTGTTCTGTAAGATCGTGCGTATTGAGAGTCTGGATGTAACCCCGCGAAACCAAAGCCTCAAAAGCTACAACAATCTCAGAAATGCTGATACTGCGGAAATTTACCTTTCAGATGTCTGTCGTAAATTGTAGGCAGAAGCAACAGCTCTTCTGAACTCATCTGGGTATTTAAAGTGTTGTACTGTCTCAGTCCTAACTCCAGGGTAGCCTGTTACTTGGAGTAGCTGAAACCTTACCACTTACTTCTGCGAAGTTGATTAATAAAAATTATTTATTACACAAATCCTTTCTGTTGACAAGTTAAAATGGAGCCTCATCTTTCATATCTCCCTGAAGATTGCCACCTTGTGAGATTGAAAATACTCATTAAATTCCATCACCAGACAGGCACAAATGAGAGGGCGATTGTTTTTAAGCATGTGAAGGGAATCATTGGTAAACTCATTTGTTTGGATATCATTAACAGAACAATCGGAGAGGATCTCCAGGGGGTCCTCATGACCTTTGCTCGCAATCTCTTCATCATCCATCAAGAAATATCAGCACCTAATATGCAAGGCGAGACCAATTTTAAGGTGAGGTGTTAATTAACTAACGATCCCGGGTAATTTCTGTACAAGGGCTGAAAATACCTCATGCTGTATCATAAACAAGTGCTAAACCATTCCTTTTTTATTGTTAGCGGTACGTATTTTACAGTGTCTAGGTCAATATAGTAAGTCTCCCAATGAACCTGTTAGTTAAATTTAAGTTTGAAACTTTTTCTTTGAAAAGAGACATACTTTAGCGTGAAATTATTTGTAATGTACTGCCTCTGACTGTTCTTTGTAAGAGCAAAGGAGCTATTGGCACTGCCTCAGACAGTTCTGTCACAATTGTCTGTTTTATTTTAAAGGGCCATCATCAAGGTAGAAATCTTAAATTAGAAACAAACTTCTCAGTTTATAATAGCTCCTTAGATTAATAACACTGATTTCTTTCAAGCAGGCAGCCACCGAGCGCTTCATCGTTGGTTCGCATCTCTCACCCCGCCGTCAATTTCACAAGTCGATTTTGTTCCCAATTTTCTCTGCTCTTTGAATCTGCCCGCGCCCCCCCGTCCCTGGCTGCCGGAGGATGCTCCGGGGTGGTGCGGGGGGAGGCAGGACAAGGGCGCGTTCCCCCAGGGGTGCCCACCTTTCCGCGGGAGCTCCTTCGCGCCGACCTCGCTGGCTAAAGGAGACAGTAAAGCAATAATGAATCCAACCCCGTGCCCCGCAACCAGTGCTCATTACAATGCTGCCTTTTGATTCCAGAGAATAGCTAAACTGCCCGGAGGGAGTTCTTTTGCTAAACTATGTCACCTTTAACTTTATTAAAAGTTTCTGAGTTCCTGTTTGTAAGCGTTTTGTAGAAAGGTGAAAGGGAGCACTGTATTACAGACTTGTATCTTAAATCGCGTGATGAAATTTATACTAAATTCTTTCCAGTGTTAACTCTGACTGTATTTTCCTCTGAGCAGCAGAGCGTGAAATGACAATTTTAGAGCAGATATAATTAAATTTCAACATGTTACAGAATGAATAAACAAACAAAAAACCCTTTTTTTTTCAATGTGAGGGAGTGAAAAGCAACCATCGAAGAAAAATATGAAAGGGAACTCCTCTTCATAGTGAGCTAACGATGATTTACGTAAGTGAAATAGAACACCTGTTAGTTAATTAGAGGTACAAATTGCAACGAATTGTGGGTTTTTTACCTGAGATTTGTACATATTTACCAATAATTCCCCCAACTGCCCCCAAAGTAAGGGTACGTTCAATTGGTGCATCGCGTCCTGTGTAACACCGGTTGCCTTTTCAAGGCAAGTACAACCAGCTGTGCATTTTGGCTACTAGATTTCATTATAATGCCCATTAAATAACTTGTATTCCTTGAATCTGTTACAGATGGCAATTCAAGATATTGAAGCAATTCTAGGAATTACAGCAGAAAACAAACTGAAATTGGAAGAAGAGCAACCTTCGAAAGCAGATGCTCTGAAAGAATAGTTAACGGAAAATGTTTAAATGCCTTGTTCTTTATGCTCCTGGAAACGCTTTCTCATCTGTAAGAACAGGTTTGGTTTTCCTTCTGCATGGGCACGCGAAGTAACATTAACTGAGACAGTACATTTCCATGGTTTCCGAGTGCGGTGTTCGGAATATCCCTCTTTCACAAAACTAAACTGCTGAAAAGCAGAGGAGTCCCAATAAATGCCCCTGATGTCCATACTGTCATTCCTGAAGCACGGTATCTGGTTTTAACATCTCATGAATAGAATACACAGAAGGATCACGCTGTCTTTGTCACCAAATCGGACTAGGAGATCGTACTCTATTGAAGAGAGTCCTGTGACCCTAAACTCCCTTTCAAACCTATTGTCTTCTAAAATACAGGCTTCCAACACGAAAGTACGTCCAGCCTATAAATACATGCACTTAAATGCCACCTTATCACTTTGGCCAGCAACGCAGATTCCTCTCTGAACCGATTGTCCTTATTGTTATCATTCTGCTATTTCTTTTGTTATGTAAAGATTTTTGCAGCAGTTGTTTTATTCTCACTTTCAAATGATCAAAAAGAATAGTAATGGCACTGGTTCCAGAGCAGATTCTGCGGGGACTGTAGGAATTATAGTTGGATTCCCAGTATACGGTGGCTTTTGCAGATCTATCCACCCATCAGATGGGTTCTGTGTTTCAGATACTGCTGGCCCTTTTGGTCGGAATTGCTGCGCACTGTTATGTGTACGTCCAGCCGTTATATTTGTAAAATTATTTTTGTCCTTCTAATCTCATCGCAACAGACAACGCATTTTAAATTTTACTATAGAAGAGTGCATCTTCTCCACTGGATGGGCTCTTCTGTCCCAGGCATGGCAAGTATCTTTGGGGTTACTTCCCAAAAAGCTCAGGCAAAACCAGTTTTTCAGACAAATACTGAATGTGACCAAGCAGATGCAGATCAGTGGCCAGTTTTTCCGATGCCCAAGTCTCTGATCTGTTACCTTTAAACATTACCTTTGCTGTTAGCCCTTTTCTCTTCTACTTTGGTCGCAGAAGTAATTCACTGCAGATGAGGATGTCTGCATAAATGCTGGCCCCCATTTAAAAAAAAAAGTCTACAAGAATATTTTTGTTTAGTTCTTGTTTGGGGTTTTTTTTCCCTTTCTTACATGTAATCTCAATCCGGTCTTGGTTTTGGACATGCCAGAGCCCACACGGATTTTTCTCATGAGAAATGTAGCCAATGAGTGAATTTCCTGGAAGTCTCTTCTGTATGGTTAGAAAGGAAAGTAACAGGGGTATTTTTGGCTGTGGTGGGTACAACAATAATCTCTCACTCGCAAAGAAATAATGTGCCAAAAAGCACAGTATAATTGCTTATTAGTTCTACCAACGAGACATATTTGTTCTCGGTTCTACTTTGAGGGGCTGCAGAACAGTATGTTGTTCTTTTTCCTCAACGCATTTTTAATACGCTCCCTCCTATTTTACTGCTGAGCAGCTCTTTGTAGATGTCTCGCCTGCCTTCACATCCAAGTTATACCCTGTCCCAGTTTGGCCAGGAGAAGCAATGTCCTGGAGGAGGAGGAGGCACAGGAGAGCACGGCAGTATCAGCCCAGGAGTCAGCTAGTTTCTTAAGGGTTAAGGAAAATTAAGCCTTGATCCAAGCCAGAACAACATAAGGTCTGAGAGGCTCATTAGTTCACTGGCACTTAATAGACTGCAGTGTCCTAGGAATAAACGAAACCTGCCCTTCCTTATGTCTTTGTTCTAGTCCGACAAAAGAAAACTGTACCTGTTTTTGCAGGGAACAAGGGATCTGAAAGTTCCCGTGGCGAGAGAGATTTCTCAGTATGTGCAAAGTGTGAAATGTATTTTGAGGAAAAAAATTTTTAATTACTATTAACACTTCTGAGCGTTGAGCTGATGGAAGGATTAAAACTGCTTTACAGTCTCTCACATTCAACTCTCATGCTGCTGGTGCCAAAAATGTATTTTTTTATCACTACAGCAGATATAAAATGAAAATTATAGTCTTTTTTTTAAAAAAAAGTCAGAAATATGATTGTCCTGTTCACAGAACTGGATTATTTATTCCCACTCATTAAAGGAATGAGTTCTTGAACTGTAGCTTGAATTTTAGCACTATTCAGAACATGATCTAGACTGGGAAGAAAACAGAGCAAGAGGGAATGGAAAGATAAAACGTGGCCCAGGGGCAGCTGCTGACCAGAAATTGCCATGGAATGCTTGTGGAAGGAGATGAGGGGCTGCGGGTTTGCCATCAACTGCAGAAGATGCAGACAATTAAAATAAAGAGTTTGTGCTTCTGATGGGCCAGAGCTGGAAATGAAGATGTGCCTTCAGCTGAGAGCACTCCATGGATCTTGTTTTTGCAAGAATTGATGTACTGTCTGAGGCACACACAGCCATTTCAGGTCATTCTCCTGAGAGAACACTACCTGGAGTTCATACTGGGAACTGGGTCTCTCTCCTCAGATAGTTGGGTTTAAAGCCCTACAACAACAACAAAAAAAGGGCATTCAGCTCAAGTTTCCACATCTAGAATGACAATTCCGAGCGCAGAGGGAGAAGGCAGTTCATCAGCACAACCGCTTCCAGATGTCTTCTGAAATATTCACCCTACCCCTTTCCTGAAAGATCTTCTCATACCTCGTTCAAATTAATAGTTCAGCAGAATTTACCACCTTCCATCTCGGTTAAGGTAATGAATCCCTGGAATTTTAAAACTAACCCAGTCCTCGACATTTCACAGGGGTTACCTAACATCACTTCCCACTTAACAAACCACCTATCACAGATTCCAGGTACTCCCTCTGACAGTATACAGATCCTCTGTGCTTCATTTTAGACTACAGATTTTGTTACAGCAATGGACGCTAAAGATTAGGAGCTACAATAATTGACAACTTTCATGAATGTAATTTAATATCTAGTCTCAAGTGAAGAATGCTTAGACTGGGTTTTAGCTTCATGACAAAGATGTGCATTTCAGGAGACTGTTTTGACGTACAAATGATCAGACTATACCAGAACACAACGACACAGAGACCTGAATAGTGCAACAAAATACTATTAACAGAAGACATTTGGAAGAACGCTTTGTAATACTTCCAGCATCATCGTTAGGATGTGTGGTCGTGATTCTTGCATACTTTTGCAATACGCAATGTTTTGCTATGCATTTGCAGGACACGTTGTGGAAGCAGAGGAGCACCTACGCTCTCTTAACCTGTGCAAGGTTACGCTGCCAGAGGCTGATGGATTTTTCCCTTCTTGCACTTTAAACACTAAAAGCAACACAAAGTTAATGGCAAAGTATCTTGAAATAAGTGCTTTTAAAAATCAAAGTAATTGTCATCTCTCTGCTTTATAGGCAATAGCTTTATAGGAAGTAATTTTGCCCACGAAATGTAACAGAAAAATGGCACTTTTACGGTGATATTCAGCCCTTCCCCACAGAGAGCCACAGCATCAGATTCCAACTTCTTTCCTATCCTCGCTGCAAGATAAAGCAAGATATTAAAGATAACTATATGCTCTATTAATTATAGGAAGGTGAACGAGTCAAATTTGTTTCTGACAATGATTAATAATTACTGGTTCTACTCACATGTAGTACACTGCAGTATATAGACAGGGTACGTTGTTGGTAGTAATTGATTAATTAGCACATTCATACTACATAGCCCAGTGGTTTAAGATTGCTGAGTTTGAGATATTGCTTGTGATTACTGAAAGGAAAAATCGGTTCCCATTTCTCGGTTTACTCCTCCGCACAAGCTTTTTTTCTCAAATAGACTGTTTAGTGGTTCAAAACCTTAGCTTTTATTTAGAAAAATCACATCATGGTGTATTGTGATTTTACAATATTTCACTTCGAAGGGGTCTAGCGCTTTCAAGGAACTATTTTCCACCCGGCCCCGCCGTCACATTCCACCCATCCCGCGCCGCTTTCCCGCCCGCGCCGACCCGGCCCGGCCGCGCCAGCGACACCCGGGCGCTGCCGCCGCGGGCGAGAACGCTTCTGGAAACGCGGCTGCCCCGTTCCCTGCGATATTCTCCCTCTCCCTAACGAGCACCACGGTTCTCCCCCCGGCCTGTGCGGGGCAGGACGGCCCTCCCTTCGCCCCCCGGGGCCGCCTCAGCCGCCGCCCGCCTTCGCCTCAGCGCGGAGGCCTCCGGCGCGGCCTCTCCTGGGGCAGCCCCGTCCCGCCGCCGAGGTGACCCCGCCGCCACCACCCTCCGGCCGGCGCAGGCGCCGCGGCGGCGCAGGCGCGGCGGAGCGGAGCCGCCGGTGCTGGGAGGCGGGGGGGTGCNTGCGCCCGGGACCTGCCGGGCGGCGCTGGCTGCGGCGGCGGCCCCGAGGCGGGGGAGTGAGTCCGCCCGAGGCGCCCCGGCCTCCGCCCCCGCCGGGCGGAGCGAGGGAACGGGGAGAACCCGCAGGCGCCCGTCCTGTCAGCGGCTGCGAGAGCGCCCAGCTGTAAATCGATACTCCTCGGGGTTTCACCGCCTTCGCCTCTCCCTGTCCAGTTGCGAGGGTGACAAATTAAAGCGCCTTAAAGCAAACGCGCCAGCGCGTGTTCCTTAAATGGCGAACATCGGTGCGTACGGATCATTTTCCGTCTAAAAAATCTATGTTCTGTGGCCGCGGATGAAATTCTGTCCTCTAAGCAAACAGGCGGGCGCTAGGTGAGGTAAAACAGCTTGTTCCTTACCTAGTGCCTGGGCTAATTCTCGGCATCTGAGGTGCAGGCGGCGTCTCATGGGGTGGGGGACTCGGCCCCCCCCTGAGCCCAAAGGGCTGCGGCAATAGAAACAAATAATAATGCTCTATCAGTACCTTATTAATATAAAAATGGATGTAGGTAAGTTTGGAAATACGTCATTATTCAAAACTTAGGATAAGGATACAACACTTACTTAAATGGCATCAGTTGCATAAGTTCATCAGTTTCTTGTTTTTGTATTTCGTTTTAAAAAATGAATGTCATCGGCTTTGCAAGTCTTCAGTGACTTTTTACAAAATATGTCTGCTAGTCTTCATTTTTTGATCTTTCCAACTGACATAGTGAGAAAATATAATCACAAAGATTGATTTCTTAATAATAACTTTAAATCTGATTTTATTTTTCCCTCCGCGTAGTCAGACTTTTTATGCCCCCCATTTTTCTGGAGCTGCCCTGCGTGTTTCAAATTTGAATGATTGGCAAGCGTGACTAAAAAGTCAGCTCATCTCCCTCTTCTGAGAATCTAGCTTAAGTACTTGGGTAACTTAAGCACGCTAAATTTGGTGTTTCTGTGCCTTGCTGAATCGGGGACTAAATGCATCTCCATGTTTTCCCCCTGTATGAAGTAAAATGTTGTTGTCTGTGTTAGACGGGTAACTGCACTGCTGAAAATGATGGCGGTTTTATATATATACCTTTCTGCTCATTCCAGTTTTGCTGGAGTTGATAGTCCTGGCTACTGATCTGATTTTCCCAAGAGCAGTTTCGTGTTGATCTATGAAGTCTCTGCCTATTTTCCTTCTTATCTCCACTCTGATACACAGACAAACTCTGAACTGGTAACGAAGCGGATGTCCAGGGAGCTTGTGTTTTTGTGTTTGGATGGGCATTATTTATCTTTAATCAGTAAAAATCAGGCTGCATACATGACCATGTTTCACTTCCGTACCGCTATCCTCCCGTTTTCTATGAGTTCCTGTGTATTGCTGCTTTTCTTAAGCTGCTTTCTGAGTCTTGTGTACTTGCTGCTCAGGGAGGGTATTATGTACTGATAGCTGCTTGTAGGCATTTAGCAAAGGCAAAATGGTAATAAGGCAGCTTTTACAGGAATGCTTTTTCAGTTTGAATCATTATTCTTTACTATTATGAGGCAATTTTAATTTTCCTGGCTTCCTGTCTTTGTATGTAACGTGTTTTTGTCTTTTCTTAGGCATCCCAACTTTGCTATATGGAATTGGCTCCTGGTTCTTTGTCAGTGTCACAGAGACTGTTCATACCAGTCATGGCCCAGTTACTATTTATTTTCTAAATAAAGAAGATGAAGGCGCAATGTACTGAAATCACGCCCTCACGTACCTGTCACTTGGTGTGTTTCTGTCTTACAGCTGCTACAAATATCTACTCCCTTTGACTAAAAAGAACTGAAGGCAACTGTTTGTTTTTTACCGTGCATTCTTTGACTTAACATGCCGTCTTCAGGAAGCTTCATGGACTTCTTGGTCATAAGAGATTTATTTTTGCAGAGGTCAGTAAAGTTGAAAAAGCAGAAGCCTTGGGAGAAGAGTTAATATTTCTAGAGGTATTAGAATTTTTGGAAGTCAGTGACAAGCACCAGTGAAAAAGCTTATGATAATTTAAAGAGATATATCTACCAACTCGGAGAACTGAATTGTAGCATGCAGGCCAGAAAACGGTGAATACACTAGGCATTTTCAGAACATCTCTGAAAAGATAAAGCTGCTTAGGTTTAGACTCTGACTAGATGTTTCATAATGCATTAATTGTTATAGTCGCAAGCATGCTTGAATGAATCCATGGCACTGACGAATCACAATTGCCAGGAAGAGTCTTTGGAAAAATACCACCCCAAGGAGTTAAAAATGGCTGTATCACATTTCTTCAAATTATATTTAAATAAAATATCTAAAATATGTTTTGTGCTTGTTTTTTATTTCAATTCTTAAACTCCAGATGTCGGCTTTCTTTTCTTCCTTTTGGTTTCTTTATAGGTAAGGAACAAAACCTAAGTAATCTAGAATATTTAGTCTCCGCTAATTTACAAATTGCTGGTATTTTTAATTCATCCAGAAGAATGAGAAGAATACTACCCTCATTTTTTTGGATGCAAAATAGCTGATTTCTCCAGCTGTAACTGAGCACAGCTCTAACAGGCACATATAATGATGGAATGACTTAAATTCAGCTGGAAACCCGGGCAAAGAAATAGCTTTTAGGGAACTACTCGGATAGTGGAAATATGGAATTACTGCACAGTAAGTTCAAACGACAGGGACACCTGTACAGGATATATTACTGGTGCTTAGTTTCACTGCCAGCAAATAATGCTGTCTATTCCAAATCCCACATCTGGTGATGTATGTTGATTGTTCCCTTTTTCATAAGTAGGAAGATAATGTAAAATGGGCAGGTACTGGTTTTGGAGGGTAATCGCTATTCCTAAGTAAATGATTATCAAGCTATGACTACTGTATAATTTCATTTAAATACTTTTTTACTTAATTCCAGATAATGGAACTGTTTCCCACTTAATGAAGCAACACAAGTGTTTTTTCTAAAAGCAGCACTAAATAACACTTTAATTAGAGGAGCGCTTGCACTGTTCTATTTAATTTTGGAGAATATTCTTGACACAAGTTAAATGGGTCTCAAAGATGGAGAGACGGTATTATAAGAAGTCTCAATAAGGACTGTTATCATTTTTCTAGAACTGATTTTCACTGTATTGGATAAAGTTAAATAACTGCAGCTCGTAAGTTTAAAGTCAAATACTGCTCATTCATTGCCACGGATCTGGTCAATATCTTGCTGTAAAGGTTTAGTCTCAATGCAGGGTTGATAAAATGGTTTTTAATTACCAGACTATAAATACAGCTCTTCATTGGAGTTGCACCTCCACTCACTGCAGCTTGTTTGATTTCTGATAATGTGTACTGCTGACTTTGCTTACCTGTTTTTCAATAAACGCAGGCAACACGACTCCTTGTCCATACGGTGATGGGCAAGTCTCCTTAGAGAACATCTCTGACAAACTACCCTATTGATTACTGCAATTCTGTGCTGCTTGCAGCATTAAATAGAGACTTGATTTCTTGTTCAATGATCTCACTGTGTAACAATTAAGCAAATGTAATATTTTCTTGTATTACATGAAAATCAATAGACCTCTTGCTCTTATGAAGTTGATCATGCTAAAGGATGAACTAGAAGATGTCTGAGGGCAGAGTGCAAATATAGTATCATTGGTTCATTTCATTAAGGCTCGTATGTGACCCATTACAACACTTAAGAGGCAAAATACACTATTTATAAGGAATAATGCTCCAGTTATTAAATCATTCTCAACAATCATTCTCAAAGGTGAATATAAACCTACATGCTTGTCTTCAACCAAAGGTAAAACACTTTGTCTGGCTTCCATTCTCTTCTTACTATAAATACCTACTTCTTAGCATCTTTTTTCATCACTTATCCTAAGTTTTGGCCTGAATGCAAGATGGAAAAGTTAAGGGCTGAGAAGACTCATACCAACTTGTCTCCAAAATTTCCGTAAGGCTTGGGGAAGCACAGGAAGGGTAAGCAAGGATGAGCACGCAGCATGTAGTCCTCAGCTGAGCCTTTGCTGCTTTACCTTTCTAACCCCCATCACCATGAGCTCTTGCCTTACGGCAGTTGGCTCCTAAAGGGATGCTCCAGTATGAGGAAAGTGGGGTCTTCTGTTCTGGAGAAGTCCAAATGTTGAAGTGGGCTGTTAAGTCGAGCTTCTAGCAGTTTAATTGTTCAAAGATGCATTCTTTGCATGTGTAGCACTTAACTGCCGTTTATTGCCGGTGAGGCTCTTTCGGGTTGTCTTGCAACTCCATTGCTTCGAAAAACAAACTTGTAGGGAACGAGGCTTTGTTAATTCCTCTGGTCCAGAATAATTTCTTTGTCATTGTTTTAATTAGCAGCTTCCTTTTTTCTATATATTATTCTATGCGTATGTTTTGTATGCAATGTATACTAATGTTGATACTTTTTTTTTTAGAGATGATTGAATTATAAAATGACCCTTCAACTTTTTACGGATTTGATCTGTGCCATTTTCATTGGAAATAAAATGTAGTTGTAAGTCTTGCCTTAATTATCTCTTTACTGTATTCAAGAATGATGTTTAAATGAGTGAGAGATGACATAAAAAGGCAGAGAGCTTTGTTTCACCTCACTGGACAACTCCTTCAGATAAATGAAACCCTAGTCTAAACCCAGAGGATCAGGTAGCTACTTCTTGTAGCAGTCTTTTTAAACAGTAATGACTATTGGGGGCATCTTAACCTAAACGAGCGCTTAGCATTACATCTTACCGAGGTCAATGGTCTCAGGTATCTGAGTTAAACTGTGTTACTGTAAATTAATGGAAAATGTAACTGCACTTTGCTGAAAGATCAATGTCCAATAAAGGCTGCACAATCAAATCTTGTTGCAATGATTGAGGTCCTTAATTGCCTTTCAAAGATAAGGTGGTAATCAACATAGGTTTAACTGATCTTTTTTACCAGTTCAATTACATGCTAATGACTACAGCCAAGTCAGGATCTTTAACTACTTATACTTATTAAATCTTATGTTTGTTGTGAAAAATTACTTAAGCCATGCAATCGATAAAACCCAGGTCTTAATTACTATATTTCACTTTTATACCTTTTTGTATGTTTGACAAATGCTTCACTAGAGACTGTAGCAGTAATGATAGTAACCCAAGAAATACTGTTTTCTGTTATTGTCTACTCCAATTTATGATAACACATGGGTGGTTTTGTGTTTGTTTTAATGAAGTTTTGTGACTGGTGATGCAAACATGTTCTAGGCAACTCATTGTACTTAAATATTTTAGTGCTTAAATACTTGTAGTAACCTGGTCCAGTGGAAGGTGTCCCTGCCCATGGCAGGGAGGGTTGCAACTAAATGATCTGTACAGTCTCTTCTAACCCAGACCACTCTATGATGCCGTGAAGTATCATTTTTACCTATAATAGCACTCCTTTTCATTACTTGCTAACCTTCAGGTGGACACACGTTCAACTTGAAGTTCTGAAGTATTTTTCCAATGTAAATTAATACTAGATTTAGACACTAGTAAGGATTGATATTCCCAATTGTTTATGATCGGTACTCTCGCATTGTCTCAAAAATAAGTTGCTGAGTCCTGTTCTTGATCCCCTTTCTTTCCCTGGAGTGATATCCAGTGCTTTTCTTCAGTCTTCAGAGAAACCTGGAGCCAACTGGCCTTTCATTGACTTCAGCGGAATCTAGATTCCTCCTCAACTTGCTTTGTGTGGTTGAGCTACTGTAATTCTGAGTGCGTTGCAGGATTAGATAGAATCTTTGGGGTTTTTTCTTTCATTTTTTGCATGTTTGTGCTTTCTCTGTGTGCAAAAGTTGTCAGGCATGAACGGATCTCAGTTTCTCAAGACTCCTGTGAAGCAGAGCACCACTGTCCCAAATTTAACAACAGAACAGTGAGACGAAGTGAGGTACCTGTGTTTGTGTGCAAGTCTGCACTCCCAGGCATGCCTGCTTGGGCTTGCCAGGCTCACTTGTGCTCCGTGAACAGTATGAATACTGAAAATCCAGAAAATGATACCTATAATTTGAGTCAATCGTCTGAGAGAAACTGTCAGTACTTACTGAGCTAGTATGAGAAAGGACACGGGTATCAGCTAATTTACTTATTCAAAGCAGTTCCAACTCTGCAGCGGTGGAGTAGGAAGGCAGGTTAATTACTCATCAACAGAAAGAAAGGCTACTTTTTTTTTCTTTTTTTGAACTGCTGAGATTAAGGAAGTTGAAGGGAAGGGGAACGATGATGTGGAGCTTCTGTAGCTCCTACAGGAAAATGGAGCAGAGGAAACGTTAATTCTCTGACAAGTGCACTGATCAAATGGGAGACTAGCAAAGACAGCCTCAGTGGAATGGAAGGGTTGGGTAGTGTTCACATGGAGAAGGATGTATTTGGTAGGAAGGATGTCTAGAATGGGAGTGAGAATGAGCAAATGATGTCAGGTTTTAAGCAGCTGCTTGCCTCAGCACGGTACTCTTCAGCTGTAAGTATTCTCAAACCTATTGATGCTTCCATTACTAACGCTTTCTGGAAAAGGAGAACCAGAATCCAAGCTCATTCTTCCAGCTCTCAAAAGAGAAGCATTACTGCATTTTATCAGGGACGGATTTAAAATTTCTGATTAAACAGAATTTACTGGAATCATTCTACAGGCAAGAAAAACAAAGTAGAAAGGCGTGACTTGAATAAGTAGTGCTTTCCAAGAACAGCAGTAAAATGATCTTCATGTCTAAATCTCTTTGCAAACCATAATCTTAGATCTCCCTGATGCATGTTATTGAATGAAACGTAGGTATTTCTTAATAGTTGAATGCCCTTAGGCCTTTGGTTTAGATCAACTTTGCCTGAAAGAAAGGAGATTTTGCTTCATACATTATTTACTTTGGCCATTTAATTTAAATTGGTTTTTGCTGTAACTCCTTAATCATGCTCACTACAGAAAAGTTAGTTAATGATTCTGAAAGTTGTCTTGACTTCTTCCTAAAATATACGTATTTGTGGAAGTAGATGTCATGTTATCCTTTCTTGGTCTGAATTATTTGGTTTAAATTTATCTAAGAAAAAGTGGCAGCTTCAGCATTACAGCAAGGGGAATGCAGAATAAAAATTGTCAGTAATATATTCCAAGCTTATTTAAAAGAATTTTTTGATTTCTAGAAAAGAATAAGATGGTATTACTTTGTTTGCATTTAAGTCTTTAAAATAAAGCATGTGTGCAGTACAACATGAAAATTTGCATTAATGATTGAGACACTCGATGTCAATTACTGACCTTTGTGAATTAGTAAGTGAATAAGTGCAGCTGAAATAAAGAGGCCTAATGTATCACAAAATATTGTTACTCATAGATGAGTGTAGTTTAACCTTAATTATTTATGCAAATACATCATAATTTTCTAGCAAATGCACTGCGATATGTATTTAGAAAGTAATGATGTCCATGTAGCATGAGAGCTTTCTGCAGCAGACTGTAAGAGACACGATTTTGTCTGAGTTCAAGTTATAAATGATCCAGATTATTAACGTTTTTAGTGAGGAGGTTGTCTTATAGAAAATTCAAATATGTATCTGTTCAACATTTAAAAAAATACAGAGGAGGCCACTAAGGTTTGAAATGATTGAATACTCTGTTATAATTTAACCAGTTTAGGTGCATTATGGTTCCTCTTTGCTTGGTAAGGTAGAATAAGTACAGGTTAAGAGTGATTTTTATTAGCAATTGCATCACTTTAAGCACAGTTTATGAGCCCTGTTCTAGTTCATTATAAAAGCAATTTATTACTTTCACTGATATTAATAATCCTAATAGAATTCAAACTGTAAAACACGATTAGAAGCAATCCCTCAGACAAAAAGTCTGATCAAGGAAACTTTCAATTTTAAAATGTAAATTTCAAAATAGACCACTTTCAAAGGACACTTGAAATTTTTGAACAAGATTATAAAATACTGCAAGGTCAAACCTATTTTTATTCCTACAAGAAGAAATACCATTAGATATGATTGTTACATGCTTAGTGATTCATGGGCCTGGTTATATACATGCTTTGTGACATATGAATTATTTAGTAAGAAAAATCACAATAATTTTGTTGTTACTCAAGTATTTATAGGTTGACAGAAAAACAATTATGCAGCCCCTGAAGCTGGTCTGATGGGATACAGTAACATCATTAACGATACACAGACACTTTTGCTCAATCCAACTGGTATAGTTTACGTTGTACTTTTTCAGTACTTGTGTATCATACCTAGCCTTTAAAACATACATAAAACATGCTCGTCATCTGCTTTGTTTCAAAATATGTTCACAATTTAAAGCAAGAGCTAAACATTTAATAGTTCAGCCTAAATAAGTTTACAGAGTTGTGGGGGTTTTTTCGATGCAAGATGAGTTTACTATGAGAAAGAGTTTTAAAAGATCTATTTGAGGCCAGATCCCACTCCCACTGAATTGAAAGTAAGATCAGTTTTTTTCCTGTATTTGGTTCACAAACAGTCCTTTGCCTCTTACTCCAGAGAGCCCGTGCGAAGGGACTGCAAGGGGTAGTGGGAAGGCATGAAGGAACACAGCTGGTTTTCTCCAAGTTTTAATGCAGATTTTAAGGGATCTTGGTTTATACGTGGATTGATCAAGGTGGTACACTTGGGTGATTCTTTCCCGGGAGATGCATTTTAGAGAAGAATACGGACACTATTGACCTACTTTTTCCATAAGCCTAAGGGAATTCGGTTTGCTGCACTCACTTGGCAATCTGAAGATGTGGGAAGGAATAAAAGGTGAATTTCACCTTTGTTATTTTATCAACATAGAAAGTTATGTATTAAATTATATTTTAAAAAAAACCAAGCAAACACGAAAACAGATGCTACTAAAGCAATGATCAGGTGCCGTTTTCCCTAGGAAATGAAGAGTTTATCCTTTGTTCTGTGTGATACCTATCTAGAAACTGGTACAGGGAGGAAGCAGAGATGATAAATTCAATTTAGTGAACCAAGGACTGGCACTTGGATTCTGCTTCCTCTGTTTTTTTATACTATATTGAATTACATGTAATATAGTGCAGTACTACTAATACAGTATTCCACAGTATTTTTTAAAGTTAAAGCGTTGAATAACTTTTAGTACATGTAGCTAACAAATGTTAACTATTTAGTCTGTTACATGGTAAGTGCGTGCTATTCTGATGTCATAGCTGGGCAAATTCTAGTAGTAGTGAGGTTAAAACTTCCCAGAGACGCTCAGTAGGAGCTGTAACAAAAATGTAGGACTGTCTGCCTCTATCCTCAGCTTCCTTCCTGTGCCTCGTTTCCTTCTACCCAACGGTCTAAGCACAAGACTTGAGGAAATTAGTTTGAGGTCCTAATCCCAGTTGTAGTGCAGTTCAACTCCTGATAAGGCCCAGCGCAATTGCCATAATTTACCTGCTTTCCTTTCCACGGAATAGGTAACACTGGGCATTTTGGAAGGGTTATTATAAAAATAACATGTATGTCAAATGCTGTGTAAAGAGGACTGTGTTAAGTTCTAAGCACTGCATTTTTCACCTGCATTGGCCTGATTCGCTCCTGAGATTGAGCTCACACATCCCTCCTCCAGTGGCAAGGAAAAGCTCCTAGGTACAGGTCCTGGAATGGGAATATTCAAGAACAGGGCCGTGAGAGTCAGCTCTTTCTTTCCTGCTGCTGCTTTTTATGCAGTTTTGGTACAGGGACTCAAAACTTCATTATATGATGTTTGCAGTAGTGAAAAGATAGAAAATGACTTGTGTTAGATAACTTCCTTTGCAGTGAGAATTACAGAGGGGAAGCAAGTAATAACTTATTTCCTTACTTTTTGAGGGCCTTGCAAATTACCATGCTCACCATGTTCCAGGCAACCAGTGGGGTACAGCATTTTTTCCCAACCACTCACCGGTACTCCCATGAGATTCCGCAGCATGGCAAATCTAGTAATGTTAATATTTGTCTGTGTCAGCATTCTGCTTTTCCTTGAAAACAAACAATTACTTTCTTTATGTGGCCATCTCCAGATCTCCTCTGTCCTCTCTAACGGCAGTGGAAAGCAGCAGAGAGCAGCAGCAGACTGCAGTGAGACAGTTGGTCTTGCGCTTTTAGCATAAAACCAGCCTGGCAGGAAGCCTGTGGCACTGATGGAAGGTATTTCCCCCACACAAATAAAAACAGGATTTATAGAAGTCATGGGTTTCATGGTCCTTCTGTAATTTAAAGAACTGCTATATTGTTCCTTTGCAGATTTTGAATGTTATGTCATTGTGGATAGACAGTAACTTTGGATGTGTAATTGTAAACAGGAAGTCCATGCGTATTTCTTGCTGACAGCATGTCATCTGGATTTAGTGGAGAAAAGCAGACTACTTAATTATTTTTTTCTGTGGCTCTCTGGAATTCCTGAACTTCCTGTGTCAGAAACTTTTAAAAGAGGAGGTTCTTGGGGCGGTCAAATAATGAACTTTAAAAACATTTTATGATACGTATTAAAAAATATCTGTGTTCTTCCTACATAAATTTTCCCCCATCATTGAGGAAAAATGTAAAAATGTATTTTGGTGATATTCTGTTCTTGTAGCAGCAATTCTGCAGGATGACAAAATAAATATTTACTCTTTGTTTCAAATGTTGGTATAGTTAGAATGAGAATTTCTTATGAAACATAAATATGTGGCAAAACCAAACCTGTATCAAGATACACGTGCTTGACGTGCTGTACTTCTTAAGACATAAAACCCCTTAAGTTTGATTACAGCTGCATCAACACAAATCAGAATGGGGGATTAAGGTTATGATTAGCCCCGGAAAATCTACATAATATTAATGCAAATTTGGCAAATTGAGTTGGTTTTCCCCATAGTCCTGTAAATGAAAAAGGCATTTTAGAAAAATTGCGGTTCTATAGAAATTCTATGATTTTGTATCCTATTCTTTAAAATGTAATAGAAAATGAATCTGATTGAAATGAACCTGACTGAAAGGTATACAGGGACTGCAGGTAAAAGGTTCATTTGAACAGAAAGATGTCTATGTGGGCAGCACCAGTCCCTTAGATACTTAGGAGTTGGGGCTCTATTAATTTCTAGTGTAGAAACTAAATTATAAAGTTATTGAACAGAGAGAGAATTTATCTCTGCTAATGGCCATTGAAAGATCCTTTTTCTTCTAAAGCTCAAACAATGTAGAATTCTAGTATGAGGAGGCTTGACGATGTTTCAGGAATTAAATCAAATACCCCTTCCAAATACCCCCTCTAAATTGATAATATAACTCAAATAGTGTAGTTTGTCATATATGGTAATGTAAGAGATTGTGATAAAACGTACAGATCAAGAGCCTAGGATTGAGATTAACGCTCTTCTCCCGCTAAAAAGAACCGGGAAGTTTTGTGCTGCAGAGCTGTACAGAGCCGAGAGACTTCCCTCTGACTTCTGGCAGGCAAAAAGCTTTTTTTACAAAGCTGCACATAACGTATCGTGGCTTGTGACTGCGGCAGGGAGCTGACATCGCTGTCACACTCAAACACAGAACATTCCTTGCCGCTGCTGAGGAAGTCGGATGTAAGGTTTTAAGGGTGATTTTTGGAAAGCTCTTTGATGGAAGAATTTTACCTGGATGGCAGTATCGGTGGTATTTAGCTGGGTATTGTGTAATTTGGAGAATGAGCCAAGCGTGTGCCAACTACTGGCAAAACTGCTCCAACGTGGCGGAATGGCGTCGGCAGCGATGGGGGGTCCCGCGCCCCGGTCAGGCCCTGGCGCTGAGGAGAGCCGCCATGGGCCCACGGGCAGGTTGGTTTCCTTGTGCGCTCTGGGGAGTTAGATGGAACAACCCGAAGACAAAAGCCCCACGAGTTCTAAGGAGAAGCGGTCACTGGAGGGGACCCCAATTCATTACCCTGCGTTTTGAAGGCCGGCAGCGCTGGGCACTTTTCACACTTTGTAATTAAAGCAGAAGTCCCAGCCTGGCTCTGATGGTTGTATCAACAGTGGTTTTTCTGTTAAAAGCTGCAGGTTAAAGGGAAAAGGAATTAAAATCGGCGTCTCTGCGCTTTCCGGACCGACTCCTACTCGCTCCCCGCCCCGCTCTGTCAGGGCACTGCCGCCTCCGCTCCCGCCTCCCACAACATGGCGCCGCCTCCGCTCCCGCCTCCCACAACATGGCGCCGCCTCCGCTCCCCGCCCCACAACAACATGGCACCGCCTCCCTTCCCTCCTCTTCCTCCTCCTGCTCCTCCGCTTTTCCCTCCTCCCGGCCTCTCCGTTTTGGTTCCGGGGCAGCGAGATCTTCCTGCGGTCGGGGCGGGGCGGCGCCGGCGCCGCTCTGCTCGG
>VXBO01000767.1:691-145543 GCA_013400135.1 Rhinoptilus africanus | reverse complement strand
CGGGGGGGACGCGGCGGGCTCCGCGGCTCTGTCAGCTCAGTCGGGTGGGGAAAGCGGTAACAAAAAACCTCCCTGGAAGGCGAAAGGTGGTGGGGTTTGGTTGTTTTGTTTTGTTTTTTTTTTTAGGGACGGGGTTTTTGCTGCCTGATGTCTGCACCTGGAAGTTCTAATGGGAAAGTGGTTCTGGCAGAGGCTGACAGAAGCCACGGGCCTGGGGCAGCGCCGGGGCCTCCGGTGCTTGAGGGGCGGCGGTGCCGGCGCGGCGGGGCGGGTTTGCTCTCGTGTGCGGGGAATGTGGGCACCTGCTCGCGGCGGAGCCAGGAGGGCCCGAGCGGTGCCCTCGGGTGGTCTGGAGGGTTTGTCCCCTGCCGGGGGGGCTGAGCGTCGGGCGCGGCGCACCCCGGGCCTTGCCCGCCTTGGCGCGCTGGGGCCGTCACAGCGCATCGCTGCGGCGCCGTTTGCGAAGTGGTCGTTCGGAGATTAGCGCCCGCCTGGCTCGGGCACGGTCGCTGTGCGCTCTGCAGGTGGGCGGTAGCAGTACTTACTGCTCGTGATATGTGTGTTTGTTGTACCTCCTTTGCCCTGAACAGCCCNCCAGCCTGCTTTATTTTCTACCCATCTGCACATCGAGGATACAGGGATCCTCTGTTTACTCAGAAATGTGGATATTTTTAATTGCATCCTTAGCCCAAAGAAAAGTCTAATCCTTGTGTGCAGGTCGTACTTAGTTTCTTCAGGATGCCCTCATCTTTCCTACATGACACATCTCTGATAGAGGCTCCATGTGCCCTCGTTTCCCTAAAGAAAAATCTTCCCATACCACAGATAATGTGCATATTTAATTTTTTTCTTGCCCTTGATACTGGAGAGAGATTCTGCAGATCTCTTCCAACGTGTTGCATCGTACTGAGAAGCTGCGTGGGGATTAAAGGGTTGATTTGCTGGAAATTGTTGAGTGTTGGCCTACAGAATATTGCAGAGGCAACTGGAGTGATGGCAGGTGTTCCAGGTTTCTGTCTTCCTAGCATTTAGCATTATTCAAGAGTTTCTATAGGTATAGGAGAGGGAGCATAACTTCTGACAGATCAGTGAGATTTTTGGGAGGGGAAGTTTCCCCTTGGAGATTCCTGTGAGTTTCCAGTGGTTACGCAGCAAGCCCGGGACAACCTGCTCTACCCTTCAAAGACAAGCACTGCAAATCTGAGCCAGGTTTACTCCACATTCTGCTTTGTGTTTTCCATCTTTTTTCCCCAAACAGAGTGGGATAATCACTGGTGCTTGGAGTATCCTTTGGCATTTTAGAATTATTGGAAATTTAAGTTCGGTTGTGTTACTCAAAAGTAAGAAGCAACATAAAGAAATGTTACTAGGTTGAGGGCGTAGCTTTGCGAAACCATTTTACTTTTTAATTTTAATCCTTGTTGGTTCAGCATAAAAGTAGCTGGGCCTATGTGGGCCTTAAACTTGAGCTGTGTAGTCCATTTAACAAGTAGTTTGGAAAAAAAGCACTGTTGGAGCTTAAACTTTGTATGCGGTAGGAACCGGAGCCTATGGTCTTCTCTGAGCCTGTGGCCCTACAGGTGCTCCTGGAGTCTTCATTTAAGGCAGCAGTGGGATATGGGGACCTGTGTCTAAAGCTGGGGGGGGGCTTCAGGCAGCACCGCTGTAACTCGCTGGTCGGACTGTGTCTTATATGTGAGATGTGGCACCTGCAGTTTCTGTTGTAGCTCCTGTAGTTGCTCCATCAGGTTGCAGCTGGGGCCAGTGTATGACATCTTGACCTGAAGGTAAAATGAACCTGTGCGTTCACTTGTGATACAATACTAAGAGACAACATGCCTTTTGGAGCCAGATCTCAAGTAAGCAGAAGTACAGTAGTACAGCTGTTGAAGTAGCTCGGTAGGCTTCACCTGTATTATTAGTTGTATCAGGGCAAAGTACTTAACTGGAGTCTAGTGATATACCCGTAACCATGCCCTGCTGAGAGGAGTTTGAGTAACTGCCTTCGGCATGCTGAGAAGAGAGCCTGCCAGAGCCCTTGACATCTCAAGAGGTCAATGGACAATATGGGACCTTCAGGAGCACCCAAAGTCATCAACTGCTGCAGTAGTCTCCAGTCACGTGGAACTGATGCTTCCTGAGACCTGTGGCCACTTTAAGCATGAAAGAAGTGAATGGGTGAGGGAGGACGTGTCAGGCATGTCTCAGGTTGGTGGGAACCATGTTTTTCACTGCTAATATGTTTAGGGAGGCAGTTACAAAGGGAATCTGTCACAGAATAGGCATGACAAATCAAAGCAGAGGGACTGCCATATAAGGGGTCATGCAGGGCATTTTTCGTACCACTAGACAAGCAGTTCTGTGACTGGCAAGCCTTGAGTTTACTTAGGCAAATTGTCCCCACTCCAAGGCCAGGAACTGCAGGCAGGCTTGGATAATGCAACACTTGTCGTCTTCTGCATCGCTGTTGAAGTCACTGAGAAAAGAGGAGGCTTCTGATTCTTCCCCCTCTGCAAACAAATTTGATGCTTACCTTGGTTGTTTGTTTGCAGCTGTCTAGCAGATCTGGACTTCTAAAAATGTGTTTTTCCAGTTATGAGCACGTTGAGCTTCCTGTTCTGTGGTGTAGCTGGTAGTTTGTCCAGTCATCAGTTGAAACAGGACAGGAGCGTGCATTGCTGGTTTTCTTACAAAATCATGGTTTCTGTCATTATATTCGCATTCAGTGGCCATTGATGTTCTTCCCAAGCTTCTGTGATGCTTGTGTAGGAAGCTCTGTGCACTGAGGCAGCCACAAAACATTTGGTGATGTCCATTGCCTATGTTCTGGGCACTTCTACCCCAGCCAGGCAGAGCTGATGAAGCAAGGAGCGTACCCTTAAGCAGTTGTTTCATTTAGCGCAGCAGAGACCTATGAAGAAGTGCACGAGGTGGGTGGCCACGCGTGCTGTTCGCTCTTCTACGTGGTGCTGGTTGAGATCACTGTGTTAACAGTGTTCTGAGAAGGTGCAGCTGCTGCAGATCGCCTGTGGTTCACTTCACCCAGCTCCTCTGCAGGCGCAGATCTGTCTCCAGCCATCTGTACGCTGAACTGTTTCCACCCACTGGTAGAAGAATATGAACGGTTCCTGGGTTGAAATGTCCCAGCTCTTTGTCAGGTGAAAGTGGATAGATTTCTGCATCAGGTCACGTATGTGTTGGTGATGGTAATTTTCAGTTACTGGCTGTTAGGCAGTTGCGTGGTGTGTAGCGGTTACAGCAGTACCTCTGTCCTAACTGGGAGTGTTGGATTACGTACGGTGAGTCAGTTGGTGATGACACATTTCTTGCCGTCAGTGGAAATCTCAGCTGTGTGGATGACGGGTGTTATGACAGCGTTCAGCTGGGAGTGCAGCCGTGCAGTAGTACCTTCAGTGAGTGTCATTTTCATGTCAAAAACCCTCTCTTGTGGATTGTGAAGTGCTAAGAGAAGACGTTCAATAAGGTCTGAACTGTCGGAAGGCCCTCATTTGTCTAACTGATCGTGTTTCAGGAGGTGTCATCACAGTATGCACGTGTGCTCAATTTATCTGGTAACTACAGAAATTAAATGAAGCAAGGCTCTGTACACTAAAGCATGGCAGATCTGGCACCACCCATGGCTGGGGGGGAGCCCCAACCATGATGGGGAGGGCAGGAGTGGGGGCGATCCTGTCTTCTGCCTTCGCTGTAATTTCCACTCACCTGGTAGGCAATTATAGAGGGCTTATGTGTTAGAGTGCCAATTAAAGATAGTGTGGAGAATTGAGACATGCCCTGCAAAGGTAAATTACTGAGTAGTAATAATCCAGTCAGAGCCTGCTGTTTCCCTTATTGTCCACATATCTCTGAACTGAAGACACAGGAATGCCAGGTAACCCTTTTTTCCTCAGCTCCTGCTGTTTGGGGCGCAATCGAGCTCTGAATAATCCCCGTAGTTTGTCCCGTTTAGAACTGATCTAGCTCTCTGTGTAGTGTTGTCCAGAGCACAGCAGGCTCGAGCCTGCTCCACGTACCTGCAGTCCAAGGTGGGACTTGATGGGAGGTACCATCTTGCCTTGAACCACAGAACCACGTTTGCTAGCCAGTTCCAAAAACCAG
This sequence comes from Rhinoptilus africanus, assembly GCA_013400135.1. Taxonomy (NCBI): domain Eukaryota; kingdom Metazoa; phylum Chordata; class Aves; order Charadriiformes; family Glareolidae; genus Rhinoptilus; species Rhinoptilus africanus. Next base: position 141,424 of record VXBO01000767.1, on the reverse strand, counting down.
GTGCATACCTGCAGATCAGTGGGGACTGGGGGAGCCTTAAAGTAGCTGTGCAGTAAAGCTGTTCTTCCCTCTAGGATAGGTCCTATGTTCTGCTTTGTATTAAGAAAGCCCAGTAAAATTATCTTTAGGAACAGTAAGACGTCTTTAAAAATTATTTTTATTAATATAGTATCCTGGAAGTGTGAACAGCATTGTGAATACAGACGAGCGTAGCCTTGCAGGATTTCAGGCTGGCATACGTGTTCCTTTTTCAGAGAACAAGCTGCAGTAGAGAGTCACCAAATATCCCGTCCATAGCCATAGAATAACCTGTTGGAGTCCCGGAGTCTGATACTCACTGCAACTCGTTATGTGCTAAATGATACATTTCTTAGATTTCAACTGCTCTAATTCTGGCTCGTGGAGGGCACTTTACAGGTACTAAACTGTGCACTGAGACTGGAAAACCTGGTACCTGCAGATTGATGCTGGTGGTTGGGTTGGCTTAATAGGATGGTGCTTGACCCATGGAAGCAGCACTGCTTGTGTCTGTTGGCTTAGGCATTTTCTTGATTACTTTCCTAAACTGGATGCTACGAGCTGTTCTTCGTAATGTCACTTTAAATACCTTCTGTGTGCATCAGCTTTGTAGACCTGTAAGTTACCAGTAAACTGATTTATTTTAAAGGCACCACTAAATGAATTACGATAAGCTTTTTTTTTTTTTTTTTTATCAAGCTGTCTAGATTTGTTTGCCCTGACTGTCATTGGAGTGTTTAAGTGCTTGGTGTTAATTCAGGATAACTTTGTGATGTCATACCGAGATAAAATAAGTTTTAACTGAAATGGGAGTGAGGGCCATGGTTTTAATATTTACACTGTTGTTTAACGCAGTGCTTTCACATTTTCTGTTTTCTTGACCGAGAGGTAAGTCCTCCACAGCTCTTCTAGAGAGCAGATTTGATGGAGCTTTTGTTTCAGCTGCCGTTCCCTGTTTATTTGTTTTTTCCTCTTCATTGTTAGAAGCTTTTCAGTTTTGTAAGATAAAATAGAAGCTGTTGTGTATGTGAGCCCCCTTGAACAATGTCTACAAGTCAGAGTATTTTATTGCTTGTGATCTCTGTTGTGATAGTAGAAAATGATCACACGTAATCTGTTGAAATTCAGAGTAATCCTTTAAGCTTGGGTCACTGGGAGGTCTGCTGAGTGTTTGAGCATGGAAGTCTTCCACGGCTGATGAAAATGCTGTGGTAACAGCAGAGTCACGGTGTGGCTTCCTTCCTCCCATCTCCTGCAAGGCTGATTTTTCTCAGGTGCATCTATTAAATAGAAATACTGAAAGCTGACTAGAGCAAAGTTGTTGTGGCTGTTGGTAGGGTTTTCTTTTTAACTATTTAAACCATCACTCTGTCTTAGGCTAAATGTAGTTCTTGAATTCACGTACTTTGTTGTTACTCATTTTAAAGAATCCAAATATATAGAAAAAGTTATTCTGAATAGGAAAAAATATGTATGTCAAAGAATTGACCGTCACTGTTCCAGTGCTGTTGCAGCTTTGGGGGTCTTAGAGCTTTCCTAGCAGACGTTTGAGGCCATCGGAACTGTCTGAGTGGCTCACACACCTCTTAAATGCAGTCTGTAAATACCCCAGAACTGGGGTCCCTTTCTGAAAACAATTTTTAAATCCATTTAGTGGAAGCATCTGTGTGCCCACATAAGAACATTTTACAAGCAGCTTAAATCTAACACAATTAAAGTGTGTTTGCTGAGGAATTTTCAATGTTTAACTGATTTAGAAATATTTAGTTAACAGCACAGTCTTCTGTTTAGGCAAGACTTTAATTTCTTGTCAGGAAGAGAGGGTACCGCCTGGCTGGCTTTTGACAGAGGACCGACAGAGCTGTCAAACCCGGGAGAAGTATTTAAATGGAAGAATTTTTGTTAACATGGCAATATTTGGTGGGTTTGTGTGTTGTTGCTTTTTTTTTTGGCTTCACAACTTTAGAATCTTTATCATTAGATAATCTATATTGCACATTTTTTGTCTCTTTGTATGCAATTAATAATTTAAATTACACACTCTTGGGTTATTTTAGTATCTAAAATGCAAAGATAACACGAGAAAGATGTAGAAATATTATGTGCTTCTGTTAAATCTGTGGCAGTCTTTAGGTGGCTTTTGCTGCTTTCTCATTGTATTAATTGTGTCTTTCTGACGTTGCACAGAATGTTTAATTTCCTGGGTTTAGACTAAATGAAAATATAGAGAAAACAAAAGTGACAGGACAGTGATCACTAAAGCTTTGATCCAGGGGGGTGCCTAGCACCCCAAGATGCTCACAGTGTACGTACTACCATAAATACTGTTGTTCATTAATTTCTAATCACTTTGTGACATTGTCAGTGGAGAGATTGTCTGACATGAGAAATCGGGCAGCAGGAAGGAAAAAACCATGCTGTGCATTTATGCCGTGCCCTGACATGACATATAGCAGCCTCGCAAAGGCTGACAACAGCACGTACCCTAGGAGGCCAGGATGACTTTGGTCTGAGCAGATATTTTTCACTGAATTTTGAGTAAATGCTGTGTGCAAAGGCTTAAAAAAACCCAACCAACCAAAAAAAACACCCCACAAAAACCTCTCCTCTTCTCAGTTTAGTTGTACAGGAAAGGCTTGTATTAACAAAAAAATGCTGGTTTGGATCAGAGATGTGCAACAGTTGGAAATGTTCTGTGTGTTTTGTGATGGGCTTGTGTATGTGCCGCTCACGTCTCCCTTAGGAAAGGGATTGCACGGCATCGTCATAACGCCAGGCTGGAGGTTGTCTTCCAGGATAGTACTTCCACTTCTTTGGGGTTTTTTAACCTTATTGCCTCAGGGGCAGCCAGTGTATTTGAATCTGTCTACCAAGTTTTGAAGAACTTTAAATTCCAATTAAGAATGGCAAAGAGCCCTCCAGACTTTTTGGCTTGGATGGCGTGGAGAGTATCTCGAGACCCAGTGCTGCGTTGGAGGCGGCAGCGGGCAGCTTGGTGTGGCTGCTGGCTCTTGCCGCTTTCCTGGGCAGCTGTGGCGAGAAAGCAAGAAAAATTCGTTCAGTCTCACAGCTACTGTTTTAATTTAGGATGGCAGCCCTAAACCCAGCCGGAGCTGTTTGTTATCCGGTTGTTCCTGAGCTGCACACAGGGCAGGAGATGGAGCCCTGTGAGGAGGTTGCCTTGTGGTGGGAAGGAGGACCAGGGCAGGCGTTCGGAGGTGGCGAGGAGGAATCGGAGTGATGTAAGCAGAAGGACTGAGAGAGAAAAACATGGTTTCTCGAGTAAAAAGCCATTCGTAAACCTCTGTTTTTATGACTTACCTCAATGAGTCGATGTACATTTTTCTATAACCTACGGACAAAATTGATTCTTTAAACTGCAAGAGCAGACAACACTGACTTGTTTGCAATTATGATTATTTGAAAAGAAAAGAGTTTTCCTCAAGGTGACATGGAGAGGAAGGAGAAGAGCACCTTGATTTGTACTGATTTGTGTTGTGTGCTGAAAAGTTTGTAATTCTGGGGCAGCGGTGAGTAGCAGGTCTTTAAGTCTTCAGCCTGCAGCTGGGGAGTGATGAAGATGATTTACTCTAGGTCATCTCAGGCATTTCCCATTTGATGTATAGCTAATTCTTCTTTACATTTTAGGATGTCATCGGTCAAGTTTTACCAGATGCAACGACAACAGCATTTGAGTGTAAGTATGACTTGTATAAACTCTCTCCTTTGTCATATTATAGGGCTGACATTTTTTAAATAAGTACTGTTTACGTTCGTTATATGTTACAGTTAAATATTTATGCATTAATGCAAGTTTAATGATGATACTGAACTAAGCAATATTTTATTATTTAATCACATCTTGAATGAGCATATTTCTACAATATAGCTTTAATTACCAGCGTGACCTTACCATGCTCTTACTCCTCACTGCAATTGCATTGCAAATTAAATGAAAAGTATAAAGTACCTGTAGGTCTAGGTTTAAAATTTTAATCTCCCACTGGAAGAAACCAAAAAAGCAGCAGCTTTTACAGAAATATGGTACAATGTACCGAATATAGCAGCATTAGAAGTTAATGTTTCCTTCCACTGGAACAAACGTCTGTTATTTGCGAGAAGGGCTGCTGAGTTTTTAGTTTACCTTTTTTTCTTCTGCTGGGCTCAAGCTAAATACACCTATCTTCTGTCCCCTGTGCAAGAACGGGAGGTGTCTGTAGTTATTCAGCTGCAGCTCCTGGAGGAGGTGTGAGAGCTGCAGGAAAATGCCACCCGGTTAGACCTGGGCAGTAGTAATAAATTCTAAAAGGCCGTGTGGGTCAGGTTGGGAAGCCGGGGAAAACAGCTGCTGTGTAGGGTCTGAGCAAACTCTGTGTTGGGGTTGTCCACAATGGCGCTTACTGCTCGTGACGGTGGTTGTATTATGCTTTTGCTGAGTTAGGAAAGCTCTCAGGGATTGCTGGTGCAGATTTAGGCCTGTATGTGTTTCAGCTCTATTCTTTGAACCCTGTTTATTTTTATTTTCGGAGGGATTTCTGGGGGATTGTCCTGTCTGGAGAGCTGCGAAGGGGGGTCAAACATCTGTGTCTTAGAGTATAAAGTGCCATGCTAGAGTTTTCTTCCAAGTGAAAGAGGATTCCTGCTGTTACCCTTTATTATATTATAAATATTTTTTTATTCTGCATATCTCGTGTTTTTTCTTTGATAGTCATTAAATAGCAAGAAGGAGCTGGAGGGGGTTAGATGTGCTCAATATGAGTAAGGTAGCCGTGCTTGAAGGTGAGAGAGCAGCTACAAGAAGTTAGGGCCTTGTATTCCTAATAGCATTTCTCCTCTTTTTAGAGCTTTAAGGGTAATTCTGCATCTGGATAATCAAAGGAAGCATTGTTTCATGATCCTTCAAGTACCATTTAGAGCTTTCTACTTTTCTCTTCATATGTTTGTGTTTTTTCTCTCATAAAATGCCAGAAACCTATGAGTGGTGTTACTTCTCTGTAGCCTCGACATTTCTCCTGCCCTGCTTTTTAAAACAAGACTTTCTAAAGAGAGACCAAGGCTCCAGACCTTGCCTTTTTTTTTTTTTAATGATTTGTTAATATTTTTTTTGCATACCTCCCACATCACACATTAGCTTTGTTTGAACTTCATGCACCAGCAGCAGTCGCTGCAATCAGGGCAGTAGCCCATATTAATGGTACCATGTGTAGAACTTTCCTGGAAATACTTATTTCGTTGTGTCTTCTAACATCTGCTTCTGTGCTTTCAGTTCATGTCTCTAGTCTGTCATTTGCATCTGCACAAAACCATTTCCCCTGCCATTTAACTGGCATCTAAAATATGTTATGTATATTGATGCGTGATTTTTCTGGTTACTTTTTCCGTACCAAGTGCCTAGATTTTACTGGCTTAAGCTTCGTTCTCACCTGCTTCATTGCTTCTTCAGATGTGGGTAATTGCCATCCAGTGCCTGCTCCTCCACTGTTTGTTTAGTTATTGTTATCTACAGCGTACCATCCATTGCGGCTCCTACCTGGGGCTGCACTTCTCCTACTGTTGGACCTTTATGTGGATTTCACCATTGTATTACACAGTGCTACAAATAAAATCACTAACAACATATGGCCTGTTATGATCCTTTTATCCAAACTCTGCCATTTTGTATATTTGTGACACACTGCAGATTTTGGGAAGATTGCTTCATAATATTTGTTTACCATCTGCTGTACTCTGTTTGGTATCTTGCGAGGATTTCTTCCTCCATTTTAAGTGACATTAGCAAAATCCAGCCAGTACGTAGGATTTTTTGGTTCTACTTTTGCTTCCCTAATGTGCTGGAAAATCGTATTGCTGTGCTCTAGGCAAGTAGGGGAGCCTGGAAATCTTTCTGAACCCATGTGTCATATCTAGCTGGTTTTTGGGCTGTGCACGCTTAAATGTCATGGTAGGATGGCAAAGGATCTCTGCATAGAAATGAGAATATTTTTTTTTCTTGTTTTTGCTCTTTACAGGCATTGGCTGGCTTTTTTTAATGCCAGGTAACGCTTTCTTTCTTTTCATCAACGTATTTTTAATTTATTCTCTTTGTACCGCCGTCAGGAATCTTGCAGTTCTGAGAACTCCAGAGTTAATTTCCTAATCATTGAAAATGAATAATACGTGACTTTTAATTTTTTTAATAAACATTCTGCAAGTGGGCTCTACTAAGAGTTTTCCAGCTTTTTTTTTTTTTTCCATTTTTGGTGGTCCCAGCTCAGTTTGTTCCCTCGGGCCGAGCTTGTTTAACAGCTTTTATCTCCATATATTCATCTCTCTGTCGTATGTCTCCCCTCTTCTGCATTTCGCTCTGATCCCTTCTTGTTGATGCATGGTCTTCCTTGTGCTCGCTATTCCAACAGCTGCTTCTTCAGCCTTTCTTCCTCTGTCACACGCTGCGACTGAGGCTTGGGTTTCAGCCAGGTAGCAGTTTTACATCTCCTCCTTTCTACCTAAAATGTTTCCAGGCAAGGAAGCATTCAGTTTCAACTCACTAACTCTTCTTAATCTTTTCATCATTCATGACTCGCTGCAGGCTGGGAACCCTAGCAAGTGGTTTTAGCAGTCTGGCAATTCACCAGTTAAATTTCCATGAGACAAAGCTGTGCAGGACATTGCTGTACTATCTGGTTCCTCTTCCAGCTTCCACGTTTTCAGTGTCCTATAGCTCTCTTCCAGTACATTTTTAATGTGCAATTCTAAGGTTTTTATCTTACTTTTTTTTTCTCCTTATTTTTCTCTTGTTATTTTGCTCTCTCTTCTGTATTGTTTTTTCATTACAGCCTCAAAATTACCTGCTAGTTTTTCAGAGGCAAAATGAACGAAGTCTTTTTTTTTGGGTAATTTGTATTTGTTGACTCAGGTCTTTTCCCAGAGTCTTTGCAAAACTGGGGGCAAGAGTGAATTTTCACACAGGGATGTAATGGCACTTTTTAATACGGATGTATTGAGCTGTGATTGAGCCCGTAGAGCATCCCTGTAGAAATGGGGATGGACAGACAGACTGCCTCAGCCTCTGCTCGCCTCCTGAGCTGGTCAGGAGCAAACCTGCTCCAGTGTCAAAGCTGTGCAAATGCTCTCGCTCATCTCCAAGTCCTCACCCTTTGGTATTTCGTAGGTATTTGAAATGCAGTGTGTGTTGCTCCTTGATTTCCCGGTGCACATCAGCTCGGGCAGAGTGCTCTTTTTTTCTTTGTAACCACGCGGCTTCCTGACCAGCTGGCTGGCGACCTGGAGCAGGGGCAGAATTGTTCTGGTCTGTCTGCCCTCGTGTGTGTGGATGTGTTCTGACACACTGGGCTCCATCGACTTCCAGGAAGAGGTGGGTGTCTCAGGCCTTTTAAATATCCCGACTCACAAGGGCCCGTGTGTTTGAGATTCCCCACAATAGCTGTTCTCTGGCCAAAAAGTTACGTGAATTTGTCAGCTGTTGGTATCAGTTGGATGTTTCATTGCTGTTTTACTTTCGAAGTGCTCCCTGTCCAAAGGGGAAAACCAAATGTGGAACTGGGCTGTACACCAATGTGCTGCTTTGGGGTTTTTTTTTCTTGTGTTTTGTTTTTTGATTTTTTTTTTAAATAAATATCTAAGGAAGATGTTTAAATTGCATTAGGCAAAAAATGGAGACAGATCATTAACCCCTCCCTTCTCTCCCAAAGCTAGAGCAATAAAAAGAAATTAACATTTTGTAACTGATTTGGAGGGGAGGGCTCTGTTCCATCCCGCAGTCCCAGGGGTGGCGGTGTGGGAGGTTTTCAGGGGGGCCGGGGCGGGAGAGAAGGGGTGGGCACCGCTCTGGTGGGAGCGGAGGAGCCACACGGGGAGCCTCAGTGACTGCTGTGTGTGACACCAGCACGTGTTGTTGCACCAGCTGGTGCTAATGGCGGGGATTGAGCCCCCGGTAAACCTGCACCTGCCGAATCCTGCCATATGTCTTTGGAAAGTCTATTCCTCCTTCAGATCTTCATCTTAACAATTCTTTCTGAATGCCTTGCTCTGCTGGAGCCTTCTGAATCCTGCTCCCTTTCCTCTGGTTCTCTTTCTACAGCAGCTTCTTTCCTTAGGCCAGAAGTGCCTTGTCTGTGTGCGTGGGGCTGTCCCAGAGCCGTCACCACGAAACTGTGGTCGCCCGATCGCGCTCCTCATGCCTCCTGCCACCCCTTCAGCCGCAGCTGCACTGGGAACAAAGACACAGGCTGGTTTTGCTTGTTTGCAAACTTCTGCCTTTGTCTAAATCTCTCTGTATAAATATTGCGGATTTGTGTCCGCTTGTAAGTTACCATTTTTAAGTCGGCATTGTGGTGGCATGAAGAAGCTGAGATGCCTGTGCGTTAGTCACAGGGATGGGGGCAGAGGGGTGCTAGGAGCTTGATGTAGGGCGGATGAGTTGAAGGTAGGGTTGACAGCAAGGCCAGAAGTTTCTAGTGGGAGGAAAACAATTTATTTACTTATTTTTTTTTTTACATTTCTAGTAACTGTGATGAAAGAAGCTGTCAAAGCTTAACTCTGTCTGGGAGGATGGAAGCACACTCGGAAACTTTCCTTGCGGTGTCAAAAGAATATTTTGATGTGTTTCAGTGGGTGTGTTGGAGCATGTGTGAGGCGCTCAGCTTCTGGAGAGGCTCTGGCAGTAAAAGAACTGTTGAGAGCAAAGTTTTGAGCACTTAGTGTCCCTTTTTAGATGTAATTGTGGTCTTTGTTAATTAACGCTTGGAGTCATTATACATTATTATTTCAGAGTATCTGGTTACCTGTGTAGTTGGCTTAATACATTCTTGGTATTTTTATTTGCTTGTAAAAACTTTACATATTAAAATTATAAATATCCTTCTTCCATTGTTCATGAACGTAATATATTTCTTTGTTAGATGAAGATGAGGATGGTGATCGGATTACTGTTAGAAGCGATGAAGAAATGAAAGCCATGCTATCCTATGTAGGTACAGTATAATAAATGCTGATATTTTCCATGTTTATCGGTTTCTGTTTGTGTATTTTTGCTTGTATCAAAGTGTTAACGTAAGCTGCAGTGTTCACAGTACGATATTCCTGTACTAAGTTCACAGTACCATGTTTCCGTATTAAGTGTAGGTGTTTAAAAACTGTATGACAAGAGATATATGGACATACTTGACTTTTTTTTTAAAAAAAAGACTTGTACACTCACTGATCATATCATAAACATTAAGAATAATGCATCTTAATGACTTTTGCATTAGGTATAGTGCAGGCTAAATGGACTATCAATTTCTTGTATTTTTTATGCAGTACTTAAAGTAACGGCTCATTAAAAATGAACCCCTGGGCTCTAAAAATTTTTCAAAATCTACTTTCATCTGGAGACTGTTTCACCCCTCCTAACAGAAGAGTTTCATTGTAGCTGCAGGCTCAATATTCATAGAGGATTTAAAGATGTATCTTCTGTTTTTTAATATGAGATATATGTGTGTCTGTGTGTGCCTTTATACACACAGATGTGTGTAAAATCTCTGTCTAGATACCTGTAAATATGAAATCTGTCTACAGAAATAAAATATGCAGTTACTTATTGAAACAAAGTATTTTGAATATAGCTTCAGTGTATCTTTCATGTTGCAGATGTAAGTGAAAAAACATTTAACATTTCCTTTCAAATGAAATTGATAAGCAAGAAAATAACAAATGGGTATTTTCTCTCTAAGACAGATGGAATGCTAGGTCCTTATAAAGTGCACTTCTGGCTATGCTAATGGTCTTAACTGGGAACTTATCATAAATAAGCCCTGTTTAGTACCAGTCGTAGGTGCTTTTGGTGGGATGTAATGACTTGGTTGAGTCTGGTCCTCCTCCTCATCCTCCCTGTGAGCAGAGGAAGCAGAGCAGGGATGCACTTGAATCACCATCAGTCTCTGCTTAATGGATGGCTCTTGGACACGTATTCTCTAGCGTTTGGCAAAACAATGTAGTTGTGTTGTGAACTTGACGTATCAAGTTCTCAATGTTTCCTATCAAGGGGGCTGATATGTTTTAGGCTCCAGGAAGGCTTCTTCAGTGAAATTCTGATCCTTTTAATATCTGAAGAGACTATACTGCTCCTGCACCCAGGCGCCCTTCCCTTGCAAAGGCTGGGGTGGATGCTCGTCGCTGGGATGTCTGTTAGCAGAGCCGGGGTCAAAGAGAGCTTCCTCGTTGCCTACGACTTAGTCCTGGGGTGAAAGAAGTGCAGGTTCCAGATGCTGGTGATTGATCTCTGTGAAACACAAGGGATTTATTAAATAAGCCCCTCTCACGTGCAGTTTTCTCACATGGTGAAACCATTGTATTACAAGTTCGATACTGAAGACCATAAGACAGTTGTGTGGAAGAAAGGAAGAAAAATCTGGCTGTAGTCAAGGGGGTTTTGAGCTTGTTTGGTTGTGGCTGGGGTTTTTTTTGCTTTGTTTTATATAACTAGATCACTGGTGATGCTTCCCCACTGGAATTCCTCGTGTTTCTCCATTTTCCTTATAAAACGTCTGCCGTTTTTGCTGCTAAGCTACAAAACTTGAATTATCCTGGCACAGTCTTAAGATTAATCATGCCTTTGTAAGGTCATCTTTTTGCTATGCTTCCAAGCTTACTGTTAAAGTTTCAGTACATTAGAGTTATGATTGCTCAACTCTCTGCTTTCCCTTAAAAATTATGGGATGTCTGTAAATGACTTCTTTCTGCTTCAGCAGCTTTTCTTCTCTGAAAATTTTCCCTTCAGTTTTAAACTAGTCTTCTATTTGTGTTGCACCGATGATTTAACTTTCTAACATCCTATAGGTGTCATTTTGGGGTACGTTTATAAGAAAACAAATGTTCTTAGCCTACAAGTGAAGAAATGAATCTACTGTAATGCTGAAGAATATACCGGGGAAGAAAAAGACTTATTTTTGAGTATTATGAGGCCTATGACAAGTATTTTGAGGATTAAATAGCTCCTGTTTCTAGGAATTTTGAGGTGGTGCAGTTTGTCTCCAGTTCTGCTGGTATTCTCCAGCCCTCCAAAACCAAAGTGAAGGGGTTTCTTTCAGTTTTAAGAACAAAACCCAATTCCCTGAGAACACAGATCTCTTCCATGCAGGTATTACCCTGTAATTGGGGAAGATGTTTTGAATCATGCATGATTGAATCAATCATGATCTTTAGGTTCTTTAGTTTCTGAACTTGACAGTAAGTTATTTTGGGCAGTTCTGCAATGATATTAGAGTATGCAGAAATACTTTGCATTATGCCACTGCGAAAAGTGTGGAATGGTAAATAAAAGGATTTTTCTGTTGTGCATTGCGGTTAATTAAAGACAGACATGGAGCAGCAGTAGAGTTGCACTTTAGCTGTTGTCTTGTATCGGTATAAAAAGGCAGTAATTTTTTTGACAGCCACTGATTGGAAAGTTGCTTGCAGCTTTCTGAAAGCAAGGGGTACATGCTCTGGATCAATAACTGGCAAATTTTCCATTAAAAAGAATACCTGAACAATGTTCCAAATAGCCACTGGCATCTTAATTTTCCATGGAAACCTCCAATGCTCGTGTGTGGAGGACAAGTCATTTTCAGACAATTTTTCCAGACTACTTGTTAACAGTTATTGCTGTCCCAAAAGGTTGACAGCTTACATGATTGATATTTCATTTACTTGTCATCACTGTTTGAGTAATGGAGAGGGCCATGGTTTTTTTGCTTGCTCTCTCCCCCTACTTTATTTTTTTTATTTGTAGGAAACAGTCTCATGTATGTTTATTTTAGTTTATTATTCTAGAGAGTACGCACTAGGTGTTTATACTGTGCATACGTGTGTCTTCAGGTCACAGAATGCCACCAGTAAAATGATAATAAAAACTTTGGTTTTCTCAAGCAATTTTGGCCCCCAGTGGAGCAGGAGATTCTTTCACAGCTCCGTAACTATTAGGTACTGGTGACAAGTTTTTATGAAGGGATGTGGTGGAGGATTTGGTGTGTTATTCATGACCCCCCTGATACAAAATAAGTCTGTGAGGTAGTCTTGACTCCCAAAAAACCTCTTGATCGTTTCAACAGTGGGCTTTTGTGATGAATAGCTTTGCTGTGTAGAAGCACAGCGAAAGCACATGTCGTGGTTATTTAAGATGTGGATTTATATGTTCATACACTAATATGAATAAGGTGCCTCACTTAAAAATCTTGTGATGAGTTTTGTATGAGGGAAATGCTTTTAGCAGCAGCTGTTGTACTAGAAGTATACACAGGAGGTGCAGCAGAACAGATCCTTAAACCCTCAGCAATTTTCTTAAAAATAGTTTTTTCACAAAAAGGGAATTTCTTGTTTCTTGACATGAATGTGAAAAACAGAAGCACTGAAAAACTTCTGCGCATAAATTGACTTTGGTGCTTACTATGGTTCACACATTTAATGCCATTATAAGAGGAAAGAAAAATGTCTTGTAACATTAGGTAGTTAGTAAACTTATGTCTTTTTTAAGTTGCGTAAGTGAAAAGTGCTTGTGTTACGGGAAGCCATTGGTGTGAGTGACATACATGCGTTTGATTTCATAGAGACTTAGAATTTTTTCCTTGTTGACATCCATTCTTGCCAGTTTGAGTAATAGTATCACGAAACACTGGTAACAGTGACATGCTGAAGTCTTAGACCACACTCGGCTGGTGAGAATTAGCATGAAAGTCAGTGGAGCTACACTGATTTATGCCATGAAGATCTGGCCAACAGCCAGCGCATTTGCTTCAAAGATGTTCGGTGATTGCAAAAGAAACATGCTTTGTGATGTGCTTTCATTATTTAACACGTTGTGATGAGATGCGTGGGTTATAGGCTGTAAGCTCATAGCAGGGTCTGTCTCCTGCCCCAGGATTGTAATGTTAAATGTCCTGTCTGGTGAGTGTTCACCCCTCCTCAGGTGTGAGGGTCAATTATGAAAGGATAATGAAGATTTAAATTTATTAAATCCAAATGTTTATTTCTTGATTTAATTCCACTCTTCATCCTCATCCTTGTGCTACTTCTCATGGCTTCCTTATGCCACATGAGGTATTTTCTGTCTTCCTGGGTCTTGGATGTTTTCAGATGCTTTTATATCCCTTTTTGTCCATTGTTGGCCTTTTTTTATGGCTAAACTTCCCCTGCCAAGATCACTCCTGGCAGTCCCTGTGGACTCCAAGCACTGTGGTCCAAGCTCTCGGTGTGTCTGCAGTGGTTTTCTTGTGTTGCATACCCTACTGTGCATTAAATGATACTCTTAAGGGAATGCACGACATCTTGGCTTACGTGGGATGTGGCCCCAGCTGCCCTTACTGTGCTGCATCGCTGCAAATTCTTGGGTAGTTTCCAGATTCTTTTCTCCCTTGCAGTTTTCCTAATTGCACAGTTTTTGACTAGAGCTACAGCATTTCTTTGTTTCCACATTTGACTGATTTTCTCGGCATCTCCAGGTGTAGCAACTGCTGTGTTTGCTGCAAATGTTTCATTTGCTCAGTCTCCTGAAGCATTCCCAGGTTTCAGGTGGGCCTGAAACTTGCTTTGCTGGGCCACTAACACCTCCCTGTGCTGGAGTCAGTACCGTGCCGGGCATCACAGCCCCTCGCTGACGTTCCTCCCGTGCCGCTTTAGTGTGTGAACATTGCAAGTGGTAAGAAAGCATTCTAAAGGCTGATGCGTACCATGGCAGGTTGGGGTTTTTTTCAAAAAAAAAGTAAGATACATTGAATTAAACAATCCATGAGTGCTCTTACTACTATTCATACATTACTGAGTAATCTCTTTCTTTAATCTCTTTGCAGTATTACTCCACTGTAATGGAACAGCAAGTAAATGGACAATTAATAGAGCCTCTACAGATATATCCAAGAGGTAATGCTTAACAAATTCTAATCAACAATGATGATATCAGTAAACTGTTTCATCAACAGTTATGTTTTCGGGAGTTTTAAATGCACATAACATGATGTTTACCTCTTAATTTGAATAGAAGAATTCATTATTGTAGGGAATTTAGAGAAAACTACATTTATTGCATATAAAATAGCTAATTTACTGGAGTAAATTAGACTAACAAGATTCAGTTTGCATAGTACATATTTATGTACATTTAAAAAACTCATTGGTGGTGTTTCTGCATGTATTCAAACCAAAAGAGATGAATAAGTTAAGTTTTGGATACTTGGAAAATTGGGCTTTATTAAGATCTTCTAATAACATTAGTCAGTCTAACAGACTTGGGGAATGGGACTGGCATTGTTCATGTTGAAAATGAGAACGTGTCTGTCACAGAAGCTCTGTCCGTGACATATTTTATTTGAGATTTGGGCACTTAGCAGTGGTATCAAAATGATCACAAGTACTTTCATAGTTCTCCTGAACAGGGAAGGTTGTAATCAATTATGTGGGCTGAGGCAATTAAAAAATAGGTCATCTACATCCTGAACAAAAATCCGTAGACAGCTAGTTAGGTTTTTGGGAATGCACTGCTCTCTCTCAACTCGAATAATGGTTAAAAAAAGGCTTAATACATTACATAATTCCGCTGATTCATTCAGATGCTCGCACTATCCAGTCTTTGAATCTCTGGTTCTTAATTGATGAAACAGATAAGGTTTAAATTCTCCAAGTAAATCTCCCAGCAATAAATTAATTGAAATAATTAAAAATTAAACTCTTCTCACTTAACTGATATTGTACAAATAATCATACTATGAGTTTCCCAATTAAACATTCTAGACTTCCATTACTTACAACTCTCTGAAGTTTGAATTGGGCAATTAACCAACAGCCTTCTCAAACACATGCTAATAAGGTCTCTAAAGGAGACTGAGACTCCTGGTAGTTTAGTACGCTCCTATGGAAAAGAGATTTGAGTTCAAGGGGGATACAGAGATCATGTTTTTTATGGTAGAGGGTAGTGGGGTCGGAGTGAGAGCAGGGGACTCCCGGGTATTGGGGCTGCAGGACTCCAGAGCAATCAGCAGTCGAGCTGTGCTCTCCCGAGAGGAGTATGAGGGCAGCTGAGGAGGGAAGCCGTCTTCTGCCTCTTGTGAGGGGCTCAGCCTTTCTCCTGAACCTCTTTCTGTAGATGGCCGTTTAGTTACTGACGTACGCTCTGTCGTCTAAAACCATGGACCACCACTTGCTAAAAATAGAATGCTAGGCTTTCCTGTGGCTTGGAAAAACTGATGGAGTGGGTGATCCTAGTAGGTGGGGAACCCTTCTTGGAAATACAAGGCAATTAGATATATTTCCCCTTAAGCAAACAGTTCAAGGAAGTTGTGACAGGAGGTGCTAGTAGCCGGCATGCCTGACCATTTAAAGGGATGTTTTGACATTACAAACCAGGGTTAACCACCTTCTGGATTCTCCTTTTGAGTCACTCCTGAAGAACCAGCCGAGTAGATTCCTACTCCTGCTGCAGTTTCCTTTTTCTATTTACTTTTCCTCCAAGGATAATCTTATTTGACTGTACAGATTCAGAATTCATCTCCATGCTGCTGAGGATACAATTACCATGTATTAGCTCCACACTTTCACCATTGTCTCAATGACACGTGTGTCTGCTTGTATTTCCTCCTAGGTGTCTTAGCACTTACTCTAAATTGCTTCAGAGCCGAGATGCTGTTTCATCTTTCCAAATCACCTTTTTAAGACATCTTTTCTTTTTAGGTTACGGTTTTGAAGCTACCCTCCACTTCCTTTGTACCCAGACTGCCTCTAAGTTCTGCTGCTGCTCTTCTGCAATAGCAAACAATGTGCTTTCCTGCATTCTTTTTTCTGTCTTCTCGTCTCTAATGAACATCCCAAATTTTGTTAGCACAAAGCACTTTTCTCTCATGCCTTTTCAGGCGTGTCTCTCTACGTACTAGTTTAAAGCCCCGTCAGTAACGTGCAGCTTTTCTGCCTGTAATTGAAGGCTCTCCCTTTTTAAGAGCTTTCTTTGCCAGCCCAGTCTTCCTTTGAGTCCTTTTCCCTTTCTGCCTCTTACTTCTGGGGCAGAAGTCTCTGCTTCCAAAAACTTGTCTTCCATAAAGCCTGCCGGGGTAAATGTCCACGTGCCATCCTGCATTACCTTGGCTGTGCTATATTCATTTGATGGATGATGTAAAGGTCTTTAAGGGAAGAAAATGTTATTTTGTCTCTTTTTTAAAAAAAATGCATCTGTCTAGGTAGTGAGAGCTAGAGGGTTTTTTCATACATACGCACATGTGTGTCTCCTGGCTATGTTATATATATCCCATCTGTGGAATGCAAGGGGAATATACCACTCAAATATATATAATAAAAGATGGTATTCTTTTAATATCTTTTTCAAAATGTTTGGTTTAGTCTATTGGAAAAAATATAATGTGCTTACATGTATTTTAGAATAATTTATTGGTTTCTGGTAGGCTTTTTATGCCCACAGAATCACAATATTTTTTCTTCTTTAAGATGCACATTCTAATGTCATTTAAAGGCACATGGTATGGCCCTAACTGATGTGTTTAATAACTATCATCTGTGTCCTTCTGATTAATAAATAGTTCTGCTTCCTGCTGTCAAAAATGGAAGTGAAATGCATGTGCATCAGAGAAAGAGAAAAATCAAATTCATCCCTCCTCAGACAATCAATCAAAAGTGACAGGCCCTTTAACATACAATTTGTAGGGCACTGTAGTTTTAAAATGGGAACTGTCTGGAACATGTAGCTAGAAGCCTTTGTGGCTTTAACATTTGACAAAAGCACATCCACCGAATGGAAGAACAAGGCGATATATAGTTCGAGAGACTTTAGGAAAATACTTTCTCCTCAAGCAGCATGTCCCTCTGTTAACCTAGACATCATAATAAGATGCCACATTTGTATGTCTGTGTCCAAAATGTGGCATTTTGTGTTGCGTCTATCCAGTATTTGGTTTCTTGAGACTCACTGCTGTTGCCCCTGACATGTTTTTTCCACATTTGAAACAAACTGTCTACGTTTGACAGTATGACTAATTCATGATGGTGGCAGTTGATTCCTTTAAAATATATTTTGCAAATATTTCTGCTAAATGCCAGAAAAAATACAGCGTGTGAAAATATAGTGACATAAGATATTGATTTTAATTTGAATTACAAAAAGAATCTGATAATTTAAGCCAACAGTTCTCTTGATTTTGATGTGTTTTAAGCAGAAATTAGAATTTATATTACATGGTGTCAGAAAGCTCTTAGCATTTATAAATGCTCACTCCTGCAAGTTAAAAATCCTGGTTCGTAATTCCCACTCTGGGTCTTGTGAGGCACTTTTCAATCATTTCTCTCTGCTAATTTTGGTGTCACCCTCATTTCTTTTTAAAAGATTCATTTTGAGCAAATTTGTAAATGGCCCTGATGTGTTCTACAATTTAGTCAATTACTGTTTCAGCCTGCAAGCCTCCTGGGAAACGGAACATACATGGCCTGAAGGTACGAATTTCAATAATTGTTTCAGTAAAGTTAGATGGATTTGTAATGCTGTGTTCCACTTATTGAAATGTCAAATAAAACTGCACTTTCTTGAGCTCTGACAAGCGGATTTTTTTTAATTTTTTTTTTTTGTGAGGGTGGGAGAAGGATTCATCTGGTGTTGGCTGTGATATCTTTATATACAGTTTTATTAAAAATGAATTGCCTTTCTTCTTATTTTTAACCTCTGTTAATAAGGTTCCTAAATCTTAATATTCATTTTATCAAGTAATGTCTGCTACTACTTCAAAGAGTTTTAAAAACCCCACCATATTCATTTGATTTCAGTAATTTATCTGTGTGTGGAAGGCACTGCAATGAAATTCTCTTAGGTTGTTTGATTCGTTCAGGTATGCTCATTGCTTCTATAGTCATATCCGTTTTGAAATGCAGAAGACTGCTAATATATTAAATGATTGTTTAGTTTTTAAAATGAGTATAAATGGTGGACATATCTCTTTTTCTGTATTATTTAACTAAGTGTTTAAGATGTAAAGATAATATATTGTAGTCCATGAATTATATAGCCTGCTAACCTACATACAGGCGAGACCTCAACCATCGGCATGCCTAGCAACAAGCTAATTAACCTTCTTAGTGAAATGAGAAATTCATGGCAAATTACAGGTTAATTAGAATAGTGTCCTCTGAACACAAACGACTGATAAAGATCCTTTCCCTGCCCGCAGGTAAATACACGAGCAGGGTCTGCTAATAATAGCAGTTCGGCAGTCTCGGATTCTCTTCCAAGCAATAGGTAAGAGTCAAGAACGGAAGCGTGTGTTATGTTTTGTTTTCTTTTCTTTTATTAAAACAAAATGGTACCTTGTGTGTGGTAGTTGCCAAAGATGAGCGTGATGTTGAATGACTTTTTCAATATGACTAGTGGGCATGCGGGAGTGAAGTAGAGAAGACTGAATTCCCGTGATCCGTGGATCTTGTTAGACTCGTACTGCTGGTGTCTTTTTGCCCAAAGAAATAACTCTTTGCTGGGTATTTCAGATGGCTTTATCTTTTATAAAGTATCGAAATACCATTCAGGGGTGAGCAGATTTGTTTTAGTTGCTCTAATAATCACTGTCTATGGCGAGACCTGTATGTTCAGGTCTTCGTTGCTTATCTCATTCCAGGGATCTTTGATTTTAAAATTTGATATCCAATTCAGTAGGTTTGTCATTGTGGGGTACTATTTTTGAAAAATCTGAACAATCTGATTTTTGAAAGATCTACCCCATTTTGTGCAGTCTCAGCAGTTTTGGAGTCCATCTCCTTTATCTTTCTTTTTAGATTCCACTCCTGATTTCAGAACCCATATTAAGATCTTAAAAAGCAAGAGAACTCTCTCTCTTTTTTCCTAAAACTCCCTTTTATTACATGAACTGTTACTGGATGTCATTATACTTAATACTGATGTTAAAACAAACAGGGAAAAAAAAAAAGAACCAGAAAAACATTGTGTATTCTTAAAAGGGGGAAAAGTCTGGCTCCATCTTCTTCATAGCAGAGCATGTTTGAAATGTGGGAGTAGAAATCTCCAGACATCCCTTTCAACCTAAATTATTCTATTATTCTAATAAGCATATAATATTACATTTATCCGTGCATCAGCATGCTGCTCCCTTTTCTCTCCGAGAGCATATGGAAAAAAAATAATTGAGAGAGATGAACATGATCAAAGCCACAGTCATACTGTGTTAAGCGCGTTCAGTTGGTGGAGTGTCGGTACCCGCTCTGGGAGATGCCGCCAAGTGCTGCGGTGGTGGGACTGTCCCACAGCCCCTGTCTCTGCCTGGGGGGACTGGTGTGACGTGGTCACCCGTTGGCGAGGAGGATGCCACCCCACGTGGCTGGCAGCAGCGCTGGAGTTGTGATACAGTGGGTAGCCCCATTCAGGTACCACTAAAACCAGCTTTGATCTTTCCCTTTAGTGGCTTTGCTAATTGTCGAGATAAAAAAGGAAAGCCGATACCCTGTGTCAGGCTCCTCTGTCAAAGTTTGCCCCCATGCCGTGGGGAAGATCCTGTCCCAGACTCTTTAAGGAAAATAATAAATCTGAATGTCTTTATGAACTGCAGTCCTCCTCCCAATCTGTCATAGCACTGAACTAAAAAAAAAAGCGGCTTTCTGTCGCTGTTGTGCTTTGGCTTTCAGTACTTCCTGCACTTTGAGCTTGTTCTTAAAGTGCATTGAAAATGAGGTTTCTAGAAGATTCTTGTCACCTTATTTGGTGGTTAATTGCCATTCCTTTTCCGAAACCTTCTGCACTATGAGTTTGGTTTTTGAAGTAATTGAAAGTCTCTCTTTGTTTCATGTTCACAAATTGTTAGTCATGAAAGATGACAAGATCAACTTATGTTTCCTTGGAAAACTTAATTTTTCTTTAAAGTAGTCGTGGGAACAAGAGGCCTATTAAAGAACAAAGCCACCAAATAGGAAATCAGTGTTTTCACTGTTCTTGTTAATAATGATCTGTGATCAAGACACGTGCACATGCCTTTCAAGAATATATTATTTTGTACTTTTTTTTTAACTTCAGTAATAAGAGCAGAATGTCACTTTGAGATTAAGTTTTGCAGACATACTTCTACCCGGGCAGTTTGTTGTGTTGAACATACAAGGAATGGAGTTTGTCAAGGAAAGGAAAGGAGGTGAAGCAGTATTTTGTGAGTGGGTGGAATTAGTTTGGAGGCATTCATAGTTTTGCCTATGAAACACACCAAGCTGATAATTGTGGTTTATTAAAGTTCTCTTACAAGAAAAAAATAACATGGATCGTTTTGCCTGGTGTAAGACTACTGACACGGGAGTAGATTCTCCTGAAAAAGCACAGGGACTGCAGCAGCAAGCTGACCTGGAATGGATGCACATGGACTCGCCCCCCTCAACTTAGACATGTCCCCAAGATGCCTAAAGCAAGAGTTGTGCTCACCATGCTGCAAGCTGCCGTCAGCTGAGGTGGCGAGGCATCATTGGCAGCACCCCCTTCTGCTGCAGGTTTATTGAAATTATAGAGGGGTAACGCCTTAAGGGGCTTTAAAACAAGATAAGGCACCTGAAAACTAGATGTGACCTTACCTTTCTCTTGTTTTTTTGAAAGACCTGGTGTGTGAGAGTATCTTTTTTTTTTTTTCTTTTTCTTCTTTGAACTGACAAACAATAGGTTGTATCTCAAAGGGTAGTATAGTCAGGTATCTAAAAATACCTAGATATAGGTTTCTAAAGGTGAAAAACATACTGGTTTTCTTAAATGGTCATTGCTTCTCCATTTCTGCTTTCTGGAGTTTGAGGAGTAGCTATGCTGAACATCAGTCAGTGTTGTTAAAGTGAAATCTATCCAGAATGTGTAACCACAAACTTAACCTGCTGGCTTGTTTCTTATGGTTTCACTTCATTTTATAGAGTGAAATGGCACAGTCATTAAAAAGAATTGCCTCTTGTTTTTTCAGCTTAAAAAAATCTTCTGCAGAGCTGAAGAAAATACTTGCAAATGGCCAGGTAGGTGCACTGCATTCAGTCTTGGCTACATGCGCGTCTCGTTACTGCCTAATGCCGCGGTGATTGGCATGCCACAAATAGGTGGAGAGATGCTTACTGCTCATTTAGGTGTAATGTGTTCTTTTAATACAGAACTGGAGGGACCATGAAAACCTTCATGATATGAATGAGTTATGTGTCCTGATTTACTTTGATTGGCATAGCAATTTGCTTCCCATTTCTCAAAATGTGCTAATCAGATTTAGCTCCAAATAGATTGAAGTACCTCACACATGTTGCGCTCCTGCCACAATTTCAGGGAAGAGAGTTAATCAATTTTGAATAACTAAGTCAACTGCTCAGTTAGAATGACCTTCGTATTTTTTAGAGCAGTAGATGCTTAAATATTTAGCAGGTTCTTGCAAGGAACTGCTCTGTGCTATTTGGAATCACCTTATGTTGGAGCTTCTTAAAAAAAACCAAACAAACACAACACTAAACCAACAAACTAAAACACAAAAAAGAACTAAAACAAAGTTGTAGAAAGCTGTCTTGTTACTTTCTCTTCCTGCTCCAGGCATTCACATTCGGGCACCCAGAAGTGAAAGGTTTAATGTAACAATTGATGGACAAGTGGATGCCCTGGACAAACGGAGCAATCATTTTTACCCGTTTTGAGCTGAACATACGGGCAGGCTCGTAGTAGTGTAATGATATTAAATATACGCTGTTAAATTAAACTACCTTAAAAGAATCCCAGATTCTTCGGCACCAGCATAAATATGTTTTAATGTTTGTCATAGTGAAAGCCCTTTGATAGCCTTGGAGGCAGGCACCTGTCCGTTGCGATCAAGCTTGCCTATTAGGCTCTATTGACTGAGACATCTGTGTCACTGCAAATAAAAGACTCTTATTGATTTTCTTAACTGCTGTTCACTTCCCCTCCATGTTTCGAAGGCTGAAATCTTAATTATCTCAGATGCGTATTCAGTGCCTTCACACAATGACCTCTCCAAGCCTCATTGGCATTTCATGAATCAAGTAGTTGTAGTTGAGCGTGTCAAGAAGATAAAGGCTGGTCTTCGCGCTTGTCCTTCAGTCTCACCTGTAACATTGCGGGCTAATAGATGCGAGTGCCCCTCTCAAACGCGAGTCGAAGAGCCCAGTATTGCAACCTTGCCTTGTTTGGCACTGAATCCTTTGAATACAGCTTGGAAACGTACTTTTAAGCTTGTCAGCGTGCCTTACGTGCAGGCTTAGTTTGATATTCACAGATTCCTACCAGGTAGATTTGTTAATGTTTCACAATTATAGCTCAACAATGTATTTCTCTGGATAACTTAAAACTATGTAAGTACTAGAGTATGCTTCTGAACTTTTAAAATGAAGCTGATAATTACTCCAGTATTGCTATTTATTTTTTTTTAAATCAGAACTACTGAGCGTGAGTAGCTGTCTTGTTGTGATTGAGTCCATAAGCAGTATTGGGCATTTTATTTGTTCTAAGTAATAGAAATGAGTATTTTGTGTCCTCTGCAATAGATTGATAGAGATTTCTTTCCTGCGCAGTAGAATTTTAGAAAGAAACCGAAATTCTTATTGTGATATTAAAAAAAATGTTGCTTAAACCCATTAAAAAAAAAGAGAAAATTCAAAATAAGCTTTAATACTACCTTTTATTCCCCCTAATCTGATAGGAGTTACACTGCTTTCTGTCGAGAGAAAATGCTTTTTGTTACGCTGCGTTCTGTTCTGCAAAATTTGGTCACAGATCCATAACTGGGAATAGGTTTCTAGCTGTAACTTTAACTTTTCCCCCTTTTAAGGGATTAAGTCACACTTATCATTACTTAAATATGGCTTGGGTTATTATTTTTTATTATTTTTTGGCGGTTGATGCTTTCAGGCATTCATAATGATATTCCTCTAGTAGTTTCCATTTAGGTTTAATAAGGAATTCATATTAATCATTAAAAGAAGGGGACATGATTCTTCAACATAATCAAATATTGACAGGTTAGAAATAGCTTTCTGCCTAGGTTCATTGATATAGGTGATGTGATATAAATATTTATTTCTTTTCTGTCACTCAGAGTAAATGCCACCAATTGATTCAGCATTGATATAGTGTCAACAGTTCATAAGAAACATTTGACTGGCTTGTGTTTTCCGATTAGTCTCTGCTCTATAAAGTGGGATTTACTAAATCTCTTCAATTGTCTGCTCATAGAGTGTGACTGCTTTCTGAAACCATTATTGCTTCGATTCGTAAAGCAAAGGTATGGCTATAGGACTTCGCCTCTGTCAGGCCTCTACATATAAAATAAGGATTAATTGAGCATTTTGTTTTTAATGATTTACAAGAGATAGACACTGATTTCTTTCAAAAACAGCAGGTATAAGCAAGGGACGTTTTGTTTACTGATCCGTAATTGAAGTCTGTTTCGCTTATTCATTAATTCTGTTAATATTGGCATCCAATCAAACTTGGTTTTGCAGGTTTAATATTCCGTCCTTACTGTCGAGTTCATTGTTATTATGTTATCATTTTATGATTGAGAATCCAGTTTTCCCAGTAAAATAAATAAATCACCACATGTTTTTGGCATCTTTATTTGAGCCAGTAAATCACACTTTATCTCTCTATCCGTTGCTGGCAGATACTTGCTCCACCCCAGCCTTCCTGTTTCGCCCTGGGTTTCTGGTTGCTCTTTGTGCATAGAGGGAAGAAAGGGAGCTGGGCTGGCGGCGGGTGCAAGCAGCGCAGCATCGCACCACGGAGCCGCTCCTGTCGCTGGCTTTTTGTGAACGGTGTGAAGAAAACGCCCTCCTTTCACCAGTTAGGAAAAAAGCAAAAGAAAAGAGAATACGCTTTATGTCCCTGGTTCTGCTCAATTTCTTGCTTATAATTTGCATAACTGCCAAAAAAATTCTTCTTTTTTTCTTTTTATGTTCATGGCTTTGTGGATTCATTTGATTTCTCTGAAGAGTTTTGTTAAGAAGAACATTGCTGGGAATATGGGAAAGAGATGTTTGTTGTTACCTCAAAGCCTGGAGAATTAAAGTTCTCCAGCTTAGAAGAGCAGAACACAGCGTATGCTTTAAATTAATGAGTGCTGCAGTCTGAGCCACAGTATTCTTAGTGCAAAGGATCCAGTATAGATTCTTTATGTATTTTTAAACCCATTCATGAGTTATCGTTCCTCATGAGGTCTCTTTTTCTCTCTCTTCGTTTGCATTTTCTGATGGATGCAATAAGCAAGGTAGCTTTCAGTAATAAAATAAATAAATTTTTATTTTCATCATAAAGCTTGATACTTGAAAGAGCCGTTTCATACCCTCCTAAGATATCTGGCCCAGGTTTAACTACAAATAGGGAATAATGTAGAGTCAACTCCTGCTTGGAGGTATTTCTTTTTTTCAGCTTTTTTACTTTTTTTTTTTCTCTGAAATTTTGTCACAACTCAAGAGATTTTAACCTCGCTGGAAGAAATGCGTGGTATTTCCTGTGAGAAATAAGCATGCTTTTTATTTAGGTAGTAAAAAGAAAGAACACAAATTTTGGAGTTCATCATTTGTCCTTAAAATATGTTATTTTAAATCAATCAAATATTCAGTTTTCTCTTCCTAAGCCATGCTGACTATTGACTCTTTAGGGTATTTCGGCTTGTTACCGTCATTTACTTGGTCCAGCTGAAGCCAGGAGCAAAGTTCCTCGTGCCTTCACTGTCACCATATGAAAAGGGGATGCTTAAACAGGGCTTAGGAACTGAGGGGCACCTGTTCCCACTGAATTTCAAAAGCCATCTCAGCAGTTGGATAAATAGAGATAGTTGGCTTAGGGCGAGCTCTGCGTGGCTCACAGCGTGGCGCTGGTGGTACTTGAAGTTGCCCGTCTGAAGCTCTCTCAGATGTGCTTGCACGATCCCAGATAGCAGGCCAGGCATGGCGTTAGGGGGCTTGGGATGCCTTTTAACACACAAAGATGGCAGTCTTTAAGCAGCCTTGCCAAATCATGTAAAATGTTTAACTGGGTACCCTGTAAAATATAAATAGCTGCTAGAAACAGGTTAATGTTTGCTAGCAAAATAGCTTTGAAAAATGGAATTTGGCCAATCGTTTACTACGTAGAGTGACCGGACCATGGGGCGATCTTTTTGGAATAGAAAATGTACACAGCCTAGGATTTTTTCTGATTAAAATACTTATTTTCAAATATACACGTGCATTGCAAAAAGACATCTTTACTTATTTAGCTGGAAAAGCAGTAGAACTGTATTTATACAGGAGAAGGTTGAACTGTAGTTTTTACATTTGAATTGCTCATTCAGCAATATACGAAGCTTTTTACAAAAGCCATACCAGCAAGATTCCAAAGTCCAGCATCTGCAAAGTACAATGCTAGTGTCAGGCTTCTACTTGAGTATCTGAGGATATCGTCGTATCTGGAGAGTTGTCCTAGTGAACGGAAAGATAGAGGCAAATAATTAGTTGTGTATTTCAAGGAAAATGGTTTTCATTGGATAGCAATTCAGACTTTTTTTTCCAAAGGTTTGCTTTAGATAAAAGGTGTAGAAATTGAGCACTATGAAGCAATTCTACTGACAGAACTGTCACTCGATTAGTATCAATTATGCTGATTCCAGAATAAATCATAAACTTTTCTAGCCCTAGTTAAGATGACAGTTTTCTGTTGGATTGTTTCCATTCACCTCCAACTTTGGCTTTGGTTATGTGCTGTTCTGGAGACCCTTTTCCTATCAGTATCTGTGACCTGACCCTCTTGAGCTATATTATATCATTCCATTTTGACACCTTTTATCAAACTTTAATGAAATGACCCAGGCAAACAAATTGTCATTAAACTTTCCATCACTTTGTCCCTTGGTATCGTCTTTTATAAATTGGACAGCAAATGTTGTATTGATCTTCTCGTTCTTGCAGCTGAACTTGAAATGACCCAGACTGCTTGTTGTTTATGGCCTAGAGTTGCTTTTCCTTGACACTTCCATCCACAGCATGACATCTCTTTTGTTTTTCTTTCTTTCTTGTGGAGATGAATGAACAAGACATACGGTATCGAGACATCCTCGGTCATGGCAATGGAGGCACAGTCTACAAGTGAGTGTTGAATTTCACTTAAAAATTTTTGAAAATAAAATTTAACAGCGCTTTTTTTTTTTTTCTTCATGTGTATTGTAGGTGGGCCATCGCTGCTATGCAGAAAAGATCATAAAATAAAATCTTAATATAAACTTTTTAAGAATTCTGTTTACATATTTACAAGGTATCTCCTCTTGGGTGCCGTCAGGGCTGGTGCATTTTTATTATCTTTTTAATACTTAGCTTTGAATCCCTCCTGGGTAACAAGTTAATGGTTCAGAAGTGGATCTTGAAATGTCCTGAAGCATAATGAATTGCCGTCAGTATTTGCAATGCCATTATTCTTGCTGGCTCACCGCGCCCTTCGCTAGCCCAGTACCGAGAGTGACACCGGGGGATGACATGACACCATTGCTTGGCCTTTCTCTACCAACTCACAATTAGCGAATACCCCTTTCTCTCTCTCGGTGACTTCCCTCCCTCACGAGCAGCTTCGCACACAGGCTGATGAATATATTAAATGATAAACTCCCCCGAATTTTGGTAGTGAAGCTTATACCCTGCAGCCAGTATTAATTTTAATATTGTAAAGATTATAATAGCAGAGATATAGTTTTCTCGACAGGAAAGTCTTTCTCATGCATAGTGCAAAGTTTAAACTACATAATGTAATATCTGGTACTTAATAGTCTGCAGTGGTGTATGAAAAATATTCCACTAGGAATTAAGAAATCCATACTTTGTAAGAAAGCCCTGAGGGAGTAATAAAGGTTTCCTCCGGAGAGCTATTTACCATATACAGTAACCCAGCATCCCATTATGATTTTGTTTATACCTTAGACATTTTAACTTTGATATTAACATTTTTTTAAAATGTTTTAAAAGCCACGGTGCATTTAGTTTAGTTTCTAATTGGCTGTCAGCGTGGCAAAACGACTCTCCTTGCAGAAAGTTTAGTGAAAATGGACTTCCAAAACCTTAAAGAAACAAATCTGGTCTTTGAATGGACTCTTCAGAAATCAGGTTAGCCTTGTAGGTGGAATGTAGTTCAGAAACCTCATTGATGTTCACTTGTAAAGAGATATTCCTAGACCAAGAAAGTTGCAGAAATGGTGTTGTTTTTTACTTTATAATAAAAAAGGTTTGAGAGAGAGTGGTGAAGTTTACAGCTCAGTCAGTGACTTCTTGATGTTTTCTGATGTAGAGAAGGCTGCTTCCCTCTCACCCCTACTGACGGAGGCTCTGGGAGCAACATAGGTGGGAGAAGCATCGCAAAGGAAGGCCACGTGCTCGGATCCCTGTGGAAGGCGGTTGAGGCACAGTTAGGGACAAGGAATATCCCAGACAGTGAGGAAACCCACCTTGTTACCCAGTGCTGGGTCGTTTTCTTTAGAGAAGGAGCTGAAATAAGAAGCTAACAATGTGAAATCCTGAGCGGTGCAAGAATGGCCATGCTAGGTCTCTCCCCTTCATCCTGTGTCTGAGAGTGGCCGAAGTCTAAGGAATGTGAACCAAGGCAGGTGAACACGTGTTTTTGCGCTGAGGGTCTGCTGAACTTTGTGTCTGTTTGCCAACTTGTGTCTGCCCCAGTCCAAGGAACAGCTCTGTTCCTCGTTTGCCGGGTGTGCTTAGTGTGTACAATCATATGGTGTTTTTAGGTGCAGAAGGTGGTATAAAAATATCTCATTCTTTTATAATGTTGCCATATGCATAGTATGTATTTCACATTTCGTAAAATTCGTACGGGAAATCTCGATAAAAGGCTACGTAAAGCCAAACTTGCACTTTTTGATGACTTCTTGTGTTTCTGAAAGGTAGTATAGCTACCTGTCTGCTTTGTGTTTAATACTTTTACAAAAATATTTTTCTCTTGTGGTAAATACTACCTGACTAAGAGTCTGGAGGAGTGATGAAGGAAGAGAGATGTGAACACTGAAGGCGCAGAGGATAATAGCACAGGAGGGAACGCATAGTACCTCTGGCACTTCTCCATTGACTTGCTGCATTGTGTGGGCTGATGCTGTGATCTGCTTCGTTAAGTGGCTGAGTTTTGCATTTGCCTGTAATTTGGGAAAGCAAAAAACTTGACCTGTGAACACATGAGCCCTCTTTTATGTCAGGGAAGTATTTCTACCTTTCTTTTTCCTTTTATTTTGTTCATAGTTTAAATTAGCAGCTGCAGTGACTTCACAGTATTTTCTCCAGCGCAGGTGAATGCACACCGTTTTTACGTGTGGATGTTTTACACGTTCCTGAAGTTTGACTTCCTTTGCAATGCAAACAACAGCAGGATATAAATGTGAAATATGGTTTTGTCACAAAACTGGATTCTAAGCTATGCATTCCTCTTTAATGTTCCTGAGTTTTTCTGGTGCATTGGATTGAAGAGTTGGACCAATTTCCTCTTTCATCCCTGAAGAGGTGCTGGTTGCCGTCGTTGCAGGGAGTTGACGGTTACCGTGCCGTGGTGATGTGCTTTGGACAAAGCACAGACAGACCTTCCTACCTTGGAACAATCCCCCCTTCCTAAAAGGGAGCCGTTTCTCCCTCGCCAAAGGAGCCTCTGTGCTACACAAGCCAATAAGAAATTGCAAAATGGAATACTTAAAGGTAGCTGGATTGCACTAGTCATAGATAGCAGCCCACATATATTTTATTCCGGTAAATCAATGGCCATTTGTCAAATAAAATTAATTGCAAACGTTTGGCTGTTTTCCTCTTCCAGCATTCCGTGCTGTGGGTTTGTTTCAGAGGAGGCTGTGTGTAGTATTGATCTGAATGTAAAGAACGAGCATGTCTATGTGGTATCTTCTTTTTTTTTTTTTTTTTCCCTTTCTAGCTCTTTATACTAAGTCATATCCATTATGGCAATGATATATTATCAGCATTCAGCAAACAAGATAGCATGTCGCAGGTCGCTGAGCAAAAATTTTCAACCTCTCTTTCCACGTGAATTAACTACTATTGAAATAGTTTATTGAGATTGAAGTATTGATCACTTCTCATGCTAACCTTGGCTTAAGGGGGGAGAGGGGAGGTGGTTTTGTTCTCTTTGGAAGACACTATGTTTAGTTAGAAAATGTATTTCATTTATTTGGGTTCTTTACAGCTGCAGCTGTTTTATTGCTTGCAGAAGAGGTATCTTAGCTTTATTTTTATGACAGTATAATTATACTTTAGAAATACACTTGATTACTGTGTGTAGCAAAATTGTTCCAGTATATTGGTTTGGCCAATATTGCTATACAAACAACTTTTCAGTCAATTGAGTCTGGTAAAAAAATCAATACTTTATAGCAATATTTCTAGTGAGAACTTGCTGAATCTAAATGTTTTTCCTGTTCTAGAAAGAAGGAATTTTATAGGTGTTTGACATCTTATTTTCCCCTACCTTTTGATACGCTATTTTCTTAATTAAGGAATGATAACAATTAGAGTTAGATACTACAAAGCCAGCTAATTATTCTGGCTTTCTGATTACTTGTATTTTCAAAAATATGTGAGAACATATAAATAATCCCAAACTCTATATTCAGAAATTATCTTTGAATATACAAACAATCAGTGAGCAAGAATTGTCCCAC
Source organism: Rhinoptilus africanus (assembly GCA_013400135.1). Classification (NCBI taxonomy): domain Eukaryota; kingdom Metazoa; phylum Chordata; class Aves; order Charadriiformes; family Glareolidae; genus Rhinoptilus; species Rhinoptilus africanus. The sequence continues at coordinate 111,764 of VXBO01000767.1, read as the reverse complement.
TGGTGCGTAGCGGGCAGCGCGTACCCTGTCTTGAGTAAAGGTTATCGAGTGAGTGATGAAATCTGCGGTAACAAACACTGGAAATACCCTGGTGTTCTTCTCTTCTGTTTGCCAGTTGTTGCAGGTATTTTACCTCGTTAACTGGGATTTCCGCTTCCCGTGGAGTATTATAAGCCTGATGCTATGAATTTTTGGAAGCTCTCAGCTGCCATTATTTTGTGGAGATTTGCACCTTTCCTGACAAGAAGGCGCTAAGACCGTTACCCTGGGAGATGTGTGACCTTCCAGCTCTGCAGCAGACTTTCTGATTTTTCTGTGAACTATTTTATAGAAGCTGGTAGGATGGAGAATGCAGGGTCTGGGCTGCTTCACAGCACAAGAAAACATCTTTGTAGCAGTACATCTGTGGTATTTACTTAAATTGGATTTTTTTTGAAAAAAAATTGTTCACTGGTAAGTCCAAAAGATTTAAAGTACGTGCTTCTGTGCTGCGTCTCTTAGCTCCATCGTTGGCTGCAGAGCTCGGAGAGACTGTTTTGATAAGACTGCTCCTTTTTACTTCAGTGAAAGGAGGTTAACATTTTGGTTTGTAATGGGTTGTATACACTCGGCCAGCCAGTCTCGGGAGTAGCTACGTTAAATTATTTAGACCTCAAATCCTTAGTTGTGTATATTTTGAACCTAAATATTACAAAGTAGAGGTATTTATCTTTGGCAAATAATTACTCTGTGAAGTCTCTCTCACATGGCACATCAAAATTACCACTATTTCCTTCCCTTACATACAAGCAAAAATAATATTTTTCTTATTTCATGTGTTCTAGTTTTTCCTTTGCAGTTGTAGGTAATGAGAAGCGAGATGTTCAAGGCATGCTGTTTAGGGGATGGTGTAGCCTTCTGCGTGCCTGGGATTTTTTAAAAAATGTGTGTTTTGTATGGTTTGTAAATCTTTGGATTCTCTTAGAGGAGTCTTGAGTAGCAGCAAGCTGTAACACTGGATACTGAAATAAACATAAAGCCCCAATGATGTCGTAATTAATTTGTGAAGTTACCTAGTATTGGGGAGAGAGGGCAAACGAGGGAGAATCGGTAATCATCTCTGCAAAATGCTGTTAAACCAGACGGCTTCACTTTAAGTTGAGTAATTGGGAGAGAAGAGGCTGTTGATGATGTACCGCCCGGAAGAATCGTATAGCTAGGGAAAATAGGGATAAATGCGGAAGCTTAATTTGTTTAGGCAATTTACTTGAGCAGTTTTGCTGTTCGGTTGAAGTTGTACGTTCCAGCATATGCCCGTTTCTTTATTCTCTATCTCAGCCAACCTTGGGGTGCCCCATTAGCACGTTAAACATAGCGCCTGGCAAGACAGCTGGGGAGTTGCTATCTCTTGCAAGACAGCCTGCAAGCTGTGCCTCGCGAGTGCGTTGCAGATCCTCTGACACTAGCAAGGAAAAGTGGGGTCGGTTCTGGAGCCAGGAAGCTGAGGGAGGTTTAGCTGTGTTTGAGAGGAGAGGAGGTGGAGGTGATTTAGCTCCGTTTGCTGGAACGGTGGTGGCCAGAGGTTGTTACGCCTTGAGGAGCTTTGGCTCAGCAAGGTTCGCTCCTTCTGGCTGGTCGTACGGCTTGTGCTGCCCAGCGCTGGTGCTGCCATGAAGGAGCTCCCTCAGGAGGGTCTCTATAGTCCCAGTTTGTTCTTTAAAAGTGGTAACTGTCATGTACCTCGGATGTTGTGGGAAGCCAGTCTAAACCTAAGCAGAGCTGTTGCTCTCCTCTGTTCATTCCTTTCTGGTTTTTTGTGTGAAAGTGCAATAAATAACATTAATGTATCCCTCTTCAAAATCCTTTTGTTCACAGAGTGTTTTGGCCCTTTTGCAAAGGAGGCTAGTGTCGTCCTCTGCACACGGCGGAGGGTAAACGGAGGCAGAGAGGGAAGTGATCTTCCCAAGGTAGCAAAGCAGCGACAGAAGCAGGAATGGAGCCCACAGCTGCGGGATCCCAGCACTGCCCCTGCCCTGGGCGGCTTCGCTGGTGGCGAGCTTTTCAAGGGGGGGTCTCGCGATGTTTCACACGCGCTGCTTGGCCCAGCCTGGTGCTTGGTGCAGCTCTGGGGGAAAAAAGGAAGTGCAGGCGGGTTCAATGTTTTCTTTGGCATTAAAACAAATCTGCGTCCATGTAAAGTCTGAAAATCACATCTCCCTGCGTTCTTATGTTGCAATTGTGAAGGCATTTTCCTTCATTTCCCTTCCCAGACTACATTCACTTTCTGTTTTTCTTGTTTTGTTTTATTTTTAGTCACACTGAAAAGAGCATTGGAACAATAATAGCTGGACTAAGTTAGAAATACCCCCCCAAATTTCTGCATATTATCATTGCAGTTTAAACAAGACTGACCAGTGATTGCTGTTCACTTGTTTCTTTTGACCCCCAGCTATCACTTGCCTGTGTCATAAAATCTGTTATGCACAAAAGTGCATAAAATGAAGATAAAGTGCCTCCTTCAAGTCTGACAAAAACCATTCCTTTGCAGAATGGTAGCTGCAGCGAAAGTAAATAAATGAATGGACAGCAATCACAGCCTAGTTGATGAAACTGTTCAATTAAAGCACAGGCATTTACATGGTGTAATTTCCCTAAATTGCCAATGAGCCCCTTTAGACACAACCAGTGTTCAAATTGATTTCAGCATTGATTTTGGCTGAAGCTGATAAATTTCTGCTTGTTAGTTAAAGTAATTTTGCAGAAGACTTTGTACTGCAGTATTGAAGTGTTCATTTAGCTGATGGTTAAAAGAGGAGTTATTTACAGAGGGTTCTACTGTTGTTCTGAGATGGGACAATTCCCCGGTCATCTTTTTACTTTTAATTTTTAAGCTTCAGTATACAATCAATAGGTTATTGAAACTGATTAAAATGTATCCAGCCAGCTGCCTATGGCTGTTTAATTAGAAACTGGATGATTCTTAAATTAAAGTTGTTTTGTTTGCATTGTATGCCCATGGCTTGGAAGATTAAGCAAATAGTAATCCTGAATATCTGAGTTTGTTCTTACCAGTGAGTGAGGTGATATGTGAGCGAAATGCAGCTCGCCCCGACGCGGGCGATATCATCTGTTCCTTGGTTACAAATAACACTCCTGTAGTAGAGAATTGGTGGAATTTGCCACAGCCAGGCTATGCCAAGCTTATAGGCACTGACTCTTCCCTAATGTAGAATACATTTTAAATAAAGCTTTTGCTCATAGAGTTGAATGTGAGATGATCCGGGACAGAAGAACATGTATTTAGGTAGGAATGGTTTTTTGCCGTTATGCTGCCAGTGTTGTGTTTCAGCCTCTCTCCTTAACGTCTGTTTGATGTCTCTGAAGAACAGTGGGCGTAACAACACCAGCGAGGTTGATGCTGATTTTTTTTCCATTTCTTTTCACCCTGGTTTCTTTGAAAATGCTTATTCAAAATGGTAAAATTAACTGCTGAGATATCCACTGATCGTCATAAGGATTAGCCAGCCATACCCAGCTCCACTGCGCAGCCAGCTTTCCCGTACATCACCGCAGCTGTTGGAATGATCATGGCAAGGAGCGATTCAAGAGGAGCAATGCAAAAATTATTTTTTTTTTCTAGCATGTTGCTCATGACGGTGGTATCTGAGTGCAGTCCAGTAGTGATTGAGCGGTATGACTGACCTCATGGTGTTTATGCTCTCAACCTGCTCCCGGGGAAGAGCAAGCTTTCTACTTGAAACCGAATTGTGATTAGGAGAAAACTCTTTCAAGTATTGCAGCAGTGAATACCTAGAAAATTTCTGATTCTTGGCACAGTTCTCTTTTTCTACTACTGAATTTCTGAGCAGCTCTGGTTTTCTGTAATAGTTGTTACGCTGTGAGTGTCCTGAACATATCTCTTGCGAACAAATGGTTTGATAATGCAGAAAATCCAGCTTCAGCTCTCCTTATGGAGAGATGTAAGCATCTAAACTGCCATCACTGGAGGATGTGACATGCTTTTGGGCTCACTGCTTCAAATTTCTTCCAAAAATTGTGATGGGTTCCTTTTGTACTGGCAGGCTTTGTCAGATAACGCCTGTCCGTGTCAGTCTACACTTAGGACTGCTCTGCTGTCTTTTGTCCTTTGAGCTAGTTTAAAGCCAGCAGCTGAAATACATTCCTGTGTCTGCATCTGATCTGGGCTGGTCCTCTGGTCGTAGGTGACCTAGTATTGGTGGTGGCGGTGGCACCACAGTCTCCTCAAGCTGTGTCAAGGCTAAGCCGTCTCCGCCTTTAGTCCTTTCTGTCTGTACGGGTTCTCTCTAAGGAACAGGCACTGAATTGCAATGGGATGGGTGTGAGGAGAAAGGCTTGTAATCCAGTTTTCAAAGGATGACCCTGAATGTTTGGCTGCAGTGGAGAAGGAAGAGTAATGCGAGTGGTAACAGATGGAAATAGTAGTAGGTTACAGCATAAAGAGGTGAGGGATTCATTCTGCTGTGCTTAGGTTTGGATGCCAAAACCACCTCTTTCCCACAGAGATGGGTTAAGTGAGACATTTTGCTACTCGTCATTTTCTTTATGCAGGTTCTAGTGCCAATTTTGCTCTTTTGAAAAGTTTAAAATTTAGATACAAGTATTTTTTGTTTGGTTTCTACTTTAACAACAAATCATTTTGCAATCAGTACTCAAGCATCTGTAATGGGATTTTAGATAGAGGGGAGGTTGGTGGAGATTGCTGTTTGAACTAGCACAGTCCCCATAAAAGCTCCTTTTTACAACTGCTGTGCACTTTGGATTTCCTGTTTTAACAGCCAGAGAGTCAGGCTAATGTGTTTGTCTATTGCAGAAGGCAACAACTGTCAAAGTGTTTATTTCCTAGAAACATTTTGAATCTGTTTCTTTAGATGGCCATCTGAGTACGTGACAATTCTATCATTAGACTGCCAGAGTCTCTCCAGGAGCACGACAGACAGTGGCAGTACTAGGAAAAAAGGGCGGGGGGGGTTGGGGGGAGAGAAAAAATTAACAGTAAACCAAATCTGTGGGTGATTTGCTGCATATAGTTTGCAGCTGGTGACTGGCATGTGGTTCTGCAGTGCATAACACTTAGAGAATTGTATTCATCTTGCGCGACACTGACACAGCCATTTTGCTCTAGGTTATTTCTCATAGAGCAGGAAAATGTTCAGTTTGACTTCATTTTGTGCCCTTACATCTGAAGGTGCTGCTTGCTACAACCATAGCATTTTGTGTTAACTTTTAAACTCAAATAAGAAACCTAGGGCTTCCGTGTGTACGTTCATTTCCATTGGAAAATACTCTGCCTCGATCCCAGAGACCTTTTGTGTGCGTTACTCTGTGCGTCGAGTGAGGAGGGTGTCTGGAGGACCTCCTCCAGTTCATCGGTGCAGTGCTACAGGTGAGCTGGTACAGGTATGGGAAACGGGACGGTATTTGTGATTCTTGTGCAGTGAAGTGATGTCTTCGTGTTTTTAACAAACGTGTGTGATGAATACATACCACGGTGTGAAGCAGAAGGAGGTGTATCAGGGAAAGAGAACCTGAAATCTTTGATTTTATATTTACTTTGTGGCTGCAGGTTGCCACTTTGGGATGTTCATATTGGACATTAGGAGAAACCTCTTTGCAAGTAAGATGGTGGAGCGCTCTAGCAGCCCATGAGAGAGGCAGGGGGATCTCCATCCTTGAGGCTTTCAGTACAGAGCTGGACAAAGCCATGGCTGACCTTGTCTGCTGCTACAGTCCCACTTCGAGAGGGAGGTTGTATTAGATGGTCTGCAGAGGTCCCTTTCAACCACCCCTTCATCTACTGAAAGCACTGTTTAGCCAAATGACACACCGAGATTTTGTGTGAGCCAGTAAAGCTACGGCAGATCTGAGTTTGTGGCAGTAGCTGTAAGTTTCTGTGGTACGTGGAGCAGAGGGGAGCGTTGCATCCCTGCGTCCTGCAGTCACATGGCTGATGGAACGGTACTGTCAGTACATCATTTTGTCATATTTGCTGATGCTAGTTATATTTCTAGGAAGGGAAGGGGCTGACTCATTGGCATAGCAGACAGGTCATGGCTTTCCCTTGAATCATTTGGTCTTGCCAAGGAATATCTTATTGATTAGAAATTGTTTCCATGGCTATTGGGGGCAAAAATAGAAAAATATATGCTGGTGACCGGAGTGAACAGCTGGGAAGCAGGATCTTCTGCCTAGTAGGCTGCTGCAGGCTTCTGTAGCGCGCTCTGCATCAGCATGAAGGAGCATGGTATAATCATTTTAATGATTATTTGCTTTTAGGAAGAGGCTGCGTTTATTTTGAGTTTTCGGGTACTAGTAAACTTAGTCTGTAGTGCAAGTTATTGTACGTGTTTGGAAAAGCTGTTTGAGAAAGCTCAGGGATCTTTGCATACTAAGTCCATGCTTCCGATGTGGCCATCCTTAAGTCACTCCTATGTGGGCAAATGCTTTACAACTAAAAATGAGAAAACAAGTTGAAAATTGCTGTTTCTCTTGAGTGCCTGCGTGTTGAAACCTGAAGTTAATTCTTTGCTTGTGCTGGAAGAAATTATACCACAATGACAGCAAGTAATGCAGCTCCCCGCTGTGCTGTTAGGTGAAACTTCTCCCAGGGAGAATATCAAATTATGGGTCTTAGCAAGTTAAAAGAGGGAGAAATTTTTTGGTTTACATTTAAGCTATTTATTAATAAATGTATTTATTAAACTACTTATTAATTTATTATTTCCAACCCAACAGATTCTAAGATTAAGCTTGTGCATGTTCTGTTTGGTTGGGTTTGTTTGTTTTACTGTTGAACTAAGTGAGTAGAAACTCCCTATATTCGTGTATGAATTTTTTAGCATTAAATATTAGGATGGGATATGGTTTATTTCATAAAGAGGATTGAACAAAAACATCTTGCATTTCTCCTCTGGTTTTCTTTGCAGTAGACCTCAGGAAGAACAAAGCAGGCAATGTGAAATTCAGTTACCTTTTTCTTCCTTTTCCTTTTAAAACAGAAGCCAGCTGCTTCTGACACTTCCATTTTTTAATTTGCTTTCCTGTGGAAACACATCTTGTATATGGGGGGGAGAGATGCCGAGGAGCTGGCAGTTCCCCTAAAGCCCTATTCTAGTTTTCCATGATATTGATTTTTATTTTCTGGAACACAAGGGGATGCACACGTCGTCCTCGGTAGTCCATCAGAAGTTTTTTCCGGCTTAGCTGGAGGGCTTTGTTCAAGCAGAGCGCACACTTGCTCACGCCGTCTTTCTTATTCCCCGGAATAACCCAGCTTTTGCCACGGAGCTGGGCAGGCTGCCTTTGCCGCGCTCCCTGAGGGGCACTCTCAGTTTTCTGAGTAGAGGAGACAAAGTTATGCTAAAGCGCTTGGCTCCCTCCAGGGCTTTAAGTGTCTAGGGATATGGTTAATAGTCAAGGTTAATAAAATATTTGACACAACTGTGCCAGTCTTGCTTAGAAGCTGTTCATTGTAATGGATGTAGGGGGCTCAGAATAACGAACTCCAGTGGGAATGTGAAGGAAGAGATTTAAATTTGTTTTTCCCAGTGGGAATGTTTCAAAGTACATGGTGGTTGAAGTCTGCCTGTCCTTTTCTTATACAATGTGGCGCAGCTTTAAGCCAAGCTCTCCGCATCATGTGCTTTGCGTGTTCCCTAGGAGAACTTCCCAAAAGGAGATGACATCTGCGCCCTCCATCTCGCGTTAGCTCAGTGTGCCAGACAGGGGCGGGGAAAGGCCCCCCAAAATTCACCTTCTCCCTATCCAGCTTTCTTGCTGTGTTTTTCCCCTTTTCTCGGAGCTCATCCAGTGCTTTCTTTGTTGCTGCCTTTGTTGCTGGAATATTTTTTTTTTCTTAGATATGAAAGTTGGTACTTTCTTTTCTCCATCCTCCCTGAAGATTTCTTCCTCCTTTTGTGAAATCTGTACAAACTTTTTTTGGGTGATCAGTCTGAGTTATTAAAACTTAGTTTTAAGTCAGCAACAATCTCTTCACTTGATCCCTGCATCCGGTACTGCTAATATTAAGGGGTGCACTTCTTCCTACCTTCTGTTCATCGGCGTTCTCCTCATCTGGTGGTTATTGAATTGGTTACTCAATGGAGTGCAGAGTTTGTCCCCTATCTGTATTGGACACAGGAACTACAATATACTTTTGAGCATCAAGAACAGTTTGCTTACCTGAAGAATTTTAATTTTCTGGGGAAAATTAGCGTGAATTATTTTCTTATATCCCATATGTATTCTGAGACTAAGATACAGTTTTCAGCCACTGGCCTTTACTCTTCCCTTTGAAGATGTCAGCAAAGATCAGCTTAAGATATCTTCAACTTTTTGTACTATCTTGTCTTCTCACAGGCACACAGCAGCTATGTTCAGTCAGGCCTTGGTGAATTTGAAAAGAACGCATCATCTTGTAAGATTGATATCCCAGAATGAATTTCTGAACTCTGCGCTTTTTTTAGTAACTTTAATCATCCTCAGCCATAAAACACCGTGGCTACTGTAGCTAACAACTGTCTATTTTAAAATAAAATTAAAAATTAGTTGGGTGCAGCATGCTGGAATTACAGTTTCTCTATGTGCAGAAATTGGGCACCAAATGAAATATCTGATTGCAGTTCTGGGGTGTTTTTTTTTCTACTATTTTAATAAATACTGTTTCAATATTTTCCAATATGTACCCAAAAAGTATTTTTAGTAGTGGAGGAAGTTGTTAGTAATGTCATAGCATTTCCATTAGTTTGCCCATAAAATAATAATACATCAAGCTTGTGGTAGGTGCAGTTCTCCAACTAACCTGGGTGGCATCTAGATCAGGTGCTGCATAAGAATATATTCTTAATTTGTCCCGATATCTGTTAGGAATTTCCTTTCCAGAGAGTAAAAGGAGCAGTGCGTGCCATGGCTTTTGTCCTATCCAGTCCCAGTTTAACTTAGAGGCAGAGAGGGAAGGGGGAGTGCACATTGGAACCAGCTTCCTGCGGTTGGCAGATTGCAGCAGAACTTAAATAATAGCTTTTATATTTTCAGTAGTTGACACTGGCATCAAGTGTTCAAAATGACTTTTTAAACTTCTCATTGCAGCGGTTGGCTCTCTTTCTCTTCGATTTCTCCTTAATAAATGATTTATAGCCGCCTCTTCTCAATCATCCGTTTGGGCTTTTGCAGTGGGTCAAAAATCAAACCAAACCCAAACCCCAACAAAAAAAAAAATTAACTTGTTTTCCCAGAGTTGGGAATAGAATTTTGAAAAACGTCAAAGCAGCGTTTTCCTTGAATATTTTGCGTTTCAATGCATTTAATTTCTGCTCTTTACATTTGTCTTTAAGTACTTCAGCAGCTATTTAGCAACTGTTTTCACTCGTCTTTAACATCCACTTGTCTTTACTGTTAGGCGCCGCTCAATGCGGTTTCCTAGCAAGAGGAGTTGTTGTTGTTGCAACTGTTTATTAGGCGACATCATTTGCCAACCATCCTGGAAGATTTTTAAGTGTGTGTTCACTGAAATGTGGAGCGTTGCTCAGGAACCTTTTTGCTACTTTGCTTTGTTTAATGATCTGGTTCTACAATGATGTTTACTTATTTTTGGAGGTGACACTGAAATCTGAGAGTTGACTCTTGAGATGAGACTTCACATTACTTATAGAGTATGAATATTAGTTTAATCTCTTCGTAGACATCCGTAGACTTACCGACGGGTGCAGTATGCACAAAGAGTGTGTTTTCCTTCATGCTGTGCACGTTACTCTGGGATTTTTTTAGTGCATCCTTCTGAAGCTACATAAAGGTACTAAATCTTCCGACTTTAGCTGTGCTGACTGTAACCAAAATGATCAATTCCAACTTACAGTTCTACATAATATCTAGCAAAAACGTTTTCCCTACACGCTCATTGGAACGGGTAATTACTGTAGCAACTACAGACTAATTTGAAGTGTTAGCTGTTAATTAAAACACTACGGAGGTGTACGGTTGTCTTTTGGTGTAACCAAAGCTCCTATTCAAACTTCATTAATCACTTTACAGTTATTGTGTTGAGGAAGGTCAGGACAATGGAGATGCCGGATCAGCCTGGAGTAAACAAATTCCTTTCCTCCCAGGTAGCAGGGCATTTGCAGAGCCACTGGACATGCTCTACCCATGGGCATGGTATCTCCTTTGTGATCCAATTCTCAGCGATAATTAAATGTTAAATTGGTACTGTCAGTGCTCTGTAAACCAAACCAGGTATCTGCCCTCTGCTGGAAATTTAACCCAAACTTCCACGGATGAATTAGCGTGCATCATAATTAAATAATCAAGTCTTCCCTTTTAATTCACTTGGAAACAGGAGATCTCTCTTATGGAAAAAAGATCAGCTTTCTTGACAGGCTAATTAAGTTGCCAAACTGTCCGGCACAGTACATATTAAGCTAACAGACGTTAAGCATGCTATCTCAACCTGTTCATTTTCTTATCATTTCTGCTCATCTTAAGTCCATAATGTTTTGCCACTGTTGATTCATCCATAGTTACAGCAGAGCTCGTTTCCTCCCTTGGATTCATTGGTTGCGTGTTCAGCCACCGGTCTGCCACAGCTTCGGCTGATGATTTTGCTTCTTGCGTGTTGTCCTGATAGTAAATAACAATGATTTTTAGTGTGTCTTTTTAAACCGTGTTTGTTCCTAAAAGCTCATGCCACTCGGTTACATAAATGTTTATCCATGAGTTATTAGATTAAGGTGAAGTTTTTAGAAACTTCCAAGCTATTAACAGAAATTATAGAAGCACTCTGGGTTATAAATAAGATTAAACAACAGTCTCGCCTTGTGCTACGTATGATTTTGCATGCAAAAAAAAAACTCTATTAAAGCCTTTCTTCTTCAGTAATAATTGCTAGAGGTATAGAGTGGTAAAACATTATAATTCTTTAAAGTTAGTGCCACATATATGACATTACTGTGCATAGTGTCATAAATCAGTATGAGACAATAAAACTAGTGAAGAGGAAAACCTTTAATGGTTTTGGTTTTATGCAAAATTACATTGGATTTTTAGTAGATTTTCTTTTTTTCACCTATCTTTTTATTTTCATGAGTTCATGGTTAGGAATACACGAGCCATTGTTAAATAGCCAATTATGAATATTTGCCTTCAGAAATTAAGACAAACTGCTCTTGGAATACTGTGGAAAATTATTTTGGGTACACGTGAGCATTAACAATAATGCTTGTGAACATTGTATGTGCGCCCACACGCCAATGTTAAATACAAATGCAGAAAGTTCATTCCACTGGTATTTTCTGTGAGTCCTTAGGTTACAGTAAAGAATCAGTCATTACCTGGTGTACTTTAATTGATATAGCTGTGTATCTCGCTGTCTTACCACTGAAAATACCCTTAGGATGGGCAAACTTGTGTGATAAACCTTGTTTTACACAAAGATTCTGAATAACAGATATATTGTAATTGTCTTGCATTAAAAGAAAATGTGAAAGTGTATAAATTCATACTTGTAAGTTTGCTATTACGCTGTATGGGAGTCTTCAGTGTGTAGGTTTTATACAAAACATGCAGATGTTAAAACCTGCTAAATGGTTTCATTGTAAGTATATCCTTTTGATCAATTGTTTTCATCAGTCTCTCTTTAGAAATGCTATTTAAAATTGGTTTAATGTAGAACGTATTAGCGCCAAGTCATTTTTCTGTGAAATTAGTGTATACATGTTGCACGTATGTATAGAGGTAATTTTATGTGATCTCAAGTTATTTAATTTTTTCCCTCATGCAGGGCATATCATGTCCCTAGTGGAAAAATACTAGCAGTAAAGGTAAGATATTACAGTAATTTTCTTTCTCTCTTTCTTCCTCTCTATTCTTTCTTGACCTTGGTTTCCTTCCCCTCCCTCTGATTGTTAGATCTCAATTTGTTTTATAGCATTAAAGTCCACGTTGTTTATGCAGGAAAAACCACAGTCCATAAATCTAGTAATTCCAAACGAGCACTGAGTTACCAGAATCCAGGTTTCGCCCCCCGGGAATTGCTTGGCACGGTGTGTAGGTACCACCACGTCTCCCCAGGGGTTAGAGGGATGTGTCCCAGTGCGGTTGTGGTTTGTGCCTCTCCAGCGACTGGCAGAGATGCTGCTTCCCCGTCCTGGACCCCGGCATCTCTGGAGCGGGGACGGAAAGGGCACAGAGTGTCAGCCTCTGCCTTTCCCTGCCAATGCCAGGCTGTCCCCGAGGGCCTATCCTTGAGTGGCCTCTGCAGCCTCATTTTTAAATACATAGAATTTCCCTGTTTACTTTAGGGTGATACTCTATTTTCATAGGAGATCTTGTGGTTTTAACAGGTTTGTTTTAATGTNTTTAAACAGGTTTTTTTTTATTTCCCCTTCCCCCTTTTTTTTTTTTTTTTTTTTTTTTATTCCAAGTGATTTGGCTTTTTTTTTTGTGTTAGCGTTCTTTGCGGTGAAGCTGTGTCCTGTAGCGTGGGCGGATCCGTGCCAGTCTTACCTGAAGTTCGGTTAAGACTGTGGCAAACTAATAGTGCAACTCTGACGACAGTAAGCCAACTGTTACATGTAATTTATTAGATTTTTCAAATAAATTATTAATACAGTTAGTCTATAGAAAAATTTTGAAATACGCCCCTTTTTAATATATCAAACTTGTTTAAAAATTTGGTGATTTTGTTAAAATTCAAAGCAGTAGAGACTCTTGCAAAAGGAATTGTTGTATTCGTACAATTCCAATTAATAGTTTGGTATCTAAAAAGAGGTATACTTTAAATAAATAATTTGTGGAATAATTAATTAGAAAACTGTAAAATAGGGTTTTTGTCTCATTTCTTTATTTGTTTTTAATCAGTGCATACTGGTGTAATGAGTTAAACCGAAAGAATGTGAGGGTGGGAGAGGAGGGCAAGAGGAGTGATGGGAGCTGGTTGCTGCAAGCAGAATTGCTGTTAAACGGAATTTAAAGATGTACGATTATACTAAGGCTTCAAATGAAACATTTATAATTACCAGGCAATATTTACGTATATGGGAAACTTTCATATTTGGGCTCAGATTGTCTTGTGGTTCCAATAGATATAATTTACTGAAAGGAGATTCTGCCCCTGTTTGAGCTTTCCTGAGGATCACGTAAATCCCTTCACCCCACTAGGAGAAAAGCTTTTGACTTTCCAAGGAATTGAAGAAAAGCAAACGCTTACTACTGGATTGGAAATGATTCTGTCCGTGTGGAAAATGAGGAAATTGAAGTAACATCCAAATAACTTCTAATAATGTGGAATACAAATATCACTTGAAAAAAATTTTGAAAAAGTCATTTTGAAAAAGTCTTTTCCAGTGGTATCTGTCATTCCTAAACCTGTCATGAGCAGTTAGACAGGAATTCTCTGAGTTGTAACAGGCACAAAAGTACAGAAAGCTAAATGTTAAAAAATATTTCTTACTACAACTTCCAATGTGGAAGTGAAAAAGCTCTTCCCTTAAATGCTGGGGATGTGTAAGGATGCTGCTTTTCCCTGGTACCCACTATGCCACTTCCTCAAATAATCTTTTTCAAGCTCTACAGAGAGCATCTTCTATGCGGGTTGTGCATGGCGCTGGCACTGCTGCCCTGGGGCCGGGGGTGCCCTCGGAACCTGCCTGGAGAGGAGGTGGAGCAGGAGGAAAATCCCACAGGCAGGAGGGGGAATGAGTTCACCCTTTGCAAGGTTAATTGAAATCACCTCCTTGTGGCAAAAAGCCTTTTCCCCCAGCAATTTCACCTCCTTGTTTCCCTCAGAGTCCCCAGGTTCGATTAGTCCTCGTGGATAATTAGCATTCTGAAGATTTGGGAAGCTGGGTTCTCTTGTAAATGCTACTCATGGTGGTCCTGTCACTCTCCATTACAGTTGTTGGGGGTTTTTTAGTGTGGTTTTTGGGAAAAAATATTACATCAATGCATATGTGTTATCATAGTTATCATAGTTTAACATACTCACAAGCTGGGGTCAGGAAACTTGGAATGATCATGATCATACCGGCTGGTGCTCTTAAGAAAATTACTTAACACGCCTATGGCTTAGTATAGCCAGCAATGAAAAGCGGACGGTAATGCGGGCGTTTTGACAGGATCATCACACGGATCGAGTGTTTTAACAGAGGATCACCACCCTAATAGGAACATCACCAGGTGGATCTGTGAAAGCAGAGTTCTGCAGTTTTGGGGGCTTTTTTTTTTTTTATCATAATATACAGATTTGCTAGGACAAGATAACATTCTGAAAACCTGTTGATGAAAATGCTTTCAGCTGGTCCATAATCTTGCAAATATATCGAACAGGAAAACAAACCAATGCTAATACCTATGTGGTAGACCAAAGCTATGTCATTGCCTATTTTATGTAAACTTTGCAGCTACATAACTTGTGGAGGATTTAATAGATTTTTTTTCAAAAGTAACTTTTTTCTAATTAGAGGGAAAAATCCGAATGAAAAATCGGAGCGTACACTGGCTGATTGTCGTTCTTCAACTGCTTTTAGTTTCTCCTGCTCTTAAGCTAGCATTTAAATGGACCATTTGATTAATCATTTGTATACTGACTATAATACTCCCAAATTTCCTTTGAGTTGTACATACTGTAAAAGACAATTATGTCACCACGGATTAAATAAGTGAATTAAAACAGAATAGCAGCTTAATTTGACCTGTGATTTTGCTCTCGTTCCCTTTAGTGGAACGTATGCCACTCCAGCAAATAGATGAAGTCATCCATGACAGCTTGTGATGAATTGCCGTATTTATACTGTATATTTTAATAGCCTCACACTAATTTAAATTGAGCACAGAGTAAATTATAATTCAGTCACTTGACTGCTTGTATTTAACTTGACAACTCATCCTTATTTGTCCTGGAGGTGTAGTGGAGAGCAGAGGAAATATGCTCAGGTATTCCTCTTTTTAAAATTAACCCTTTTCACTTGAAACGTTAGGTATGTTGAGTTCACGTACGTTATAAGCTTGCTAAGTGATTCCAAGATTGCTATATTTTAGGCAGGAACTTGATAAGGAAGATGTGCAGGAGTGCTTCCCAGAGGTCCGCCATGCCATTTAAATTTTAAAAAATGAAATAATAAATCCCCCTCTTGTCTAGAATCCTTATCCAGCTCTACTTGTAAGGTGCCGTTTCCACTAGTTTTGAAATGGGGGCAGGCACTGGAACTTGGTGGCCAGCCCCAGGTTGCCCTTGGCCCCGTCTCTGCCCGGTCCTGGTCGTCCCCACGGCATGGTTCCCCCCTGGCGGGACTATCGGGGTGGCTGGGCACCTCCCCACCTCCTCGGCTCCTCCGGCTTCTCTTGTAGCTTCTGGTGCAAACTTGTTAAGAAACTCTACTCCCGCACGTGTTGAACACTGCATGGTATTTTATGCCGGATAAATTGGGGTTTGCTTTTCTGCTCTCAATAATTCTGATAAAATAGTGATTTTTTGCTACAGAGTTCTTTCCAAAGGTACTGTTTATCTGATGTTCCATCTCATTTGCTTACCTGTGTTACAGCTGTGGAAGTTGGAGCCAAATCCTTGTTCACAGCTGTGTCCTTGGTAGCAATGGGTTTGCGAGGGGCTGTGTGGGGTTTTTTTCTTGCTTTAACTCTGTTTCAGCCCATGCTTAACACATTTGGCTCACATAGTCTTAAAAGTTGTTTCACCCATCCAAACTTCATTTTCTAATGAATTTTCTTAGAAATTTTATACAAAAGGAGTATGACCATGGAGATTACAAGTGCAGATTAAGGCAGTGCTGTATAGATATTTATTTTTTCTCTTTCTGCCCCCATTTCAATGCTGTAAATAACAGAAGGTTCCTCCAACCTTGACATCGAACGGGTGTCTGTCTGATGTTCTAAGTCACACAAGCCACGTGTGTTAAAATAAAAGAAAACACTTCTGTACAATAGTTACATGCAGAAAGTGAGATGGTGATCTCTCCTAATTTATTTTGGGGTGACATGCACTTACCATACCAGTGCAGTACGTTTCTGTACGTGCTCTACTCTGCAGTATCCTGAACGCTTGTAAATAGGGTTGCTCTGCTTTTTCCAGGTTATCCTCACTATTAGAATGCAGGGTCTGTATGTAATTATAGTTAATGCAAATCAGCCGGAGACCTTTCTTCATGCCGGGTCTTGGTTGATTGGGTGTTGGTGATGTATTTGACGCTGATCATGCTAACTAGTCATCGCTCAGGACACCGGAGCCTCCGCAGTGATCGAGGCAGGGAAATTTCTCACTCTTGAGTAGAATTTAGTGAGGTAAAATTTTAATTTTATGCTGTTGACAAGATTAAATTCTCTTAATAGTCAGTGGGTAAAACTGATGGTATTCCAGCAAATTATGTTAAGTTTTTCACGCTGGAAAAATGTAAGTGAATATTGTTGGCAAATGATTATTGATCTAGACAAGTGTGTTAAACGTTTCTTGGCAGCCCTATATTACACTTACGATTTAGTTTACTGACAGCTTTTATAAATAACCCTAAAGCAAACTCTTGATAGAAACAGGTTATCGTTTTTTCTTTTGGACAGATTTTGATACTGTAAAGTGTGTGTGTTTGGAAATGGTCTCTGTATTTCGTTTCGTCAGCAGTATGTGCAGCCTATAGTATCTATTCTGCTAATTCTGCAAACTATCTAGATTTTGTTTCCCTTTAGCTTAAAGTATTAAACTGTGAAATATTGTGTGGTAGCAGATTGAGCTTGGCTAAATGCATTTGGAGTCCATTTTGGGTTATGTAGTAGTACTTAACAATTGAGTGTGCAAGTCTTCAAATAACCATGGCAAAGAATTGTCTGTTCAAACAGACTTTCAGTGCTGGTTCTGCCGGAACCAGTATCTTTATCAAGAGGGTCTGTCTTGAAAATCCTGAAAACTTGTAAACTCCAGTCACCTTCACTGCGGCGCTTGGGACGTTAGTCCTGGTTAGCAGCCTGGCCCAAAATGATGAAAAAACGAGGGCATAGATGGAGGGAGAAAAGCGTGGCAGTGAGCGGCTGAGCGCTCAAAGTCCGGTTGTTCGCGGTGGTTTTGAGGAACGCTTTGGTGATGCTTACCTAAGCACCTGGACCATCTGCTCCCATCTGCGTTTTTTCCTGTATATTTAAGTTTTCCATGTTTTGTACAATGTTAGGAATTTATATAAAAAGGGGGACAAATATGAAGGAAACTGAAACCGTAAGAGCGGTGGTTAGAGATGCTCCTTTAGGGCACCCCTGAGGCATCCAGAGGTCCTTTCAATGCTGCAGTACTTATTTAGCCCCTAGAGCGAACATCGCCCGTTCAGCAAGGCCTGTCAGGGTCACAGCCCTCCAGGCTCTTTTGCAAGGCGTCTCTGTAGGGAGGAGGATGGGTGCCGGGCAGAGGTGGAGGGGGCTGTGCCAGGCAGGACCTGGGGGGGGTGGCACCTTGGGTGACAAAGCAGCAACTCCAACTTGACCCACCTGCAGATCTGCCCAGCCTGCGCTTCGCCTTACGTCTGGGGCTTGTCTTCAACTTCTGGCTCACCTCTTGGTCAAGTGGTTAAACCACAAACCTCGTGACATCTCCTGGATAAAACTGGCTGTTTAACTTAGCTAACTTATAACTGATTTTAAAAGTAATTCAGTCTGTCCTTTCATTTCTGTTTTCTTCCTTTGCTCATGGCTCTGTTAAAATGTTCTCACCACGTCTTCCTGTCTTTCCTTTCCTCACATAAGGGTAACTAATAGACTTTTTCTTTATTTATTTGTTTTGGATCATTCACTTAATTTTTCTGCCGATGCTAATCATATGTCCATTGTTTGTATTTTAGGTCATACCCTTAGATATAACACTGGAACTCCAGAAGCAGATAATGTCGGAGTTAGAAATTCTTTATAAGGTATTTAAATTTCCTCATTTTGATTATTCTTCCCTATAATCTTCTTACAGCAAACTTTAAAACAGGCCTCTCTTTTTTTCCTTTCTTTTTCCAGTGTGACTCATCGTATATCATAGGATTTTATGGTGCTTTTTTTGTAGAAAACAGAATTTCATTGTGTACAGAGTTCATGGATGGTGAGTTGTGTATCTAGTGTGCTTTTGATTGCTAAGCATGTAAATGGGAAAATCGTAGCAAAGATGTGCTTTTCCACAATGGAGCAAAATGCAGTAGTATGACTTGAAAATGTAAAGTATTAATAACTTTGCGGGTAGTTTTTTTTTAAAAACGGGTTAGCATTGAGATTGTATTATATTTTCCATGGTACGCTCTATTTTCCTGAGTGTAACTTCGCTTACTTTTATTGAAAATGTAAATAGAAGAGAAATAAATGCTAGCTTAATTTGTGGTTTGATATTTGAGTCTTCCATACAATCTGTCCTCACTGACAAAACAGCTGTTCCTCACTTTGACTGTTTTGATAGCCAAAACAGATTTTCTTTTAAAGAAATCTATTAACCCAATGTCCTATGTGTTTTCAGTGGAAATCGTCTCTTAATTGCAAGAGAAGGAATTATTTTCTAACGCAGCTGTTTAGCAGCGCTGCGCTGAGTTTCTTTTTGGGTGTTCTCTCGTTTCTCCCAGTGCCAATCTTCAGACCAACAGTATCCCCTTCCCCACAGTCTGATGCCGCTGTCATTATGGAGATGTATTAGTACTTTGCTTTGAAATCTTATACTGCGTAGCATTCTTGGAGAAAAGACAGGGAAAGTATACTGATTACAGCAATTTATAATCATTGCTGCCCTCTGTGTATCAGTGCTGAGAGCGTGTCTCATGACAGATGCAGTCCCCTCGTGTCTCGTGTGTGAGAACTCCCTTCACAGCGTTCAACTTTTAACATCATGTTGTTACAAGCAATAGTCTATTACTCTTTCCAGGATTTTCTTATGAGCCAGCATTTTATGCCCTATCCAGGTTTTTCACAGAGGTTCGGTTAAGCTGGATATAAAGAAGTAAGGATCTCACAAATAATGTACTGTAGGGGGAGGGCTTTCTGGCAGGAAGAATTTCCAAAGCCAAATGCATACCATTGAGTATTGTTGAGTAGCTTCTTTCTTTCTGATAGGGACCACGAATAAAGCCCTTTAGGGTTTTATGGTGCATTTTGTTTTCTCCCTGTTAAAATGGTCTCTTATTACTGTTATTTCTCTCTTTTTACACTTACTGCCTCTGTCCCGCTGGTCACTGTGCCCCATTTCCAAGCAGGAGTATTCTCTCAGATTTTCCATATTTGATGAAAGAGTCTTAAATTTATTCATCAAAGCCCACGAGTGAAATTCTTGGCTGTTTTCGTGCTGTGTGACGATAAGCCATTTCTCTGATCTGTCCTTGCAATTGCACTCGGGCTCGCGAGCCCGTGGTAAGCAGTACCCACATGCAGTAAGGGAGCATCTGCTCCTGCCAAAACATGCATCTGCCTGGAGTATGTATGCTCCTGCTAATTCGGAGATGGTTTTTTTTTAAATGATGGACATAAATGCTTGCAGTTCTGAATTCTTGTTTGAAAATGTTTAAGCCTTTAGGGTATGCATCCTTCATGTTGCCGCCCAACGATGGTGTTTACTGACCATGCACAAATTACTTGGAATTATACTGGAGATGACCTCTGGTCTGCCTCATGTTGTGCGCTCCTTCTGGCAGAAAGCAACAGCAATCATTTAAAGGAAGAACAAAATGCAAATAAAGGGACCTTGCCTTTTTTTTTTTCCCCCAAAACCTTTAATTTTTACATGTAAGGATGCAGGTAAAGATCATAAAAAATACTTTCTTATCCTGCAGATGAACAGCTTTAACCTTGGCAAATTTTTAACCCTTTTGACTGCCTTAGGCCAGTTTATAATATTTCCTAAATCCATATCTCGTAACTCTCTTTGCCCAGTTATATCCTATACTGCATTACAAAGCATAAGTATTTCCTTTTGAGATAACCTAGATAGAGGTGGATCTGCATCCTTTGGGATACTCCTGGCTTAGGGGTGCACATATAGTACCATGTTGGATCTTTCCTGGCACCTGCAAGCAGGAAAAAGCCAAGTAACTCCAACTCTGCAAATATCAAAATACTGAGGTTGAACTGACCTGGATCACCCTCCCACCTGCCCGCTGATCTTAGAGCTCAACAGACATGTGAAATGAGGCTTTCTAATAAGAACTATTGTATAATTAAGGCTGAACACTGGAATATAAGGACTTTGTGACTTCTTTGGATTGCAGCATTTCAGAATGAATGACTTTCTACTTTTAAAAAATGAACCACAAACCAAGTACAAGGTGTAGTTTTCTTAATTGCCGAGTATTGGCCTAACTCTTTTCCCAGTGGTGTCATCAGTGAAATCCATACACTACACTGAGAGCAGAGTTAGGTCAGTTCTGGGCACTTCTGAGAGCCTTAAGCCTTGAATAAGACAACGTGTTCTTGCAAGCTAATGGTAATTTACTTGTCCTCTATTTTATTATTTTTTTCCATTCTACTTGGATATTTTTAATTCTCAATTTTAAATTTACTGTCTTGCTGAAGAATTTGTATTTTACCCCAGGGACATTTTGAACACTGGTTAGGTCATGAATCTGCTTTGCAGAAGGGAAAGAATCCTCCCCAGTCCCTTGGGAATGTCTGTAGGGCCATTAGAGGGACTTGGGTTTCTCGCTTTCCCCATGATGCTGGCTGTCGTGGCTTTGTCCTCAAACCAGAACACTGGCTGCGCAGGGTTACACCAGACAGTGAGTTTTGTTCTGTGCTGGAGTTTACTGGCAAAACTTGCCTGCTTGCCCAGGAGCTCTTAGTCTTTTATTTTCAGCCATCAGTGTGGGCACAGACTGCAATGCCCAAGCAAACTTCCACTGGTTTGGTCATCAGGAGGAAGCTGGCTTTAAGGATCATATCGGATGCCATGTAATGTTAGCACTGGGTTTTGGGGTCAAAGTTAGGAAACTTGAGATTTTGAAGTCTACTTTTGCTTTTTTGGATGACGTTGTTATTCCTGAGAAGTTACTCCAAGCCTGATGGTTTTGAGTTCTCCAGTTTTTGATGTTCTGTCCTGTGACTGGTTGGTTTTCTGAAAGGAGTTTTAGCATTAATTCTACAAGCAAAAATAAGTAACGTGGGTGAGGAGAGACCCGAGTACTCTTTCATGTGTTTATTCTGAGTTTGGTGGGTTTTTAAGGTCAGTTATTTCCGACACAGTTATTATATCATTGGTGGTGTTTTTATTAATATCCAAGGCCTAGAAAACCCTTGTGACTTCAAATCTAGGGCAGTGTTTCATTTTGCATTACCTAAGCACGTTTTGTTTGTCCCTGCAGGGGGTTCTTTGGATGTTTATAGAAAAATTCCAGAACATGTCCTCGGAAGAATAGCAGTGGCTGTAAGTAGGGGGTTTTTTTGTTTGTTTTTGTTTTTCAGTTTTTGATTGTGTGTGTAACACATCTCTGATTTGAGTGTGCACATGGCCCTTTGGGACACGGAGTCATCCCCAGGATCCGTGTCCTCAGTGTGTCTGTGTAAAAGGGAGAGTCCTTCCTATCTCATGCTCTTCCTAACCATCCTCTGTGCGCAAGGACAGCGGGGTTAAGGAAGCCTTCCTTCTGAATGACCAACACACAAGTTGCTGGAGGCTCAGGAAGTGTAAATGGATGAGATAAATTGAATGGGATAAGAAAAAAGAATAATGAATTTTCTGGAGAACTCTGTGGCCATGTTTCTTCATATCAGCCCTTGTAGGATAGAGCAGTCCAGTTAATCGCCTTTATTTAGCCTTTAAGTCCTTCTGTGCTATATGGTTCCTTTAAGAAGTGATTCAGAAGCCCTGTCCTGGTCCTTATGGTGATGCCTTGTCTGCTGCTTCTGCTGATTCTCACGTGTAATTTCCATTCCAACTGTCCTCATTCTGTACAAAGTAACTCAATTAGATTTGCTTCCCAGGTTGAAAAGATTAAGTCGGTTCCTGTTACCAAAACGCAATGGCAGAACACATTTGCTGTCTTCCCCTGTGGCAGATGTACTCCTTAAGGCAAATAAGGAGGAGGACGGAGTTTTTATTTGGCACAAGCCAGGCCTGACAAAGGCTGCCTGGGGACAGGCTGCGCTCTCACCCCTGTGCTGGGACCCTTCACACGTGAGCGGGCACGGCTGAAGACCTAACAGTCATTTTAGGGGAGGTGTGATCTAGGAAGAGCTATCAGTCCCCAGTGTCTACTCAGTTTGGGAACAAGGTGTTGGCAGTGGGATCCCCGGGGCACCTGGTAGCCCATCACTGTGTCTTGGCAGCATTCAGCGGCTGCGTTGCTAGAAATTCACCAGTCGTGATTAAAAACTCAGACTACAGAGCGAAAAAAATAAAAAAGTTGCATACTTTGCCACAGCTGAACACAGGGTAAATGACCAGTGCCGTAGTGGATCTCACAAGGGAGAGAGATGCTGCTAAACAATTGCTAAATATAAGGAATACTTTGATAACTTAAGCAGTTTAAAGCATAACAAAGTTATTCTATCATGTGCCATTTAATTAAGTGCTGGGTTTTCACATTCATTATACATCAAGCTGACAATTTAAATCCTTTAATCCAACACAGGCAGCTATTTAGTCTCTGTTCATTGTAATTCACAGCTCTACTTTCTCTTAATTTGTGTGGCCTGCCCAGGGTGATGAACATCCTTCTCTGATGCTGTTTCCTCTAAGTAGCTTCAAATCTGCTCATTATATAGCTGAGCCGTTTCTTATGGAATTTGAATGCTTTCCACCTTTAGTTCAGAGTAAAAACGTTTCATCTTTTCTTTCCTATGGAGCAATGAATGATAAGTTGCTCACAGTGTCCTCGTACTCCTGATGCTAAGTAGCATGTGTATGTGTATAGTGTAATAATACTGGGATGGACCTTCAAGCATTTCTTCAGATGCTCTTCCTTCTCCTTTTCCTTGTCTCACTTCATATAGCGTGTTCAATACAGCCACACTAATTTACCTTATAATCTCCTTACTTGTTTTTGTCTCTCCTCTCCTTCATCCTCCGCAGCCCACTTGGCTTGGTATTCTGCAGATGTTCTCTTCCCATTTTTCACTTATCCATAATGGTGGTCCTTCAGCCCCATCTTTTATGTCTTTATATATGTTTTTTTGTTCACCTGCAGGGTCATCTTTTTACAAATCCGTTAGTTAGTGAGCGTGACTCCCTGACATGGACAGTGAGCTGATATTTAACTTTTCCTAGTTATTTTATTTGCTGCTTTAGCAACCTGTACCGTGCCCACTGTGGTGCAGGGGGTCAGAGAAGAGGTGAACAAAGGAGCCTTCAGAGAAGGAACTCATCCCTTTCTCCTGCTTCTCCGTAACAGAAGGTGTGCGCTGAGGCTGAACCAGCACTGGCAGCGTACTCTGCTCCGGTGGTGGTTTTTTGTTCAATTGGCATGGTAGACTTGTTGGAAGGAGGCAGTGAAAGCCTTTGTTTTCTCTGTAATTTATCAGTGGCAGCAAGAATGGCTCCTTTAAGTCTTCACAAATGGCTACCCTGCATCTTGGTGTCTGACATTTCAGTAGAGCCCAGCAGCCCATTTTGTGGGTTGGGGCACCTTTTTTGCCAAGTACTACTGTACACAGACACCGTAATACCCACCCCGAACAGCTTGTGAAGGTTACCCCAAGCCTGGAGGATTTCTCTTTGTGTGCTGATGAGGAGGAGGACGTCAAACAAAAGCTACAGCTTGCATGCATGGGTTTTGTGGACAAAATCTGGAGCTTCCATATTCAGTCTCTTTTTTTTTTTAATTATTTTTTTTCCCAGTCTGTGTGTTTTCTTTCTACCTTTCTTGCACCATGTATACTGAGTCATTTGTCTTTTATTCTCCTGAGACTTGTACAATGCATTGGTCTATCGAAGCTGCTTAATAGTATGTGTGACCTGCACATCTGTTAATTAGAATACCCTTTTGTCATATTTGTAGAAGTTTTTAAGTGAAACCATTTCCAGAGGAAATGATGCAGGCAGGTTGAGATATCTAGCAGCATCCCAACATTCCTCTCGCTCAGACTTTCTTGCTAAGTTGTATTCAGGGTCGTTTTCCTTGCACTCTTTGATCCCCACAAGCTGGGGCTGAACTACCTGAGAGACATCCCTTTCCTGCCAACCCTAACTTCTGTAGCCAAAAGGATAGGACTGTGTTGCTACTCATTTCCTTGAAATACCACTATAGATGCTTCACAGATACCTGCAATGCACTGCTTAGTGGGCATTAATGATCTTGCTTTCTTGTAGACTCCCCTCCCAATCATATTATTGGAGCATATATCTTAAGAAGAGCAACTGAAGGAGCTGGGACTGTTTAGTTTGAGGAAGAGGAGGCTGAGCGGAGACCTCATCACTCTCTATAACTACTTGAAAGGACACTGTAGAGAAGTTGGTGCTGGTCTCTTCTCACAGGTAATTAGCAATAGAACAAGAGGGAATGGCTTCAAACTGCAACAGGGGAGGTTTGGACTGGACATTAGGAAAAAATTCTTCACAGACACTGGAATAGGCTGCCCAGGGAGGTGGTGGAGTCACCGTCCCTGAACGTGTTTCAGAGTCATTTAGATGTGGTGTTGGGGGATGTGGTGTAGGGGAGAGCTCTGTAGAGTGAGGTTGATGGTTGAACTTGATGATCCCAAGGGTCTTTTCCAACCTGAATGATTCTATGAGTCTATACTTTCTCATGATTTGGCAGGAACCAGAGGAGAGTTTTGTCTGTGGAGACAATCAGGTATTTTCTGATGATGGCAACTGCCACTGTATTTTTTCTGATGTGAGCCCTTATCTGCTGAGAATTAAACTGGATATCACAGGGTCACGTAGAGTATGTGTAGTCTTTACATTGTAGCGGTCTTCTGCATTCTTGTTATCCATTTCCCATTGAAGAAGTGATCACCATTAATTGTGATGGACAATCGGCTTTCAGGCTGAAATATCAGGAATCTATTGCCAGGTGTGATACTCTTCTCTCTTGGTTATTTTTTTGAGTAAAGGTTGGAGGGGAGGTTTGAGGCTGACAGGCAGAATGCTGAAAATAAAGCAAGGCAATGAAAAGAAATCCTTAAAGGAGGACAGCGTTTGGGGAGAAGCACTGTTTCTTCAGGGGCAGGATATAGTGGTAGGAAAGAGGTAGAGTTGTCTGAGACTTGGGTCCCCAAGAAGCTGGAGGCATCTCTGACTTTATCATAAAATGCATCCTGGTTGCCTTTATGAGGCAGCGTCAACGAGAAGGGGAAATCTCTCTTCTTCCTTGTGTTCTTTATTTGTGTGAAGGGCTGGTGTGTTTTTCCAAGGGAAAAGTTTATCTTGGGAGCCCCAAAGCGATGTTGTGGTCGCTCCTGTTTCCACATTGATGTGTACGTACTTGGGGCTGCCGATGTAAATCCTGTTCTACCTTTGCTTGCCACTTCATGCATTTATTTTCACTTCAATTTCTGAAGCGGTGACATTGTGCACTGTGTTTTGAGTGCTAATGTTGATTGAAGTTCTCCCTGAAAGGATGTGCACTTGAACTGTCAAGAGAGTGAGTGATTGACAGCAGGTAGAAGTACTTTTTGTGTCAAGGCTTTGTCAAGTCATTGTTGTAAAACCTACTTTACTGAATACCAATAATTCCTGCTAGATGTTCGATCAAAAGATACTCTCTTCCAGCCCCATTTTAGAATAATATTTAATACTTAAGAGTCTTTCCCTAATAGGCGAATGTAAGGTAAGTGAATAACAGTACTTTACGCTAGGTTACTCCATTTGAGGGGTTCGTGTGTGCATATTTGCAGCCCAGGATAAAGGGAAAAACTATTTCCATTTCTTTCTACGCTGATGCTGAGAAGATATGAACGTGAGAGTTTTTTTAATATTGTGTCTTTTATAACTGCTTATTCAGCACATTCCAGCTCATAATAAAGCTGTTTAATAACTCACAGATGTTGATGTCTTTCCCGTAGGAAATGTTTCCTTTTTTCTATGAATACATGCTTTAACATGAATTAAGTAATTTCATAACAGTTTAAAATATTTTAAATAGTCTAAATGTACGTTTAATAATCAAAGGAGCTTACTATTCTCAGAATCATTTTCACCAATGGAGGAAGCCTGAAATATTGCACTCCCTTTATTTTTGCATCAATATTTATTTTTTTCTTCTTATGTCAAAATGCCCTGTAAGTAGAATTCCCCTGGTTTTCTTTTTGAAAAGCTAACGTGAGCAAGGGCGCGCCGCTGGGCCTGCAGAATTTGACTAAGGCCTTTTGTTACAGGTAATTACCAACTGAGGCCATGAGATAGTTGGGTACGGAGTGCGAGTCTACCACGGAGGAATTGCCACCCGGAGTAATTTACTGGGGATCTGAAATCATTGTTTGCTTTACAAAAGAGATTGGCGTTCCACTGACACTGGTTTTGGTTACAGCATAAATTTTCAAATTACTTTTCTAATCCAATAGGAAGGCTGAAAACTACTCTGCTGTCTGCTTTGAGGCTGTATAGTATTTTTATCACTTGTGCTTGACCACTGCAACAGAAGTAATTTTATTTTGGTCTATTCAGACAATGAAAAGAATGTAATTGTGTTCTCTGAAAAACTCATACAACTTCACAAACATCGGAAATGCTTTATTGTTCTGGAGATGCACAAAGAGTGTCTCAGGAAAATGAATGAGATGTCATCTCGTAGATGGAAACTGGGTAAAAAAGATTTGCTCTATTGAAAAAGCTGACTGAGACGGCAGAGGTGCTTTGGGTAAAAAGAAAGCAGAAGTAGCAATAAGTTTGTTGAATCTTGTTAGTTCTCCGGGCTTGTAAAAGTAGTAAATCTAGGGGGAAAACTACAGTGTTCAAAATGCAAGAAGTATTGGGGTTTAATTACTTCACAGAAACAAAATCTGCAGAGAGGATAACTCGTAATATCCAAACGCTTTCTTAGCGAGGTGACTGAACGGTGTGTTTAATCTGGGGCTACTATCATGATATTGTATCTAGAAAATAAGCACAGTAGCAGCTGGATCCCACGGTGATCTTGCCAGATCCGAAAGCCGTGTGTACGGATTCTGTGTAAGGAGGTGTCATGGGTGGCTGTTTTGGGAAATATACCTGTGTTCATACTACAAATGTGTGTCCTACAGATTTTCATTAAAATGCATCTCGTACGTAAGGCACTCCAACGTGGTACTGGAGTAACAGGTTTTTAAATTTGCTTTTAACAGTTTAGCCAGTGGAAGGAGCAAATTCTGAAATAGCAGAAACTGGGGCCAAAGCCTGCCCCAGTTTGTATCTTTTAGGGGTGCCAATTGTA
The DNA here is from genome assembly GCA_013400135.1 of Rhinoptilus africanus. Taxonomy (NCBI): domain Eukaryota; kingdom Metazoa; phylum Chordata; class Aves; order Charadriiformes; family Glareolidae; genus Rhinoptilus; species Rhinoptilus africanus. Next base: position 84,462 of record VXBO01000767.1, on the reverse strand, counting down.
TTTTCTGTGGCTATGGAATACAGTAAGGTTTGTGTTTGCTCCAGGATGAGGAGTATGAAGGGTAAGGCAGTTTGTACAGTTCAAGAAGAAATGTTCAATGTTCTCATTGAGTAAGTAAAAGCATGGGAAGTAAAGGAGGAAAAAGAACAGATGCACTGAATGGAAAGAAAGGGAAAAGGAGGACGAAGTGGGAGAACCTGTTAGAGGTTTTGTTGTTATCTGGCCTTTGATCTCACTGGGTTGCTTTTGTTGCAAGAAGACAGATCATTACATACTTTGTCTTTTCACGTTTTTTAACACCCCAGCGAAGATAGATGAATTACAAATACATTAAAATGCCTAAAGGGATTCAGTATAAGTTCAGCTAACTTCAACGTGCTGATCCTGGGAAGAAGCTTACTCCTGTGTTCTGAAAGAACCTGTTGCCTTGTCGTCTGCAGGGGTCCCTTTGGAAGGGACGCTTTGTCTCCCCCTTTCGTGGTCCTGGCTCCGTTCTTCATTGGAACTTGGGTCTTTAATGACTGACACCAGCTGAGATGTGTAATGTTTCTTACCAGGAATCTTTAATATGTGATGTTGCTTTTTCTTTTTAAATTCAGGTTGTGAAAGGCCTTACCTATTTATGGAGTCTAAAGATTTTACACAGAGGTGAGTAACAGATGTTTTCTGTTTTGCAATGAAATACCATATTATTTTATTTTAACAACACTTTCTAGAGACAGTAGACCATGCTAACATCTGGTTTTATTCCAGTGGAGTAATACAGAATGAATTTTACTCATTAGCTTTGCAGATTTTCTGATAAAATATTTTTATTGCTGCTCTCTTTTATTGCTCTCCCTCCTCTCCTACAAAGAAAAAGACTAAGAGAGAAATGAATTTTATAGAGATTTAGATGCTTAGAGTTACAAACAGGTGTTCAATGGAAAAATCAGCAAGGAAAATCAGATCTTTGAATATTATTGAAAATAGAATATAGATAATTCATTTTCTTATGTACTTCAGAAATCTCACGTGGCAGCCTCAAGAGTCTCACATCTCTAAAACTGTGGTCCGCTGTCCTCTAACATGGTTATGAATAATTAAGGAAACGTCAAACCTGCTTGGACATAAGCCATTTTTGAGTTTTGCTGCTTATTCTCCTTCCTGAAGCTAATCTGTATTTTTTAAACTTGTCATTTATGCCTTGCTTTTTAATGTTGTTACATTTTGTTAAAAACTTGTCTATTGTGGTAAGTTAATTCAGGTATACTAGAACTTTCAAAAACAATGCCAGTTCTGGAATCAGTGGAAAATACTGTTGAAAGAACAAAGAAGCCTTTCCCCCTACACGACCACCACCCCCAAAAGAATTATAAATGTAATGAGTTTCTCTTTTTTTAATGTTTCTAAAGTGTCTGAAAGTAACTGCTCTGGTTCCTAATGTTGCTAACAATACTGTTTAATTTAACCCATCTGCTCCATCCGTGTGCACAGTTGGAGCGTGCAGTAACCGCCGTCATTTGTGATTGAAAGAGAAAAGTAGAGAGGCACATAGAAAATTTTAAATTGCAAACCAAATAGGTAAGACCGTTTCTTCTGGGGTGGTGCCGAGTTTTGGAGCGGCTGAGAAGTAGGTGCCGAGGGTCTGGCAGGGTGATGAGCAATGCCTGGGATCGGCCCTCAGTGTCCTGCCTGATCAGTGCAAGGCGTCAGGCACCTTTGGAGTCATCCAGAAATCTCTGCAGTGAGTGGGGAGAACAAGCAAATGGGATGCGCTAATTCCCGGTAGGTATTGAGGTCCTGCCCCTCCTTAGAGCTTAAGCTCAGACTGTCCTCAGGCTTTTATGGAGGGCTTGTAGTGGAGGAGGAGATTGATCCTTCCATTGTGTAATGGCCCAGCGAGCAGCTGTGCAACAGGACATCAGCTTCAGTTACTCTTTGGTCTCACATCATCTCCTTCCTGGGAGATGGCTCTGATGTGACAGCACAGGCTTCGTTACCCCTGATTAGAGGGGGTGTGAAATGCTGAGGCTGCTGAGGTATTTGACCCTAGGCTGGATTAAAAGAACAGAAATAACCCAGAGTCTGTGGCCAACTTGGTGCAGATGCAGGTTACCAAGGAGGCTTCATGTCTGAAGATGGTTTAAACATTTCACCTACTGGCCTGGATGTTGCCAAACGCAGAGATTTATCAGCTCCATCCGCTCTCAGCAAGAGGGTGAGCAGACTAGATGCCAGAGCTGCCACAGCGATTGTCAGAATAAATACAAAAGAAAAGTCAGCTGGAACACCCATGGCCGGTATCGCTCTGTGTAGGCTACCTGGTCTTTGCCAGTAACGCTCAAAAAGAAAAAGCAGATCTGAAAATTTTTTTCCTTTTGAATTTTTATCATTAAAGATTCTGGCCACCTACTGGAAGTGACTTGGAGAGAGCATTGTGGTCAAGCATAAAAACTATAACTAACGTCATGTTGTTCTTCTGCTGTAAATTTAGAACCTGGGTGTGATTTTTTTGCTTTCTCGGTAAAAATGAATCTCCCTTTCTGCAAGGGTTTCATTGCCTTGATTGAAGAGCAGCTCTGAGTTTTTGATGAATTATGTATGGTCCTTGCTATGGTCTAAAGAAAAGCGCAGAAACTGATTTTTCATCACACTTCAGATGTTTCTGGCCTTGGTCTGTAGCTGGATTGACCAAGGTGAGAACAGCGCTGCAAAATGCCGCAGAGGGGACAACTGGCATTCCAGCATCCAGCAGAGTTTCCTCAAGGGCTTGGTTTTCAGTATTACTCTGTACTCATTTTTAAGATACAGAACATGCGTGTGTACTTCTGTATCTTAAAAATGGATGCAGAGCAATACAATGCAAGGAAGATGCCTGTTTCTCAAAGTAATCTCCCTCAGCTCTCTACTGGTTTTAAAGCACCAGAGGTACACAGAAGACAGTGTAACCCTGACTTCCTTGCTGTCGCACGTGAAGCAGACCATGTGGGAAGGTTCACATAGGCTAAGAAGTCAAGAATTTCCACGGCGGTGATAATGAAGGTGGCACATAGAAAATTTTGAAGAAGCTGTGTAAGGCAGCGCGGCAACCGACAGTTTGTGAGTAGAGCGTGGAATAAAGCAAAGGAAACAAACAATGAGCAAGTCGTTTATTCCAGATCAGACACTTCAGCAAATATTACAGCTTAACTTCAAAACAAACCTTGCAACTAATGAGGTGATAGCCATGCATATTAATAAACCCAAAGCTGTAGTCATAGTCATCACACCCACATCAAACGTAAACATAAGATTAACACCTACACCACTTCTTTGGAAGATGTGAGAATGTCCCAATGATAAGTGTGCTCTTTTCCCCAGAGGATAAGAAGTAGAAATGGAAGGGTAATGAGAAATTAACTTAGATTTAAAACAGAATTAGCAATTAAACAAGTCTAATCATGTACAAAGTCAAAGTTTGTATAAAGACAAACCAGAATCTGTTAAGTTCAAGAATAAGTATAGACCGTATGCATTTTATCTGGTATTTTTTTCTCTGTTCACACCTCCTTATTAAAAGCAATGTATGAAATAAATGTTACCCGCTTGTGTTTAATTGTACTGAGCTGTGTTTGTACACCTAACTGTGTACCAGGGGCCAGTGGATATTGCGTGATTCGGGGGAATTTGGTTTCTGACTAGGTTTTAAATTTGTGTCAGAGTTTTTAAGTGTTTTCTGGTTTGCGATGTGCGAGGTTGTGCGGAGTTGATGATCTGGAGATCTTCCCGGACTGCCTGCTGTCTACGGCAGAAGGGAGGTTTGTGCGTCACTCCAGACCATCTCCTTTTTCCCAGAATATTCCCATAGAAAGATGTTCATATCTTCCTTTGCTTTGGCATAAGCTAACCTGAGCGGAGGAGTGCTGGTTGGGAGGGACAAGCGCTAGTGCAATATGGAGGATGAACGTTCCCGTTGTCTCAGCAGGACTGTAGTTTGCTGAGGATTTCACCAAAGATGTGCATTTGGCTTTTTCCCCCTGGTTTTCTGGCTTGGTGAGAATTGTAAACGACTTAGTGCCACATATAATGAAGCGCAAATAAAACCACCAGGGCATGTGTGTATACGTGCACGTACATACCTTTGTATGAACACATACATGCACATTCGTGGATCACTTCGCTTTATTTGAAAAGAATAATCCTGGCCTCAAAAAGCGTGCTGATGAGGTCGTTGTGGCAAGAAAATATTTTCATTCTTCCAACAGCTTCACTTTGTTCACAGTAATGTTCTGTGGGCTGTCTGCAGCTAAAATTGTGCTTTTCTATCTCTTGTCTCCCTTGAACCTGGCGTCTTGCAGTTTTATATTTTTAAAAGAGAGAAGAAGTCAAGAGACAGCTTTTAAAAATCTGGTGTTTCTTTCCCGTAATCATTAATCTGTTTGCTTTTCAATAAAACAAGATAACTGAAATGGTTGGTGTTCAAAACGCTGAACCTCTGACAGTTCTGTTTACTGGTAAGTAAGAGCTTGGAGGTCCCATTCATTTGCAGAGAGGTGAAACGACTTAGGCAGATATATCATAAAAAGGACTTGTTCATCCTCTATAATGATGCTTCATAGAAATCATTTGTATTAAGCAAGCACTGGTAATGGGAGCATAATGACCCCTTTTGGCTCTTGTTTAAATTCTTTCACTTCTAAACAGTAATATTAATCACAAGCAGATGGTGCAGAACATTATTTATGCACATTTGTTTTGCAAAAACAAAAAATGTTTAACCCATTAACTGAAGCGGTTTATGAAACAAAAAGGCTAATTTACTGATTGGGTGATTTTTTTCTCCCCAGCTTTCAATGTGAGATATTTGGTGAAGTGACATTTTTGTCTAGGACTGTCACTTCCTTTTTTCTTGAGGGAAACCAATGCAACCATCGGAATGCTTAGCAAATGTTTGCTTAAATCCCCCATTTGCAGTGCTAGTTAAATTCTGCTGCAAGGACAGATAGCGTTTCTTCTTAGCAGTGCTTGTTTGGCTGCAGCTTGCTCAGTAGAGTCCCCAGCCTGTATAAGCTTCCCTTAATTGGCTGATTGGCTAATTGCTTTTTTCTTTTAGGATTTTCTTTATTTATTTAAGTTTTGTTTGTGGAAGGATTTCAGGATCAAGTAATGCTTAATGAATGACAGATGTTTTTTTTAATTATATCGACTTAGCATCACCTCCGATGTGGGAGCAGGGAAGGGGAGGTGGGGTCTGCAGATCCCCAGCGATACGCGGTGCTGGCTGCGTAGAGCCTTGGCTCTTCCTTGGTGGGAGCTGGGCAGCCCTGGTGGGACAGGGCATAGGTGTGGTGTGGTGGTTTCCTCTGGTGGGTCGTGTAAGGGAACAAGGACTATTGGGCTGTACTTAGAATCACAGAATTTCTTGGGTTGGAAGGGACATTTTAGATCATCGAGTCAAACCATCAACCCAACGCTGACAAACACCAGCACTAAACCATATCTCTAAGCACCATCTACCCCGTCTTTTAAATACCTGCAAGGATGGTGCCTCCACCACATCCCTGGGCAGCCTGTTCCAAGGCTTGACAACCCTTACAGTGAAGAAATTTTTCCCTAAACCTCCCCTGGCGCAACTTGAGGCTGTTTCCTCATGTCCCATGGCCTGTTCCTTGGGAGAAGAGCCCGACTCCCCCTGGCTCCCCCCTCCTTTCAGGGAGCTGCAGAGAGCGAGAAGGTCTCCCCTCAGCCCCCTTTTCTCCAGGCTGAACCCCCCCAGCTCCCTCAGCCGCTCCTCACCGACTCCTGCTCCAGAGCCCTCACCAGCTCTGGTGCCCTTCTCCGAGTGCCCTTCACCTGGAGACCCCCCTGCCGCTTCCTCTGAGCTCATGATTTGTACGTGGCTGAGTCCCTACAGAAAGGAAATATGGCTTCGTGCACTTGCCTCATCATCTCTTTCCGTGAGGTCGTAGTGTTTCACACTTAGAGCTTCCGTCTGCCTTCCCAGACCCTTCTCTCCGCTCAGTGTGACGGGATTCTTGCAGTGTTAAAAAATAATGCCGTTGATCCGCTTGATCCCACAAACCTGTTTCCAGCCGTACTGCACCAAAATGTTTCTCTTGTCTGATTGGTTGTTAATTATATTTGTGACATTCTTTGCAATTAAAAGCAAGAGCCTCTTGTTATACCGCAGTTTTCTTTTAAAAGTATTAGTATTGTAAACAACTGGGTTCGTGCTGCACAGTGGCAGTATTTTCTCTGTGTGTAATTGCATCTGCTGTTCGGTTCATTACAATTGAGCACAACCCTGGTAACAAGGTGGCTTGATTGGCTGCCATATTTTTAGAAAGAAGGTTAAACGGGATTACTCTGCAACTTACTGTTCTTCTTGGGATTCCGGGTAGAGCCTGCTGATGGACTCAGCGTGTCGCGTTAGATTTAGCAAAGTCACTCGATGCCGGAGAGGATCCTGCTGCTTCACGGCCGCCATAAGGAAATATTTGAGCTCCCCTGAAGTTTTAGTTAGAAAACATATTCCTAAAATGTCTTTGGGAAGCCTGCGGGAGATTTTGTGACTGCGTGGATTGCTCTGTAGTGGCGTGTTGTCTCCTCACCTGAGGCGGGGGAATAGGTAAAAATCCCTCAAAAATGCAGCACGCGGATTGAATCCCCGCAGGTGAAATGGAGATCGCGATACGAAAACTGGGTCTGTCGGTGCTGGAACGTGATGGAGCCACTTGTGGCTGATTTTTCTTTTGGCTTTGAGGGGAAATTGCAAGATGTATTGGCAGTATTGACACCTAGCTTAAAACATACAGATCCACCTAAGCCATGTAACATGGTATTGAACGCTCCCCTTTTTTAAACTGGATTTTTAGCTCAAATATAGGAAAGCATTTAATCAGCTTGTTAATTGAGGTTATACATTTCTACATTACGGAGACAAATTAAGCAAGCTACTGTGGTACCAGAAAACATCTGCTAAACAAAGGCAAACTTAATGATAAACAAAATTAGGTTCTTTTCTTGTTGAGTTTCATCCATCTGCACCCAACTAGTGTTCACTTTTAAAGAAGGCAGAGAAAGAAGCTATTGCTTTTAATCCATTTTGACAGAAGAAAGCAGTGATTAGGCAAAGCCACTGTGCCTCTAATCTTCCCAAGTTTAAGCCAGCACATTATGCTTTCCGACTGGCATTCCTGGAACAGAAAGATGATGTTTCCAGCACTACAGTCAGGCAGGATGCTCAGCAGTTTATTCACGCGTCGATTTTATGGCACGCAAGAGAAGTGTACCAACTTCTTTCGGCATCAGAGGGGGTCAGCATTAAGATCTTTACACCAACAACCTGGCTTTACGATGTACGTTGATGTTGTATTTGCTGGAGCAGGATTAGTGGTCAATTTAAGGAGTTGCTGGCAGTTAACCTCCAAAAGCTCTGAAACCGGGAGATGGGAGCCGTTTCATGCAGGAGAAGCCATGGAGGTGGAAGCCAGTGGCTTTGAGTAATGGTGCACACAAGGGCAAAGCTGCACCGAGCGTCTTCCTGGGGCGAAGGAGGCTCGAGTGTGCTTGTATGTTTGTCCTCTATGCAGGTGTTTGCACGGGATACTTTGAATTTGCAATTTTTTAGAATATTAAACGCTACTCTTGTCACTAGGTGGAATTAAGCGAGGGCCGTTAGAGCAGAGGGAGGCAGGGTTAATTGCAGTGTGAGAACACGAAGTCGCAGGGCTGGGATGAACCTGAAGAGGTCAGCTGGCTGTCTGTCCCTCCGTACTCAAGCAGCCTTCACTCTTTGCACCATCGCTTTCGGCTTGTTCCTGAATTGTGCACTGAGTTTGTTCCCTCTGTGTCATTTCCACTTCGTGCCACAACCCGCGGATCTTTTTTTGCAGACCTACTCCAGCCTATGCTCCAGGCAGTTGTTTAATCCTATCTTTATGCGATTGATTAATCTCTGCCTAAATGTAGTGCTTCCAATTCTCCCTATTGAATTTTGTCTTATACTTTAAGTATAAGATATGTGAATTTAAGTATAAGATATGTGAAAAAAGAAGATATGTGATTTTCCAGTTTGTCAAGATCACTTTGAATTCTAGGTCCTATCCTCCAGTGCACTTGCTGTCCCTCCCAGACTGCTGTCACCTGCAGGTTTAATAACGTGGATTATTAGTATTTGAGAGGTACAGAAATAACGTCACGTGTGCTGCTAACTGTTACAAACCAGAGGTTGCATTTGAAATAGATCTTTGAAATATTTCCTATTAAAATCTATCGTGATGATATTCGCAACGATGTCTATACACGGTGCCTATCTAGGATAATACAGATAACACAGTTGTGTTCCCTCAACAGATGTGAAGCCGTCTAATATGCTGGTGAACACGCGAGGCCAGGTGAAGCTGTGTGACTTCGGGGTTAGCACACAGGTAATCCCCTCTTTAGATCTCTGCCCCCCTCTCTTTCTAACGTCAAAATCACCTGGCTGCCAGACAGCCAGCCCCACAGCTCGCTCCCCTCTGCTGGGACAGCCCTATTCATTTTTAATCTCTGGGCGACTTTTCTTCATCTGAATATGATTGTTCATTGTTTAATGACAGTAAAAACTGCTGATATTGTAATTACTACTTACGAATAGCAATCTTCATTGATATGCAGCCTTGATATGAAAGCGTTTTGGCCAGACAAAAGGGAGGGCAGAACGAGAGATGTGTCTGGGGAGCCCAACTGGCCCACAATAAAAATTAATATTGGGAGTAACAATAGTGGTGGGCTTTTACAATGTGCAGCACAAATTTTAATTAATTTCCATTTTGGGCCTCCCTGGAGGACTTCTCTGATAGTGACCCATGAGCTTGCTGCGATGTTGATTTGAATTTCAGCACCTTTACTCTCAGCCAAACATGAGGACCAAAGAGAAGGTCAGCCTTGTATTATAAGTTGTCAGAGTCTGTTGTCCCTCCAGCGTATTTAGTGCTCGTCGCATTCGGGTGATGAATGTGGCTTTATTCACATCTTGAGCCAGCTGACTGAAAAATGAGCCCGCTCAATCCTACTTCAAATTGACTTTTTATATCAGACTAGTTTGGGGTACTAAAGCGATAAGCATCCTGTTTGACAGAATTGTTTAAGGTTATCTGCCATAAACTGTAATGCAGTGCTTGTTTAAATTGGAACTCTCATTCCCAACAAAAGAGAGATTTAATCATTTTTAATGCCTTTGCAGATAAATTTGTTCCCTTTTACATAATTTTTAGTTGATTTATAGGAATGATGATTGTAGGTTAAATGAGGAATAATTGCCCATTTTATTTCCACATTATCTTTATATTGTTCTAACAGACTGTTTTGTCTGATAGCTGGTGAATTCTATAGCCAAGACGTATGTTGGAACAAATGCTTATATGGCGGTAAGTGGATTTATGCAGGAATAACATTTAAATAGAAGTATTTGTTCACAGTCTTGCTCCGTGTAATGCAGCGTATACTCTAAATCAATTCTCAAACTTCATCTCTCCCTGTCCCCGGCATAAGCTGTGTCTTAATTGTGTGCCCCAAAACAACTCCCTCTTGCTGTCTCACGGACCCGCTCCGTGCTCACCCACCAGCTCTGTGCCGACTGCGCTTCTTGCTGATAGGGAAGAGTAATATTGGAAAAGAGTTTTTCATGTATTTTTAGTTGCCTTTAGTGCATTGTGACAACTGGGAACAAAGAAGAGAGCCAGTTCAACGTTAAAAAAACACTTTTCCACTGATAGCCTGCGGCTCTTTGCTGACCGCTGACAGTCCGGTACTGTCTGCAGTTTGGGAATTCCCAGCCTGCGGTTTAGCAAAGCATTTGGACGCGTGCAGACGTCTCATGGACTTCGTGATGCCTCACCACCTGTGGGGGGGGTTAAATTTGAAGCTCAGAATATTTGGACTATTAAAACATAAAAACATGGACTTACTAAAACAGAAATCCCCGTCATTCTTAAATCAAAGTAACATGTTCCTGAAGATGTACCATTTGGAGGAGGGCTGCTGCTGTCAGCTAGGGTGGGAGGGTTGGGTTTAGCGGTTCTGCCTGCCCTGACAATTGGCATGTGGTGTCCGTGTCATTGGGACGAATACGATGGTGAGAGCTAGTCTGAAAGTAAACTACAAAAGCTAGCGTCTATTTCCCATTAGATCAATTTGATTAATTTCAGTTCTCCCTTCAACAGATGTGAAAACCTAAATGTTTCAGTTTAGAGCGGTATATTAACTGTTGTCTTTTATTTTAGGCCTTTGGAATTCTTTTAGCAAACTACTTATGTCGTCATATTAATGAGGAAAAAAAAAAAGTGTTCAGCTTGTTTAAAAGTGTCAGACAATACAAAGTGGGTTCATACTTATATTTTTCAAACCTCAGAAAAGAGGAGAGAGAAATCCATGACCTTTAGTCGCTTTCAGGTATTTTTTCTTACTTTCTTGTAAGAAGAAAGCAGGCCAGGGTGTCCATTTATTTGCTAAGTGCTTTTCTAGTCAAGGTATACTCATTATGTGGCTTCTGAAACACTTGTGTCACCATCCCAGAAAGACTTGGGCTATCCTGTGTCATCAGAATATTATGTGCAGAAAAATGGTTTTTTTAAAAAAAAGAAAAGGTAGAAAAATATCTGGTCTTGTGCGTTGCCACGTTTGCTAGTAAGCCTGCTTATTCCTGTGCCTCCATTTGCTAAAAGAACTGGAATATTGCAAATCAGACAAATAAACAGCTTCAAATTAATCAACTTTTCCAACTCAGCTGTTGCTCTTAGAGTGGTCTTAAGCAGGTTTGAGAATTAAATTGTATTATGCTTTTAGTGTACAAATCAAGATGACTGTTTTCTTTCCCAGTTGTACATTAAGTAAATTACTTTCTTGTTGTTTATGGATTAATGTGATACATTTTTCTATTAATTGAAAAAGAGAAGTTTAAGTTAAATCATATCTGATCTGATTTCGTGTGTTAAAATTATTTTGCTTTCTGAAAGAGTCATGTGTCGTCATCAAATTTATAGTCTAGTCATCAAAAAATAATGAAGGTCTTAAGCTTTGGTTTGCCTGCCTAGTTGGCAGACTGGGAGTGAATTTGAAACCATTAAAAAAATTGAGGTTTCTGTTTAAAGTAAACAAGAAAAAAAGCTCTTTTTTTATTGAGAAATTAAAATTTCCAACGAAAATACATTTTCTGTAAAATCATTTTATCACCACTATTTATATAACAAAATTTTGGATTAAAAAAAAAGTAATCAGTTGGAGAAATTTTTAAGAGAAAACATTTTTAAGGTGTATATCCTTAAGATGATCTCTGTGTAGCACACTTTTCATTATATATGTGTTTTTCATATTTTCATCTTCTTTTCCTTACTCTTTATTTCATGTGAGTAGACTTTTTGTCTGAATGTTCAAATCATTTACTTGCCACTGTTTTCTTTGAATTTATAATTCCGAAATGTAAGTTGCTGTTTAAAACTCGAGCTGTTGTAACGAAAGAGTAAACGATTTAATATTGCTCCATTTGAATTAAGCATCTGATGTGGGGGCTCAGGAAAGGCCAGGGTTTCATCTGAGATTCTCATCTTTATGAAGGTCTTTGTCAGTATAAAAGGATGCCTAAAAATCGTATCCCTATATGATGCTGTAGCAACCATTTCTAAGATAGGCTGACCTAGGCTAACTATACTTAATGAAGACTTGCCTTAACGCACTTTAAAAAAGCAAGTAAGATTTTTGGGTCACTGTTCAGCTCAAAATAAATGAGGCTCAGTCAAAAAGATTCTGTTCCAGTTCCATTCTGAGGTGGTTTTTTAGGTTATGGCTGTTGTGGACGGCTATCCTCAAAGACAACGTGGGCAGCACTCTGTTTTTTACTTAACATTCATGCTGCGATAAAAGCACTTGACCTGGGATTAGCGGTGCAGAGTAAACGTCCGAAAACACATTGGACTGGCACTAATTTGGGAGTTTGTTTTCTAAAAAAGGTCTCTGGATTATTAAAGACTGAAAATACAGCCAGTGCTTCGTAGGTGGCTGGGCTAGACAGGTGCATTAACAGCACAGTGGGGAGAGAAGTCTCCTGGAGCCTTTTATTGTTACATTTCATGCTGCACTTGACCTTGGAAATGCTTAAACTGTAGCTTTCAAGTAAAAACTAGCAGTTATATTTTACAGCATTCTATTTCATGAGGCATTAAACTTGCTATTAATAGTTTTGAGTGAAGTCTGGTTTTCTATAGGTCAAAAATGAAATTTAAAAGTATATAAAATGAAATTGCTGGCATGTGACTTCATTGATTCTTTTGGCTTCGGTAACTGTGCTGTTTAAGCCGTAGTTCCTCCCCAACCCCTTGACTCAACATTAGGAGTCGGTTTTTCTAACGTGCCCGGCTGCCGTGGCTGTGTGTAGTGGTAGATGCATGAACCATTGGACTCTCCCAGTTTGACCTCGCGCTTCGCTGCGCGCGTGCAAGCCATCGGCTTTTTTTGTTGGATACAGCAGCCCAAACGCAAATGCCAAGGCCGGCTTTACAAGGTGCGTAGCAATGCGTGGCCACAAGGCTGAGCATAACCGAGTCCTTTGCTCTTGCAGAAGAGGCAAAAAGAAATGAGTAAGTCACGTCTGAAGAGGGGATTTGCTCTATGCCAGGTTCGCTGGTGAGCTTTAAGCTTCTTTGCATTTTCTCAGTTGATTCGTTTGTCCTGGACTAGCTTTTTTGGAGTTAGTACGTATGTTTGTGTGCTGGGCTCAAGAAGGTGTTTCTTTCCATCTCTTTGCAGCCTGAGCGGATTTCAGGAGAACAGTATGGAATTCATTCGGACGTTTGGAGTCTAGGGATTTCCTTCATGGAGGTATGCAAATATCTGTCATTTTCACGTGCACGTTGCAAGAATCAAATGAAATCTAACAGCAGAATATTTTAATGTAGTCTTTGTATGCTCTTTGATATATGCATGCTTTTAACTATTGCTAAATTTGTTGGCTGTATTTAGAATGGGTTTGTTCTTACTGCATTCAACTCGGTTAAGATATAAAGAGCCTCTGTACAAACCATCTAACAGTCTTAAAGCCCTCCAATAAAACTCCACGAGAGAGTAAGAAGTAGGGCCTGGTCCGCGGATGCCTCTGCATCCTTTCCACACCTCTGGGGCTGAAGACGGCGATACTTCTGTATTGCATCTTCACAGGCCAGGATAGAGTGGGCTATTTTTAGGGTTAAAATGGCATTATGCAGATTCAAGGTTTGAGCCGGTTAATGGCCTGGCACAATCTTTGCAGAAATACTTGCAGGATGGTTTGAGTCTCTCCCTGTGTGATTAAACAAAGTGTTTGGATTTAAGTGTTCACTAGGGCGTTTAGAAAGGCTTCTCATAAACATAGTTTCAAGCAGGAGAAAGTCTTATTAAAATGAAGCAGTTCAAAGGGAACGTGTGGTAAATACAGTCCTTCAGGAGAACTCACGCTTTCTGCAGCTTTGGTCAGGGTAAGGGCAGCTTTGGTTCAGGAAAAAGGTTGGTTTTTTCAGCTTAGGGCTCATCAGGTGTTCTAAGAAACATGAATTTCAATGACTTTATAAAAGCAGATGATTGTTTATAGGAAAGGTAACCTAGAGTGTGTAAGTTGAGTAGAAATACATGTGTTAATGGTATTTCTTGACTGGTAAAATGAGATTGTCTTGGTCTGGTCTGGGAGAAGGGACGGGTAGCCCTGGTCTGGCGGTGGCAGAAGTGTATGTTCACATAGCCTTTTTCACGCTGGCCTGAGCTGGCCACGAACAAGTGAGCTCCAGTCGGAAACCTTGACAGATGGAGCAATAAGCTCTCAGGAGACTTCTTCAGTTCAAAGACAGTCCCATGAAAGAAATTCCCCGTGCTTGGAGCAGGTTTTTTTTTCCTGTAAGAACAGTTCATTCAAACCATCGATAACTCGTATCATCTTTCTTGTATAGCCTGATAAAGGCCTGATACGATTAACCGAAAAATATAGGTGTCCTTCCCTTCTTTTCTGGCACGATATAGTATCATTAAAATGAAGCTGAATATACCTGTTGGTGCAACCTTTTGCAACTGTTGTTTTAAGCAGAAGATTAGCTAGAAGTGAAGTAGTCTTGGTGCTGACCCTCTGCATCTAGGCAAATTTTCACATTTTGTAGCCTGAAAGTTAGCTGAGACTATTGTTATGTTTTCAAACAATAAATTCCTTGCCAAATCAGTTTTAACCAACATGAAAATACTTAATGGTGAATCATTGCGTTCAGATCTTGTAAATCTTTTCCAGAGTCTGACTGAAGCTAACTCTGAATTACAATCATGACATGCTTTAATGTGTCACAGGGGATGCAGTTCTCTTAATTTGTTTTACTGCAGATCTCAATGGTTTGTGATGCTGGAGAGCCCTCACAATTTTGGGAGAGATACAGAATGTGCTTGCGCACTCTGCAAATGATGTAAATTTAGCCAACAAAGGGCTAAAGCAGGATTGCATTACATTAAAACTTGGCTGTGATGTTCTTCCTGATTCACAACGGAATAGAGTGATAAAAAAGTCCTATAGAGCAAGCATTTACCCTTTCCTTTGCTGAATAAAAGATGTATTTCAATGTGCAGCAGCAATATGATGATTTACCATGTAGACCACAATATTTGGAATTTCGTTTAGGATTACTAGTAGGTAACCTGGCTGGGCGTGGATTTGATTTGAAGGATGAATTTTGCATTATATTAGCCAACATTAGGAAAACTCCTTTAATTTGCATTTGCTCTCCTCTTTTAAACCTCCTCAACTTTTTTTTTTCTCTCTCACTTTCCACGAACGTCTTCTGAACCAGATGTACACAAAAAACAATTTGGTTCTGCACGCTTTGTTAATTGGTATGTCATCTGGTCCTCCGAGACCTCTCTTCAACGTGATCGCTGTTTTATTGAAGTGGTTTGAGTGATGTGTTAAATGATGAAAGCAAGGACAGTGGCTTAGAAAAATGTCTCAAAAAAGGTGAAGAAGATGCTCAAAGAGCCACACAAGGTCACTGTCATTAAAGTAACACCGTATTGACATGGGGATTGGTAGTGGAGACACCCAGGCTCTTGTTGATGGAACTGTTAAAAAGGGAAGTTAACATTTACTGTAGGATTTTAAAATCAGCTTCACTTTATAGTGTCACACTCCAATCCCTGCAACTTCAAGCACGTTTTTTTTTAAACAAAGGCATGTGGGACCAAGTTTGCAAGGGCTGTTCTGACCTATGATAATATGAAATAGCAGACAAGTAAATCTTCTCATTTTCTTTAATATTTTTCTGAGCCTTTAACATGTCTTGAATTTCTTTGCTGCAGCCCCAAAAAACTTGCTGGCAGAGCGGGAGAAGCATTAGATGTGGGTACCACCTAAGTTTTGAGGGATGGTGAGTGTTCTTGTTCCTTTTGAGGTAAAAGGTGTCTGAGGGTGCTCAGTCTTCCCTTTGCCAAAAATAAATTTAAAAAAAAAAATGCTGCTAGCTTTTTTTATTATTATTCTTGCGTGTTTTGAAGTGAATAAATTTGATACATAATCTGTAAAACTGTTTAAAAGCGTTTCGCCACAAATAGTTTGTGTGTTTTCATGAGGTTTTTAGATGTTTTATTTAAGTGCTCTTGGGTTGACAAAGCAAGTTCAATTTAAACCAACGACGTTGCTGTCACTACACTGAAGACTGTGTCAGCATTTTCATTATAAAAACTGTTTTTCAAGGGTTTGTAACTCAGTCATAAAACACACTCCAGGCTGACTGGGCTGAGTCCGAGAGCTGTGTGTGCTCCGTGACCGATCCAGCCTCCCTCCAAGAGCCGTACCCTGCACAGGAGGATAAATTAGATTGCTTAATATTTCTTGTTACTCTCCAGCGTGACTCCAGTCCTGCCTTGCATGGCTGCTACCTGAAAGTGAACTTTAAAGCATCCGAAGTGGGAGAAAATACATCCTGTTGGTTTTTGATAGCAGCATGCTTGTCCAGTGGTGATATTTGAGGAGTAGGTACGCTGCTTGTCCCTTCTCCGGAGATAAGAGACTGCTGTGACGAAGAGCTTTGGCGGGACTCTGCAGGGCTGGTGTGTTCTCAGGTCCTCCTGCTTCCACAGGGGATTGGTTTTCTCCTGGATTTTACCACCTCAGCGCGCTGGTGTGCTCTCGAGACAATACTGAGGACCCAGGGTTTCCTACGTGTCATGAGGAGAGATGGTAGGTGAGGAGAAAGGCGTGGAGAGTTGTGATCTGAGTTGTTCGCTGAGGCTTGCGGATCTTTGCCAGAAGATCCAGGGCTCATTTTATCTACAAGTAGAACTGGTATTATATTGAAGTGCAGGAAATGAAAGTGACTTGCTTATGCCACAAACTGAGTAAGTTTTGGAAGTAGAATATGAGCTCATGTGCTTGACTAACGATACCTTTTTGCGCCTCTTTTTGTATCACACCTGGGCTCTGCTTTCCACTGTCCTCTGCTGAGAAAAACAGCTACTTTCCTGTGTTGCAGGCCTTTTTTTTAAAATTAACTTCTCTTGCAAAAATTCTCTCCTTCAGGGGAAATGATTTTGTATATCAGTTTTGATATTAGAAACAAGTTCTTAAAACTCCCAAAATGAGAATTTTAAGTCTTTGGTCACAGGAGTTCTCTGTTAGCTGAATCTGAAAGCAGGAGCTTTCGAGGGTTGCTAGTTGTTCGTGACATTTGTGTTAAGATGCTGTTTTAAGCAAAATTTCAAGCAGCCACATGACATTTTCAGCCGTTGTGTGCATTCCCACATACAGGAACACCAGTATATATCCAGCAAACATGCCTTGCATCGTGTATTTCAGGCACACATACATATTTTCTGAGCAGGGTTAACACTGATTGCATGCAATGCCAGCATTTAGGCAGTTTTAGACTGAGCACAGACCAAGATGTAAGAAGAGCTCACTCAGACCATGAAGGCAAAGAAGAGAAGCATGTTTGAAGAGGGTGCTACAAGAGAAGATCTACTTTCAGATGATTCTTTTAAAGCACTTCAGTCTTTAAGATGTTTAACTGCATAAAACTGATGTAAAAACTCATGTATGTGTAAGCTGCACAAGGAGAGGAGGTTTCAGAAGAATTCTTCCTAAGGAGTCTACATGATTGCCACATATCATCAGCTTTGAAGTGATAATGGTTCAAGATCAAGATTGTGGGCTGATCTGCAGGAGGTCCTGCAGACCACGATTTCGTCTTCTGCAGGATTTCACTTCTGTGTGGACATTATGGTTTGCTTTTTATCAATTTTACACCCATACCTAAACAACAGCAGGTAGATGTGGGGTGGGGGGCAATTCTCAGCCCCGAAGCTTGGTGGTACAGCATAGTATCTATGGTGGCACTGGAGGTATGGTGAAGGTTTGGTAGAAAGGGCAACAGTGAGTGTCTCTGTGACTGCTGGAAGCAGACAGGTGACCTGCAGTGTCGAAGGCTACACTGAGTAGAGGCAGGAGAAATATTAATTACAGTAGCCCATTAGAAGATGGCAAGGGTCAAGCTTAAAAGGGAAGTGAAAATTTGCGCATAATCTCCATGCAGAGCAGGAGTCTCGATATTGTATCACAATACTTGGCTGGAGTGAGTTGTCTCCAATCAAGTGACAGTTATTACTGGGCTTGTCCTTGCTTTTTGTGTGCTTGGAATGAGCAGGATTTTATTCTGCACGTTTTAACAGGAGAGGCTGGGAAAGGCCTTTCCATGGTGGTGCTGCTGATGCCGGTAGAGCCACGGAGGATGGCTTGTAGCAGAAAGCATGGGGTTGTCATTAAGCAAACATCTCCCCATTCCTACACTGAGAATTCAACAGGTTCTTAAATTAATGCATCAGATGGATCTGGGCACATTTTAGTAGATACAATAGGATGTGTCTTAAATCATACCTTTTTTTTATTATTTTCTTACTGAAATCCAACCTTCTCTAGACTAATAAAGAAACAAAAAAGCTTCACTTCTGTGCTCAGCCATCTAATAACCAGTAATGCTTGGTGTTTACTTTGTCCCTGCAAATCACTCTAAATAATATTGATATTAGAGAAAACCCAAGTGTTTCTGAAAATGCTGGATTACCATCTCTGTGGGCTGATGTCTTCTCTCTGCTGGCAGCGGGGCCTCGGGCAGCGCTGGTTTCTGTGGCCCCAGCCCTTGGCCAGACTCTGCCTGAAAGGAACTGAGTTTATGGAGAAAATGTTTAATTTCTGTCCTTTTTCTGGTTTCATGGAGTATGGCTGGGAGCAGACTTGAGCCCTTGGGCCTCGCAGCTTGAACCACTGATAATTGCATAGGTGTGAATATTTACTAAACAGAAATCTTTTGTTTAGGATTAAGGAAAGGAAGGAAATAAAAAGTGGGTTTTTTGTAAGGAGCCTCACCCTGTTACTGTGGTTTTTTAAGGGCAGTACCTAGTGCGATGTTTGCGATTCGCATGGACAAATCCTTTCACGCTTCACTCAACCACTGAGAGTGGCTGTAACACACGGAATTTTGCTCGATGACTTGAATTCTTCTTATTGTGAAGTATTTATGTAGTTTATTTGTGTAGTTTTAATCCTTCTCTGCAGAATGGTGCGTTTCAGAAACTTGTTCTGAGGAAAAAGCTGGCCTAGATTTTTATTATTTTTTTTTTCCCTGGAGCTATGTCGAGCAGTTTCCCCCAGTGGCAGCCCTCTCCTCCCTTTCCTTGTCTGCCGTCTTCAGCGGCCACCGGGATGAAGACAGACAGTGTCCAGCCACATCGTGATCTTTGTGGTAGCGGAATTAGAAGTAAAGGTACCAGTGCCTGAGGGTTGGGTCATGAATTAATAATTGCTGTGTGGTGGGGGAGGCCCGTCAGAAGAGCCGAAAAGGGGGAAGTTGCCTCGCAGAGCTCTATCAATCACTCAGTGACCATAACTTCCAGTAATTAGTGTATTTTATGGGCCTTTGCTTCAGTGACTCGGAAGCACATATGCTCCACTCACAGCTAAACTTAGCCAGAGTAATATTCCAGGATGATTTATCCGCTTGCTGCACTGGGATGTAACCCTATATTAGGTGAAGATTGTGAACTAAGCTGCAATAAAGTGTAAGTTTAGGTACAGTTTGCGCGGGTTGAGACCTCAATGTATCATGTTTCTCGGCAATTGCTCTTAGGCCACTGTGGGCAGCCCGCGCGGCAGCGAAATAAATTATAGACCTCTCTACCTGAGTAGATAGATGAGCAGAAAATTAAGGGATATAACATCAGCTCTGGCGTATTCATAATATATAGTATTGTGTAATGCAGATTAATGTTCCCTCTTCTTATGCTGTGTAGTATAGCTGTTTCTACTTCTAAAAAGTCAAAAAATTTAGAAACGTTTGTCGGTTGAGCCTGCCTTTCCCTGTTTTTTAAGTGGTTTGTAATAGCGGGTGAAGTCTCTCATGGCAGCGGAGGTGGAGAAAAGCTGAAGCTGAGCTGCGTTTCCACTAGCATGACCAAATATAAGTTCTTTTTTTTTTTTTTTTCCTTTAAATTGAATCTAAATCCAGCAAACAAATAAGCAGGAAGCCTCTCTGCTCAGACAAGTAGCCTCATTAATCTTTATGGACCATTTGTGTGAATTTTGCACCCGACAATTTCCATAGATTGGCCCTGAAAGGCCGACATCCCGCCTTCTTCCCTTTAGAAAAGGCACCGCTATTCTGAGCAGCACCTTTGAAGGCGCAGCGGTAAAAGCCTGCTAATACGAGGGATTTGCGGCGAGGAAGAAATGTGCAATTTAATCATGATTGTCTGCAGTCTTTAGTTTGCAGTGCATTTACTGTAGTTCATATTTAAAAGAAGTCAAAGTGAAACTAATTATCTTTAATTAAGGTGAATTAGGCTTTGATTTTTAATATATTTTATGTAGAGAGATCTCGAACTCATCTGCTCAAGCCAAGGAATGTCCCAAAGGTTATTAGGGCATATTTCTGTTGGGCCTGACGGTATTAGTAATAACCTTCTTCCTCATAGTCCTAGACACGAACAAATATGTCACTTCATCAGTCTCTGTTACCCGCGCTTATGCCCCTCCGCAGGGGTCGCAGATTCCACAAGTTATCAGCTAATGGCGTTATACATTAAAAATTGAAGCTTTCCTCACTCTGAGGCCTTTCAAGGCTTTGTTCTTAAGCCCCAGACACTTTGGAGTGCAGCTGCAAACTATAGGCAGAAGATTAAATTAATTTGTAACTCTTTTTTCGTCCTGCATTACTAAATCCTGCACATTTAATTGAAACCCTACTTCAAGATGCTTTGTGTTTCTGTTCTTCTTTGTTGTCAGTTTAACCTCAGAAGCACTTTAACGCTGGTAAATTGCTGTTATATCCTTTTGGATTTTTTTTTTTTAACTGTGCAATAAGAGGACAGTGAAATTGATATTAGAAGGAAAGAAAAATCTTAGAGTAGTTTTTGAGGTATTTAATATTTATTAAGGTCCGTACCCTGCAGAGTTTCAGGTGATTTTAAGCCATCTATCTAGGAATGTATAAATTGGTCTTGGAATGAAATTTCACCTGGGGAATTTTATGTTATCCAGTAGTTAAGTCTGATTTTTAAAGTTTCTTGTGTCTGAATGTTCCGACGTGGCGGCTGCTTTTCCATAAAATGAGGGTTTAACTGCAGTGCACAATCTAAATGCAAAATCCTTAGATGGAAATTTAATTGTGTAAAATGTGCACAAGGTAATTAAGAACAAATTTTAGAACATTTCAGACTATAAAGTCCTCCTTCAGCTAGATCACTAGCGATATTGTAAGTGCTTATTTTCAATTTGCAGTTATGCTGAGAAACATGGAATGTGTCTAAATTAAGAATAAAAACATCCCATGCTTTTCAGTATAACTGTAAATTAAAAAACAACATAGACAATAATCTAAGTGGGAAACTTTATTGCCTGAGTGTCCTAAAAATATGTTTTGAACTTCCTTCCCTCAGTCACTTTCTGAACAGGATACGGGCCAAGTTGATATTGTAATTCTTATTACCGATACACAGGCAGGCAAGTAGAGAGCCATGTAGAGAAGGCAGTTTGTTAGGATTTCTGGATTTCCATTCCAAAATTCTTAATTACATTATTTTGAACAAGTCATTTTCATTTTGTGCTCGCTTATCTACACATGAAATGTATGTACCTGAGCACAGGTTAGAGCTGCTTTCCAGCACGGAGGGTTTAGGCGCCTCCCTCTAGCGAAACTGGCTGCCTCGTGTTCTTTCCGCTTTCCCTAATGTGTGTTTAGATATAGTTTGATAAAAATCAGCATCCATGCACACTGTACCTCTGCCTGTTAGTTAATAATCCGGGATTATTTCTCAGTTTATCAAATACTGGCTTAAAAGCTGATGGTGCACCCCGTGCATCCGTCTGCACCTCTGTCCGAGTCAGGGAGAAGGCTCCTCTCAGGTGCTTTGACTTGGAAGTACGCTTCGTTTTTCAGGACACAACCTCACTGAACACCACAAGATGAACATTTGAAGTGCTCTGATGGGCTACTTCTATGTCTAAGAAAGTAATAGTTTAAAAAAACACTCACACACACCACCTCCCCCCCAAAAGAAACCCCACACAGACATGTGGTTGCTCTAAAGTGAAATGGTGTAGGGAAGCGTTATTTTGACATACTTCTTGCTGATATGGTCTGATTCTCATTTATATTTCCATACCATGCTGGCAGTGCAATTCACTGGGCCTTTTTAAAATCATACTTTTTACAGTTCTTGTGTAGTAGGAGAGCATCCATAGGGAAATGAGAACCAGCTCCTTGAAGTTTAAGCATTCCCTTCTCCCTTCCTTAATGACCAGAGCTACAGAAAATACTGATCAGTTCCTGAACCTAACTAGTGTGAATGGAAATACTGTGGTTTTGTTGTGCCTTTAAAACAAAGTTGCAAGTTCCTGAGTTTCATCGAGTAAATGCAGAGGAGATAAGTTTTTGATAGTGTGTTAGTTTGGTAGTTTACGGTTTTTTGTATCCTGCATTGGGCTTGTGCTGCGTGTTTATATGACTTCCTTGAGACAGATGATAGCGAGTATGAACATCCCTTTAGTGAAGCTCTAATCTGTTTGTTTTTTGGGGTTTTTTTTCTTTACTTTAACTGTGACGCTATTTATAAATCTAAATCTACATACAGAGGTCATTGGTTGGCTGAACTTAAACCATTTTACTTAGTAAATTTAATTAAGAAAATACAGTGCAACTCATAAGCAAATGAGTTTTTCCTAGTTTTAAACCAAACCACCCTCTTGAGTGCTGATTGCCTTGCTCGACCCCTGGTGATATAGAAACAGGCAAAATTAAAAAGGACATTAAAGCTTCATTAAATCTGAAACACATTTAGTACAGTGACATATCTGCAGGCTATTTCAGGGAAGATTACATACTCTTTGGTAAGTTTCTTAATTTATAATACCTTGACGATCTTGGAGGGAGGAAACAACTCTGACTAGCTGAATCGGGTGATTGTTCAGGGGGGTGCAGAACTGGCACATGATCTGTCCGCTGCTGTATTGCTTTGTAGTTCTCAGTCCAGGAGCAGCTTCACCAAGAAACACTATTTTTTTTTTTTAACAACCTCCAAAGAACTTGTTCCTGATGTATTTCAGATTCTTCGAAGCTCGTTTATACACCCCGTACTTAACGCCTGGCAGAAAACTGGTCTTTCCCCAGTTACTCTGCTGCCTTCGGAGCCCCTGCTGAGGCACGTGGTGGTCAGGGAGAGGAACCGTCAGTGAGAATGGAAGTACTTAGTCTGAAGTCATCATCGAGGCAGTCCTTTTTCTGCTTAAATAAGATCTGCAGAATGATGCCCTGTGCGTATAGCCATAATTATCTTCTTATTCTACAGTGGGATGAATATTACGTTCCTACAAGTCTGTAGCTATTGTAAAAACTATTCTTAGGTCAGTAGTCATTGGAAAAAATCAGGATTTCTTCTACTTCTGTTCATGGAAAAGTGTTTGGCAGTAATAGGTGTATTTCTAGACATTTATAGGCAATCACGGCAGCAGTGATTCTTAGGAACTGAGCAGCTTCTTGGAAGTTAAGGATGGTCCTACTGAAAGAAGAGAAAATGAAAGAGGGTATGGTTTAGTAGCTCCTGGTCCTTTAGACTGAGCATAACAGAAAACACAGAGTTTTTGCTTAACTCTTTAGCAGTGTATTTCAAAGCCCGCTACCAGAGAGTGACTGGAGTGACACACTGAGCTGGGAGAAGCTGTGAACCAGACGCAAGTGATAGACGGGATGGCGATCAAGCCTGCTTAGCTCGGGTTGGTTTGTTACGAGGATGAATTTGCTGCAAAGAGAAGCACTGTGCTCAGTACTGCACCAGAGACAAAACTGAAAGGCAGAATTCACCTCAAAGAGTTGAGTCTTAAAGGCAAACCTGGAAGGCAAAGCACAGAAGAAACCCAGAGGAGGAAGCTAGCTTAAATTGCATCACTTTGGAGAACCCAAAGAGATCTTACTCGTCATCTTCCTCCTGTTCCCTATTCCAGTGTCTCTTATAAGCCTGATTTCTTCTACAAATAGAGGTGTTTGTCTTACAGAGCAAGCAAACACAGCTATCCCCAGATGAAGTCTACAAGCAGCTCACGACTTCCAGAGAGATGAGTGACACGGTAGCCATGTCTGAGGAAAACTGCGCTCTGCTTTGTTATGTTACTGCCAGTGGGGAAACCATACTGATATACCAGACCATAAAGGCTCCCCCTCAGTCATTATGCAAACTCCCACTGCTGAGATGTTTAGGAAAGGTTGGGGTGATTTTTCAGAGTGATGCATTGAAATTTAGCTGTGCAGTTCCTGTAATTGTGATGTGCCAGGAAGCACTCAGAGATTGTGTACAAACGGAGTAGCCCTTTTAGAACCCATTTGCTATGTCTGTAAATTTTCCAAAACTATCTCACTATGGCAAAAAAGTCTTTTAAGAGTAGTCACCAAAAAAATTGTTTCCTCTCTTTGGGTTTCTCTTGCATGCCTCGCTTACACAAATGCTCCAAGACCTGCTCTGCTTTTGTAATGTCTTTCCTCTGAGGATCTGAAGAAAGTCTACCCTATTTGCGGAGGTTCACAGCCAAATGGCTAGTGTGATACTAGGTGCAGATGGCAGCTAGAATTGCAGAAAGGGCACCATCTCTGCTGTTTCCTGGTTGCTTCCACTCATGCTGTCAGCTGCTTCTTACTACCTTCTCATGACCTTTTTCCTGAACTAGTGAGGCTCGTAGGGCTATGTCTGCTGGTCTTTGCCCCATCAGTTCCCAAACTTACAGAATCACAGAATGGTTTGGGTGGGAAGGGACCTTAAAGATCACCTAGTTCCAACCCCCTGACCTGGGCGGGGGCACCTCCCACCAGCCCAGGCTGCTCCAAGCCCCGTCCAACCTGGCCTTGAACCCCGCCAGGGATGGGGCAGCCACAGCTTCTCCTTGCTACAGCTCTGTCCATCTTCTTGTTCGTACTGAGGAGAGTTTTGTGCTGCCGGCCAGGCTGAAATTTCATCGTAGTTTAGCACATAGCCTCAGCTGCAATCTGGCTAGGTCAAATAACCACGGCACCCAGGAGCTCAAATATCAGTGGCAATAGATGTGCTGTGAAACAGCTTTCACCCAGCACTGGTGTGTGGTTTAGCCTTCGCGGTACATGACATGGTGGCTGAGACCTTCAGCATTGGTGCTGTTGCTCAGTCTGCTGTGACCATACCTAGTTTATCATGCAGACAAATCCATGATAGCAGCGCATCCATGACCTTTTCGGTAGACCTCCTTCTGAAGGCTGCTAAGGGAAGGATTCACAAAGGTTAACAGGAGTGTAGAGAAGCTGTGTCAGCTCTGGAAGCCCTTGTTCTTCACTGAATAGTAGACAAAATAACTTAAACTAGTTGTATTTTGATGAAATTGTTTCCAAGGTTCAGATACCAAGTGGGAAAACCTAAAGTCTTGTATGAAGAATTTATCATGGAATATTTATTAGCTGTGGCATCGTGGCAACAGTAATGTCGTTGTGGGTTTTAATACTGATACTAGCAGATACCCCAATAACGCATCAATTGACTTATAAAACATTATGGAAAAACAAATCCGGTTGATAATTGTGTGCAATTGAAAGTAGATCTGAAGAAGACAAAGTGTCATTTTGCAGGTGCAGTGATCTCTCTCCAGATGCCCCACTCAGAGGTTCCTAGCTGGGCTTGACACCGATAAGGGAACAAATCTCAGCTCTATAACCCAGATTTCACTCTGAGCCAGTTAAAGAAGGACTTTGGGAGTTCACCGCGTGCTCTACAATACCTGTTCATTGCAGATAATTATCAGTAAAGGTCAGTGTCATTGGCCTCGCTATTGAGGCTGAACTGGTTTAATTTAGAGAGTCCTGAGGAACTTGGGCATCAGACGGTGTTATTGAGTGGTACAGACAAAAGAGCTTGAGAAATACAAAAATATTCAGAAACGTAGAACAAGGGGTAATTGTTGTGAATAACTCCATTCTAAATACAGCTCTTTGTGTGTTTTCAGAACTACTTTTGCTGACATTTTCCAATCTATACAATAGTAAGAGTTGAGTACTTTTCTCTCTTTAAGAAAATGTGCCCTCCATGCAAATCTATATAACTAGACAAATATTATTTCCTTTCCCAGCTTGCTCTTGGGAGGTTTCCATATCCTCAGGTAAGATTGTTCATTACTGCTGTTTGCCACTGTGACATTCATTCCTATGTATGAAGGTGCAGAGAGCAATTGTGAACATTTGAGCCACATACAAATAAATCTGTCCTGTTAAATTGAAAAGTGGTATCTTGAAGGAGTCATTTAGAAGTCTCTATTGATTTTTTTTTCCTCTCTCTTTTTCTCTTCTCCAAACTCTAGATTTTCTTTCCCTGGAAACAATGAAAATTATGATGATGATAATGATTGTTTTGTTGTGAGATTAAGAAAGAATCCAGTATGTACAACAGTGCTTTTGAAGCAGGAAGGTGTATCCACTCCTTTTTTATATTTTCATTTTTTATTTCAATTTTGAATGGTGGTACAAAGGTCTAAAATCTTCTGAAATCAACCATATAATGTGAATTAAATACTTAAGGGAGCTCTGGATTCTCCCTTCTAAGAAGACCTAATATTAGTATTTTATTTAGATATTGGCATTTTCTAACTTTCCACTGTCCTAACGCGGTTTCACTGAAGTTGGTGGTAAAACTGTTTCCATCCTCGGTGGCAATGGCTGGGCCAGTGCTGAGCCCTGCATTACCACGTAATATTTCACTTTGTCTCTGTGCTTGAAAAAACATGAAGCTCTGAACAGAGCAGCCAGTCCAGAAACACGTTTGATGATTACTCTAAATACTTACTGCAAGATGGATGTTAGAACTCATAGTAACAAACTATTCCATAGTTCCTCAAATTATTTTTTTCCTAGGAGAGGGGAAAAAGTGAAGTGTCCAGGGACTAAAATGAATTATTTGAATGTGGTTTTTATGTTTTCATATGTTTTATGAACAGTGTTTTCTGCATCTTGGTCTGTACAGATCAGAGTGCCTGGAGGCATGTCTGATTTAAAGGTGGTGTTGGTCTGTGCTCTTTAAGCATCTATTAACTTGCTATTATTATGCAAATAACTGTTGTAATACACATACTAATTTATGCATGGTTAGATTATGCAGATGCCTCACAAACATGGTTATTGAATAATAGGCTGGGACTCATTCTCTCTCCCATTTTTATAAGCTGTTTTAAGCAAATTCTCCTGACACTTTTATGGACTTGCAAAGATTTTGCGTATGTAGAAATACACTGATTTTCTCACTTTCTCACCTCCTATGGAAAATGTTTACTGCCTTGAAAGAGCTGTAGCTGGGTTAGCAGAACATACTTTGCATGTTTTATCCATATTTTAAAATGCACCCTCTCCTTTGAGAGAGGACTGAAAAAGCAGCTCTTGTGTTGAAGTGTCCGCCATACGTTGGCGAACTCACTTGTGCTCGTTGAGTGTGTTGGTGTTCATTGTGATGCTGTATTATAGCACTAAATCAAAGCGACGTAGGGTACGATTTTAGATAACCCTCCCTTCACAGAAGTGCTGGAGCTTGGGGAAAGAAGTTAGAGCGCGTACGTTATGTATGATTCAAGACAAAAATTTGTTTTCTGAATTGGGAGCAAAAGATGATTGCTAGTTTAAGATGCTTTTTGCTACTCTAATTAAAAAATGGCTCGGGTTTGTAAAAGAATATTTGGCAAGTCAGTAGTCCATGAAATTGTATATATTTTTTAATGTAAAACAGTTGAGGAGGTGAAACTTTAAAATGTAGCTATTAAGCTTTTCAAGCAACTGCTTTTCAGAAGGATTTTTACGTGAAGAATATGTATTTTTGACACGTACTTACATAGCTGGTCACAAGAACCCTTAGAAACCCACTCTGATGAGGGGGATAATTAGTAGGGTTTTTTTTTTAATGTCTGAATATCTGTTTATTTCCCTACGTAAGGGCCTGCTTCTGCAGTCACGCGCTGGAGTAAATCCTCCTCACTTCAGTGGGCTGATTCACGTGATTGGAGCTAATCGTACGCGTGTCTGCAGAATCCGTCCCTAAATGACTTGAAGTTACTTCTCCCTGAAAAGGGAAAGTTAAGAATACATGTTTGAGAAGACCTGAAGTTTCCTGCAAATTAATGTTTGTCTGCAGCTGTAGCTGGGGAAAAAAAAAAATTTTTTTTCCTTTTTCTCTGTTTTCAAGACACAGACAAATGACGTGTGTAGATTCAGTTTAAATGAATAAGATTTATAGGGGGAATCATTGCAATGTGGAAATTCAGGGCTCCTGCAATATGCCTGTAGGACTAAAAGATGATTTTTTTTATTTTTTTTCCTGGCCTTTAGTAGAATGTTTTGATGATAGAATTTACCACTTCTCATTTTCCACATTTTGTTACGGGTATTTATTTTGCTAGCACTCACTTGTCACACTGTCATTATTTAATCTTATGTTCACAATGAAGTCTTATCCTGAAAGCATTTAAGCGTGCAAGCAACTCATGTAAGCAAAGTTCCTTATGGGTGTGTTTAGAATTACTGGAAGGTTTTTTTGTCTTGGTATGCAGCTAACTTCATAATCTGTAGCTATCTCAACAAGGACATAACAAATAGAAATGATCGGAACAGGGTCTTCCACTAGAAAAAGTTTGCACAAGAAACTCTAATCCTTAAAATGTAGTTAATTTCTAACGCTGTTACGGGTTTCATTGTTTTGTTGGTGGTTTTCCTGGTGTGGTGTTGCAGCGTGCTTCCTTTTGGAAGCAGAGAGGTACCAAACTCACAGGATTTTCTGTCGATACAAACGTAAGCACTGAAGGGCATGTTTTTCCCTTGATGCGTTTGCGTAACTATTAAAACTAATAGGAATGGTGCATGCATGTGCATGGACAAAAACCTGACTTTTTTGAATAAAGTTTTTTTCTAACGTAAACATTCAAAAATGAAAGGAAACCCCTTTCACCAAACCCAGTTGCTAGTCCATGGTCTGTCCAGCGTTTTGGGTATCTGAAGAAGGCGCAGAGGGAAAATAAGTTTCAAATTCCTTTTAAAAGTTTAACCTTAATTTACGTAATTATGATTTTACATGTCTGTGCCGAATGAACTGAAAAAAAAAAAAAACCAAACAGAAAAACCCCAAACAAACAAAAAAAAAACCCAACGCAAAAGGCCATGGCACCTCAGAGTATATTTAATTAAATTTTAAGATGGAACCCCAAAGCCGTGCAGCGTCTGAACAAACTGCGAGACGTACAGTCAATCACGTAGCTTCAAATTCAGTATGTTGTATAAAAACGCAATGGGGGCAATGACTTGTTTAATGATAATGCAATTTAGGAGAAATGAAAAGAATTGCCCGCTAAATATTCTCGGCTTGTAGTCAAACTTTATACAAAGCAGGATGTTAAAAGGACGCCGCATCCATTAGGGAAATATTCCAAAGAAATAGGCAGTACTCAGCTGCCGAGGATTTAATCAGCTATAGGAAAGTGCGCATTACGATGACTGTATTTAAGATACTTTTGCATTTAGAGAAATGTTTTCCTTCCTTTGGCTACAATTCCAGGCCTCGCTTAATAAATTATATGAAAATTACCTGATTTTTAAAAAAAAACGCCACCAAAAAATCCTGTCCCCCCTCTTCCACACCCTCCCATCCCACTGCTCCCCCCAAATCTGAGCAAATACTGCCCCTGGTATTGTAAAGCTTTGAATGTTTTCACACCCCATTAATTTATTACTTCTCTTTCCTCATCTTTACATTTTTTTTTCCCTTTTTTTTTTCCCCGTTTTTTTTTTTTTTTTTTTTTAAATTCAGACTCCCCGCTGCTAGAGCGATTTTCATCTTGTTGTTAATTTTCCCTGCTCCATATGGAGCTCCAGACATTTCACCTGGAGGCTGTACTAGATTTTGCTGTAGCGATCGCACTTCCGGAGGCCAAAACTGTCATTTAAGGTTCCTGGTGCATCTGTCTACGCCAGGCTTTTCACTGGCACCGGGAGAGTGTGAATAACAAATTGGATGCACCTGAGATTCAGATGATTAGTGTGTTTTGTGAAGCCGGGCGGCTTGTAAGCAGATAGCTGTAGGGATGGGGAGGGCTAAGCAGCCACCCTGGGTGAAATCTCCACTCGCACCTTGCGTTGGGGATGCGCGGGGAAAACGCGAGCATCCCGGCAGCCCGAACGCGGGGAGGACCAAATATTTCATCCTGCCTTGTCATTGATTAGAAAAAAAAAGAGCCTTTAATTTCATTTCACCCCATGTTGTGATTAATTTGCATTCTTTGTCAGAAGTTAATGGAGTTTTTTATGGTTCACTCTGAAATCCTTGAAGACATCAGAGTTGATCTGATGTTTATACAACCGCCAGCGGAATTTTTTCATTTGATTGATGGAGAGCTTGATGTTATTCCAAACGGCTTTTTAAGCTGTTTTTAAGAATTATTTGAATAAAATGCAAGCAAGATATTGTTATAACGATCAAGATTATCTGTTAAAAATCTGTTTCAAATAAAGAACATGATAAGTAGGAAAAAAAGATCAAAAAGACGGGAGAAATGATGAATACAGAAGATGATATTTGTTAAAATAGATAATCCAGGGATTCAAATAAGTTATTTCAAAATGTAGTGGAGAGAAGAGAGACTTTAATTTAAGGGTCTTTTTTAATATAAAGAGTTTATTTTTGCAGCACGATAAATAATGGGGATGAATTAGTAAAGATTTTGGTTATACTTATATTTTCCCCTTCTTTTTTTTTTTTTTTTTTGTTGTTGTTCTCCCAGCTTTTTCACCTTCATTTTACCAGCAATGCGAGCACAGAGAGCTGGTGCCTCTAACTCGGAGAGACAAGACTGTCAGGCCTGTTAGTTCAACAAAATGATGACATATTACTCGTCTCAAGGAAGAGGCATTCTTAAATCCCTCTGCAAAGGAAGCATAAGTGGATAATAGGAAATTTTATAGCCCCAGAAAGCGTCCGCTATAGACTTGCCGTTGGTTTGCTTTAGGAGAAAATACGCAGGCAAAAAATCCTCGGTGCAAGAAATCTGCTTTTTGCTCCTCCTGTTAGGGAAAGGTTTGTACTTTTACCAAAGCCCAGCGTATCGAAAGCATCGGGGAGAGGCTGCAGAACACGCTGCGTGCGCTGGGCCAGATCCTCAGCTGGAGCAAATCAGTTCTGCTCCGGGGGCAAGGCAGGCTTTACACCAGTCTTTTTCTCAGCAGGAAAAGATGTTGCAAATGTTGGTGTTTTGGGTTTTTTCCTTATCATTGTATTTTATTTTATTTCTGATACCAAAGCTGGGGTGTTTTGTTTTTTGTTTTGTTTTGGTTTTTTTTACAAGATTTTGTTTTTATCCTTTCATCAGCAAATTCTACCCTCGCTGTGATTTCTACACCTAAGATTTAATTATAGGTCAGAAAGCTACTGTGCAAGCGCTTCCATTTAAAACAGATTCATTTATTTGCTGTATCTTAGTTTGCTAAATAATTGCACGGTTTTAAATGAAGTTGCTGCTTTCTGATCCCTGTATTAACACGGTCTAAGATTCTTTTTGTTATATGTAATCCATACTATTGACCAAATTTGGCCTGGTTTCATTTAAATGTAAGCAGGTTGTCAAGGAAAAAAATATTTAGTTTAACTTGGCATGTAAAGTAGCCATTTTAATGTTGTTTTTTCAATTGACAGAAACATCCTTTAAGCATTCATTTATTTTGTGAGAAAAAAATTGAGGGTTGGTTACAGCGTGTTTCCTAGTAGGAAAGAAATGTTTTTTCTTCCACATACATCATTATATCTGACCATTTAAAAGACATTAAACACTGTTCAAATGCTAATGCCAAAATAGTGAATTAAATTATTGTATAATATCTTAAATATGATAGATTTGTGCAAATAGTTTTGCTTTTATAATGGATTCCAGAAATTGCTGACAATATTTTAAGTCATCTGCTATTATTTTAAACTCTTTACCAATTTCTTACCATAGGTTTCACTACGTATATCATTCATAAGATAATACACTTCAGATGCATTTTGCTTTATTTTTTTTTTCTCCTTAGCCAGAAATAAGTTTGAACTTAAATTTCATTTGTCTGTTAGAAACTTGCTGTAAAATTTGAATTTAGTTTTAGGTTTTCCAGAAGTGTTTTCTTTTTTGAAAATTGAGAGATTTTATCAAAAAAAAAAAAAATCTGTTAGAAATCTGAAGCATAAAGACATTTATATTTTTAAATTTAATCTTCCTGTCTGCTTTTTATTTTTTAAAACGTAAAATTGATGTTTGAATAATACGGTCAAGCTTGGAAATGAAGGTAAATAGTAAATCCTGATTTTTGTAATATGTTTTAATTTGGTTTTAATATATTTTCAGTGTGGATTATTAGCTTACAATCTTGAAAGACTGTGGGTTGTTTTTTTTTTGCTTTCCGACCTTAGCAATTCCAGGCAGTCTGAGGGACCAGGGTTAGGCTGTGTTTTGTCGCCATCATTCCAGGACGTGCTCTGTTCCTGTTGCCCTGTCTTGTGTGAAACCTCACACCTGGTTGCACCGACATCGGCTTCAAACCTCTGAGTGCTTCCGTTTGCGACAGTGGAAAAATTAACTACTGCAGAGAATGACCCACGGGTGCAGCTTTGCGGTCAGGATGTAAGTTTGTGTTTTCCAGTTAGTTATGGCATTGTCACCCCTCGCAATCTGGATTGAATAAGAAAAAGGCAGTCGTTATCTCGCTCTCACAGCACAGGACTGATGCTGCAGAGACCTTTTGGCTGCGGAAGTTGAGCGAGATCCTGAAATGAAATGATGTTTGTTTGCCATGAGCTACTTCTCGGGAGGGGAAACAAAACCATCCAGGAGGCTATATTGAAATGTCTTCTGAGAGATTTTCGCAAATATATAAGGATCTCCTGCGTGAGTTGGTGCTTCTGTGGAATGAGAAGTGTTCCTGTAGTGCTTGGAAAGAAACATCTCTCCCAGTTATCGTTCCTGAGGTTGATGCCGTTGAATGACTTGTCTGAGTGAAAACTTAAATCTGGGAGATCGGCTCTCCCTAGGAAGAAAGCTAGCAATAGGAGGGATAGATTTGTGTGGTCAGTTGTTTTAGATGGCCATTTGCAAACTGTCAGCAAATACTGGATTTACTGAAAATTTGCATCTTCTGTGCTCTGAACAGGCTCTCTTGGCTGGGACGAGGAGGAGGCATGGTTCTTCCCAAGTCACTCCGGAACTGGAGCTGAACAGAGACAAGGGTGCAGTAAAATCACTGCTCTGTTTTACCTGTTTCCTTAAACCAGGGTGCGTCCGTAAGAGCTCAAAAATTAATGGTGGCTCTGAGCCTGTTTGAGGAGTGAGAGCACCCACTCCTCACGGGTCTGTGAGGTTGTGAGGCACTTCTGGAGATGGACATAGTGGTCCCAACGTTTGCTCTTTGCTACATCCGTGGACTGCTAATGTGGGGGTCTCCGCCAGAGGCTGAGGGCTGTTTCCAGTGTGCCTTGTAGGAGCACATGGCACACACCACCATCTCGTCCTCCTCTGCTGGGCAGTGGTTGTTCGACAGAGTGAGGAGCCTCAAAGGACAGAATAAGCGTTGAATGATTTTGAGGTCTAGGCAGGTGTTTCCCTTCCACGGCAGCCCTTCTTCTGACAGCCGCGTGGTACCTGGTGTTTAATTCCCAAGGGAATGCACCACTACCTGTGGTGGGCAGTTGAATGACACAGGAGAGAATGAATGCTCGTTGCATAGCGTAGTGCCCTTCATTGCCCAAACCCACTCAGCACCTCAGTTTAGTTAGAAAACTAAACCCTCATACACAAATTTTTGCCGCTTTGGGTAATTTCCTTTCAGATGTCCCTAGAATCGTGTCATGTGTAGCGATCACAATTGATTTTGCAGCTCATCAGAGAAAGCTCAGGGGTTTTCTGGATGGGTTCCAGTGACAGGTTTTAACCATTGACATTTTTACCTGTTTCCTTTCAAGTTAGAAGGGACTTGGAGTGGTGTGCTGACGTGGAGGGACAGTCCTGAGGGATTATTCATCTGCTGCTCTTCAGTGTTTCTGGTATCGGAGGCTCTCTTGTTTCCTTAGATGATTTGTTCCTCTCCTTTATTATTAGAAAGGTTTTCCTCGCTGCAGGGTCTAGCGGTAGTTGTGCGTCTAACGAACGTGGAGAAGAGATGCAGGAGCGTTGCTGGTTATGTCATCCTTGCTCTGGTTTTAGTCTGAAGACCCCAGTTCTTTCTATCTCTCCTTTCTAGATTTCTGGCTGTTCTTGTGGCTTTTCTTTGACCTTTCTCTGGCTGGCCCACAGCTCGCTGGGGGTCCACGCACGGGCTTAGACACAGTTCTGCGTGGAGCAAGGCCTGTCTTCAGACTGTGCTCCTCCCTGGACACCCCACTATGGTGTTTGTCCTTTTGAGGGTGTTTTTTGGCAGCATCATGACATTATTCCTGCTCAGTTGTGATTGATTTTCCTCTTCCGTAGTGTTCTCTAGGTTCTCATGATGTTCCTCTGTATTACCGTGGTGGTTGCTTCGTTAAACTTGGTAAACATAGTGACATTAAGCAAGAACTGGCTAGAAGAACCCCATTCCTTTATTTGGTTTCTGGCTGACCACCCTTTCTTTTACTTACTGCACTTTTTGTGGTGCTTGAAACAAGGTCTTGAACAGCAGTTTGATAAATACACTGTCTTTCGTGAGACTTGCTTGTCCCACATTCCTGCTGACTGAGGAATGGGTTACCATTAGCACCCTGCTCCTACTCCAGGGTAGTAGTTATTGCTGGTTTCTTGCACTCCCTCCGTTATTTCAACAGCGTGCAGGTTTTCATGCCCACTTTGTTGAATTGTGTTACTAAACTCCGGTAAACAGATTTCTGTGAGAAGTGGCTGCAGTTCAGTGGTGGATGAAATAATCTCTTTATATAAATTTGTTTGCAGACCTCTGGGAAAACCAGCGTAATATAATTGTAAGAATATATTTAATATTAAGGTTGTTGTGAATTGTCTTTTTTTATTATTTTTTTGAATTTTTTTTATTCTTTTTTTTGTCCTCTGTTTTCTGGCAGTGATTGAGGTTTGCCATTTGCAAAATCCACAGATCGGGGTGGGGGAGGATGTTG
The DNA here is from genome assembly GCA_013400135.1 of Rhinoptilus africanus. NCBI lineage: Eukaryota > Metazoa > Chordata > Aves > Charadriiformes > Glareolidae > Rhinoptilus > Rhinoptilus africanus. The sequence goes on along the minus strand of VXBO01000767.1, from coordinate 49,815 downwards.
AGAATGTCAGGAACAAGTTAGGGGGTCAGTCTGAACTGCTGTGGTGCTTTGACTTCTTTCAGAAGTATAACCATTCAGTTTTGCAAGACTTTGTAAAATATGTCTGAAGATCACGGTTTCATTCTGAAGGAAAACTAAAACCCGTGGTGGTAAAGACCATGTGGAAATGCAGTTCGTTTGTGTGTTCCCTTTCCATTTACATCAGGACAGAGACAAAGCAACTGTGCATCGGTCGTCCGTTAACAGGAGACAATGTTTGTCATTTCTGATGTTCAATAGAACTTAACCCTCATTTGTAAAGATTAAAAATAATTTATATGTACTTCTAAAATCCACAGTTTCCTAGATCAGGAAAATAAATGCTCTACCGTGAAGCCTCCCTTAAAAATCATAACTGTATGATTTGTTGGTGTATGTATTTTTCTATTTTTTAAAAAAATATCACTAGCTCTAAAAGCAGTATATATGTAAAGAGAAAATTTGTTAACTGATATGGGAAGATCTAACCCTGGGTCACCTGCAAATCTCTCAAACAAGAGCTCCAGGGCAAGTCCTAATTCCAGAGAGTAAAAGCGAAAATTAAAGCTATAGCTAGTGACTCCTCTAAGTTACCCGGGGTGGATTCATTTGAGTTCCATTGATTGTGCTTGTGAATATAATGTGAAAGGGATGGTAGAGGTCTTCTCAGCCACTTCCCATCCAAAGTATCTCCATGGAGACAGAAATATAACCTGATGGTCTGTCAAAAGTTGCTGTTCATAACCAGAGGCATTCATTAAATAGTAGATGAAGCAGGAGGCAAACTTCTGCATTTTTAACAAACCTTAAAAAAAAAAAAAGCCATTTGGATAATGTGCTTTATGGAGTAGTTTATCCAGGTACCACAGATATTTCATGACCTGAGAAATAGGCTGTTGATGTCATAGATTTATTTATCGTTTTCCTTGCTTATTCAAATTATAAACTTTCACGTGCAGTAAGTACAGAAAAAAACCCACAGCAAATACAATATGGCTTCAGAAATGTCAAGTAGCCGATCTAATTCTGCAACTTCATGTGGTTTCGGTTGCATGTGAAAAACTTAGAAAGCCTTCTCAGCAGCTGGATTTCCCAGTGATGAGCGGGTCAGGGGCTTAGGCACATTCTTCTGGCGCGGCTGAGGGAGTGCGTCGGTGGCGAAAGGCTTAAAGTGACTTTTCTGAGATGAGTGATGTTTCTCGATACTCTTGAAATGCATGCTCTGCCTTCTTTGTCTTCCTTTCAAGCAGGGTTTTCTCTCGCGTCGCTGCTACCATTTCCCTATTTGAAATTCTTCATGGGAAGTACAAAACCCTGGCAGTGACGGCCCCCGTCCTGGTCCCGCAGCGTTCTAAGCATCGCGCGGGGGACGCGACACACCAAACGCTCGAGCTTTTGTGCTGCAGCCGCTGCACTTGGATCCCTGGAGATGAACCTGCCTCCTAAACTTCTTATCCCCCGGTAGCATGCAAAAACCAGACGGTTAGGGGGAGAAAAAAAGGAGCGTGGGTGAACAGGAAGATAAAACATTTTATGTTGAGTACTTTTAAAACTGTTCTTAATGTGCTATAAAACTGGATGCTTCACTTTTTCATGAACTGTGTGCAAAAGGAGAAGCACTGACTGTAAAGTTGTCATCAGTTAGGTTTGGTTTATAGTTGCAGCGCCTGCCCAATAATGTGATCTTGGAAAAGGTAAACAACATAGTTTTAACAGTGAAAAATATGCCTAATATAAATACAGCTAAGTTCATTGCTGTTCAGAACTTGAAAAATACGACTGTAACATTGCATTTTCTAGTGGAGTTAACAGAGGAGCACAGTGCAGCCTTACAAGCAATATATCTGAGACAGAGAAAATAGGTAATACATCTAACTGGGGAGTCTCTGTGGCATTCGCATAGAGGAAAGCACAGTAGCTTTATTTAATTGAGAAAATGAATCAATTACAATGATGTTGCATCATCAAATGCAAGGGAAATAGCAGATATGTCATTACATCGGGTAACAGTGTTAAAAAGTAATTGAGTGTCTTAAGCGTTTTGAATCAATTCCAGGTACTGGCACAGCTACCTTAATGCAAAATTTATGAAGATGATCTCAAAATAATATGTCGCCATCAAAATTGTGTAATAAAACCCGGTAACGATGTGCGTGTGAGCGAGCACACATCTCTTGCAGAAGCAGGGCCCGCTGCTCCGGCGGAGAGTTGCGGTGTCACGGGAAGAATTCTGTAATACTTCAATTTGCGTTGCTTTATTTTTCATTAGAAGCACTGAGAGCTTTTATTAGAAATAATATTTTAAATCTTGTTCTGAAATTGGATGTAGTTATATCTGTGTGGAGGGTACTATATGTGATCCCACCTCTATTCCTTTCCGTGAAGAGCCCTGTTTTCCCAGTAAGGAAGTGCGACCAATACTCTGTTTGGGTGAAAAACAGAATCGCCCTGTTCACGTGCGCTAATCTAAAGGAGCTCCAAATCATCCCTATTGAATAAGCGGAGTCTATTTTGTCATTTAGCCTTTGGAAGTGAAGCATGAAAAAAAAAAAAAGTCTTTTTCTATCCACAGAATATTTTGCTTATTAGCACTAATGCAAACCAGCAAATTTATTCTGTTGAATTGTAATAGATTGCTATTGACCATTAAAAAATATAACCTCTATCTATTTATTAGTCTCTTTTCTTCCTTGGAAAAAATAAAATTATACGCAGAAACTTTATGTCTGTATTTGTGCGCCACTAATACAATAATGAAAGACTTCACGTGCATAATACCGGCTATTTTCTTGGTATTGCTAGTTTTTAACCTCCTCTATATTACAATTTACTACCTGTAAAGTATTACTAGAGGATCCTGCCTCTGGCTGGGTATTGGGGGAGAGCGCTTCCAAAGCGGATGGCAGCCCTACAACATTCATCATCGTGGCACTATACAACAGAGAATATTGAATGTAAGGGGCAAGCCAAATAAACTGTTAGAACAGAAGACAACGTTTTCACTAAGGACTGCATTCTGTTTGCATGGTGATTATGTTGGGTTGCAAGCAACTTTGTGTCTGCTTAGGAAAAATACGTCATTAATTATCCACACCCATTAGAAATGGTATGCATATACAAATTACCAGAATACCAGCATCCCTAAACTCGGTCAGATGTTTTGTGTTAAGTACCTGCTCTGTGTTTTCTGTTTAATTGTTTGTATTGTAATTTTGCCTTTGTTTCTTTTTGTAATTGAAAGGTGCTTTGCCAACATGGGCCAGGATATTTTGTAGCTCTCTGTAAGCAATTGAGTGGTCTGTTATTGCAAACTATTAATTAATTTCCCCACCAAATTGATGTTAAGAAATTCAAGAAAGGCTCAGAGATGACTGATAACAAGTCCTTCCTTTACCATTTAAAACAATACAAAGTTCGTCAAACTTCCCAGCCTCACAGATGGCGATGCTCTGCTTATAGTCAGACTAAAACTGGGTTGGAATATATAAGAAACTTGGGTAAAAGTGGAGTATTAAAGGCTTTCCTGAGCAGCGGCAGATACTTCAACCACATAATTAAAGTTTTCTTCACAAAAAAAGGGATTGTGAGCAGAGGCTGGCAGTAATCCAAAATTCTAATTTCTGACTATGATTTAATTTCAATTTTAAATAAATCGGTTTTTAATTTAAAAAGAGTGAGCTTCATAACATTAGCAATGATTGCAACATTAAGCCCAGTGTTCACAATCTAGCAATATAAAACATTATTTATATCTGAATCGTAAACAGCCTTTTGAAATGGATTATGGTTTTTCTTCCTATTCTAATACAACCTGGAGGGTACTAAAAAGTGTTGTGTGAAATTAACATTCTGCTGACTTTCGCCTATAAATGAGAAGCGAGCTATTAACATTTGTGTATTTTCATTATGTAAATTGTGTTAACACATGCCCACAAATTGCCACCAGCGATGCAATAATTTTCTCTCAGTGATCATAATGTGTCCAAGTGAGTCATTTTGATTATGACATGCTAATTACATATTGCCTTTTTTCAGATTCAGAAAAACCAGGGATCTTTAATGGTAAGCTTTATGAGTTCAGAAAAAAATTCACTTTTCTTTTTCCTGATGGCTGCTTCCTCTGCATGCTTGAATGCCTTGTTTTAAACTTAGCAAATTGCATTTTGAAGAAAATGCAAACCTTTAACTGCCTGTATTAGATTAGGTACCATTAGAAATAATAGAACATCCTGAGCATCAATGTTTTTATAAGAGTTTGCTGCTGTTGATTAATCTTGCTATATTTTATTGCATTAATGATTTTTTCTTTCCACTCCACTGTAAAGATATTGCATATAGGCTAATACTTTTTCTCTCTCTTCTTTCCATTGCAGCCTCTCCAGTTATTGCAGTGCATTGTTGATGAGGTGAGTCGTCGTCTTATGTGCTTTCACTCCTAAAGTCATTCCTAATGGAGTGGAAAGCTTATATTTTGTTTCCTAATGAAGCACAATGCCCAACATCCTCAGAGCACAAGTTGCCTTGTGCAGCTTGGAGCTGTCGAACATGAACTGGCCTTGTCCCACTTTATGCTGTTTTTCTACTCCTAATATCGAGGCCTTGAAAGACTCGATCGTCTCAAAGGTTGGTCCTTTTAGCTCTTTAGGCCCTAAAGCCTCAGCCTCCCCGCGTGGGTAGGTCCTCTGCACTTGCCAGATGAGTTGGAACAGAGACATCCAAGTGGCGGCACACTTTAGAGCGGGCTTATTTTCACGCGGTTTGGATAGGCAAAAGTGTGTTTTGGTAAGGAGAGAAAACCAAAGTGTGAGCACGAAAGCATCTGAATGTCATCTGATTGGTTGTATTTAATAAGAAGGACAAAATAAAAAGCTGAGATGGGGGAGATCCAGGTGTGGACTGAATTTCAGTGGCGAACGTCACGTTTCTCGACTGAACGCCTCTTTGCAGCTCCCACCTCCCCTCCCAACTGAGGTGTAAGCAGAGGTCCCAACTCTTGACAGCAAGGCAATAGCCAAGGGCAGACTGCTGTCAGTTTTGCCTTGTTTTTAATGTTTAATAAGGTGATTATGGTAATTGGGAAGTTTGAACAAGAAAAAAAGCTAGAACTTTTGAAAGACTTGCCTCGGCCTCTAGCAGAATGTCATTGCTGTCTTCCCAGGTGGGAGTCGCTGGGTGTTGACGTGTCCATTTAGACCATTCAGCTATTTCCAGCCTGTCCCGCGTATCGTGTTTGTTTAGGTTGATATAAGCTCACAGCCAGGGTGATGCCCGAGTGCTCTATCTCAGTTGTGTCTCCATCTGTAACTGCTACTTGTGTGAGCTGCTAAACCTGCGGCCCTTACCTCTGGTGAACACTGTTGTCCTTTTATTAGAGAATGACCGTCGTGTTTTAACCCCAGCCAGCAGGTAGGACCAAGCAGCCGCTCGCGCCGTTCTCTCCCTTTTCCCCCCCAGAAGGGTAGGAGAAGATGGAGAAAAGGATGAATTAAGATAAAGGTAGTTTAATAGAATGTAGAAGATAAAGTAATACAACACAAGTCACTCTCACCACCCAGTGAATTGGTTGCTCAGCTTGTCCTGAGCAGTGATCATGGATTCCCACCCCCATGGCCAACCCCCGTTTATATACCCCATCGAGTCCGTGATGCCTATGGTATGGAACATTCCACTGACCATTCCATTCTTCTGACTATGCTGCTTCTCAGCTTCTGGGGGAAGCTGAAAAAAGTACTTGAATAGTATAAACATCACCTAGCAACAGCTAAAACAATATGCATTATTAACACTTCTTTCATACCAAATCTGAAAACACAGCGCCCACTAGGAAGAAAGTTAACTCTGTTCCAGCTGAAACCAGGACAATGACTGACTGACTTAGATGTATTTTTTAAAAGTGACATTTGGGCCTTGAGGGATGCAGTCAAATTAAAATGAACAAGTATTCTTTGTGTAAAGGAAAGTTCTAGTCCTCCAGCAGTGCTAGACTTTTACCTGGCTCTTTATGGCGGTCTGGTTCTTTGGGAGGCTTTTAGTCAATTCTGCTTCTTTCATCATTTTCGTCCATTGTTATTCCTGTTACATACATCTTTGGTCAAGGCGTGGAAATCCCAAAGCACCAATGCTGTGTGCACCAGCAGCAAAAGGCTATGTCTATCCTAAAGAAGTTAAGTTAAAGGTGCTTGTATTTATACTTGTGTTTTGCTGCTTCTGGGCAAATTACCTTTAAATGGGCTGGTGCTACTGCCTGTATCTAAGCTCAGTATTCTAAAACGGAGCCCTAAAGAGCTGTGTGTTATGGTAAAGCTTCTTGCGGCTTTCACATCTTCTCCTCAAGAGTAGAATTGCTCCATTGTCAGAAAAACTTTAACCAGGAACTTTGTGCAATTGTCTGCAAACATCTGAGTACCGAGCTAGCTTTAATGGTAAAGTTTTGGTATTTACTTGTTTTAACTTATTTTACGTTCCGCAGTATGCCGTGAAGCCGTCGTTCTCTTGAGCTAGTGGTTCAGAGTGCACTGTGCTCCTGGGCACGTTAGGACTTCGAGTTACAGAGAACAGCTCAGCTGAAAGTTCTTGAAGTGCAACTCGCTTTGTTTTGCAGCACACTTGATGTCTAAGTGGAAGTTGCGTGCCATAACGCTTAGAGCCTGGGGGGAAGAGGAGAATGGATTGGCTCTGTAGTGTTATTTGCTTGGTATGTGTGTATTGTTAGAGGGTCATTTAATAAGATATATAGCATTTGGATAGTGGCTGCCACACCTGCAAGTGCAAATTCTTGGCATGATGGTGTCTTGGAGGACATTTATATTAAGGGTTACTCTGTTCTAGCTAATGGGCAGCATTGACTTTTACAGATCATCCTGCCGTCCCCAGCTCTGTCCTGTGTACAAAGACCTCAAGGCAAAATGTGTTTAACTTGTGACTGGTTTTTTTTCCTCCTCCTCACTTTGTCTTCTGTAAGATGTGCCTCCTGGGGAGGAACAGAGGGACCTGCTTATTTGGCTAATACGCACTCTTCCTTCTACGCAAGGACCTTTTGAGAGGGAAAGTCTCTTTACTGTCTGGTACTGTACAGCTGTTGTTGCTACCATGAGTATTAAAGATTAGAAATGCTTAGTGATGTAAGACTGATTATTTTGGGTCAAATTTTCCCCTTGGCTGTAAGGAGGTCCTAAAACTCACAAGAGGTAGGAGCAGAGCCCCTCTCCTGCAGCTGCGCTGTACAGCCTGTCCCATAGGAACCCCCAGACACTGGCGCAGAATTCCCCACCTACCTTAATGACGATCGGAACGGCAAAGAGTGACGAGCTGGAGCTTGCCTCTTCCTCCAAAGAGACAGCGCACAGCAGTGCTCCCAGGGTGGCACAGCTTCTGGATGAGTGTCACAGGGTACGGGGGGAACAGATCTGCAAGGGTGGGATTGAGCTGCCTTAAGGATCTTCAGCCCCCATGGAGCTTCATGCCATAGTAGTAATTTGCTGACGTTGTTGCAGTTGAAAACTCTGAGTCTTTTTTCCTCAAGTCCCTTAATATGTCTTTTTACGTGACAAGAGAATATTTTTGACTTCTGGCTCCTAAAATTGTGATTAAACAGGTCTGTGGAGGAGAACGAGTCTTGAAATTGGGCCTTTGCTGGCAACGTGTTTACCCCGGTCTGTGCCCCTGGAGCCTGGCTGAAAACTCCAGAGCTTGATACAGGGAGAACCTAGAAGTTGTTAAAAATGGTGAAACAGAAGTAATGTTAAGACTTTGATTCTTTATAATAGTTGCTTATTATATTTGCAGTTGTAGGGATTTTGTAGAACTGTTCTATGTTCCACCAAAAGGCAGCAGGAATCTGAAAGTTAATGTTCTGTTTATTCATAATCATCTTTAATTCATAGAATTTATTGGTGACTGAACTAGTTAAGAAGTTGCCTCTCTATTACCTAGGTATCCCGAACTTTTCTCAAGCTCTGTAAGGTGGTGCACTAAGGAATAAAAATTGTCCACGGGAGTTTTTAGGTGTTCTGCAGTAGTGAGATTTTTGGAGCTGTTTTTAAAATCTTAGTGAAATATATAAGACATTGCAGGTCACTTGGGCAGTTTAAAAAGTCTGTTTGTTTGTTTTCTAGGTCTTAAATTTACTTGCAGAAATTCTGCAGAATGAAGAAGTGATTTGAGAAGCATTTAACAAAAAAATGTCAGGCGCAGTGGTTCTTCTCAAATCACAGTAAACTATGCCTGACTTGGGTTTTTTAGTTAAATTATGTTATTGGGCTTTCAATGGCATTGGTTCTGGGATTATTTTTTTAATGGCAAAATTAGCGAGGAGCATTGTGTGAATAGGATTCGTGCCTTACAGGACCTTTATTTTTTAACATGTGCTAACTTATAGTGAAATCTGATCCAGCTACAAATAAGACACGCTCATTTAAGCAACAGTCCTAATGGTAGCAGCGTCTCCTGCCATGATAAGACTCCTGCTTCTGGTCCAGAGATGAGGATAGACTAGTTGTTAATGGAGTTCATTCTGCAACATAGCCAGCAATAAAGGCAGTCTGCTGTTATTTGAGAGCTGAGAGTAATTTAATATTCTAGCGCTCAACTTAGTTTGTCTCCAACTCACCGAAATGTTCTGTGGAAAGCAGTGAGCAGTGCAGATGAATCCCTATTGGGAAGGACACGCATCGCTTGCTGTGCGCGCAGCCTTTCCAGAAACACTCCGACAGGAAGGAGAATGGAGTCCTGCTGGAAGCAGGAGCCATTGCCTGGCTTGGAAGATGTCCTAGATGTGGCCCTATGTTTCACAATCACGCAGCCAAAGAATTTGCAATGCAGTCTACACAGCACCAGGATTCTGCCTCAAAAGCGCTAGGTGCATTTAAAAAAAAAAAGGTTTTGTCATCGGAATCTGTTCTAGATGATTAGAAATGTAAACAACAGAGCCCCGACATAATACCATTAAGGTAGCCAACCCCAGAAACAGTGCATTGGAGAAATGCAGGCTCCATTTCGCTTAGTGGGTTGACTCTGAAACCTAAAGATGGCAAGTAAAATCAGTATGCTTTTTAACTTTACTTTCACGGTCTCAGAATGCCTCACGTGATTATTTTTTTTAGCTGACAAAAAAAATCTTTACTATTCCCTTCTCAGCCTCCCAATCTCCAGCAACCTCCCAGACAGCCCGTGTAGTCCAGTTAAGTCTTCTCTTTGCTCCTGTCTGCAAGAGTCACTCGATACATCAAATTCTACTTTCAAACAGAGATTATAACCGTAGCCTTGAATATAATTATGCATTTTCCTTTTACTGCATTAGAAAATTCTCAGTTTAAAAGGTAAATGAGGGGGCTCTAAATTTTCAGTTTGGTAAGCAGTGGGTTACTGGGCTCTGCGACTCTGCAGCGAAACGTGGGGTTAGGTTTGCAGGAAAACCAGAGCTCTGATCATAGCCTATTTTTGTGTTCCTTGCAGCCGGTTGAAAAGTGGCATTCTTTTCAAGATTCTTCCGACCTGTAGTTACTCATTTCCCTGTTATCTTGTTGTCAAAATGTGTTAGGTGGGAAATTACTGTTTAGTTACTTCCTCAGCTGTGTTCCAGATGCAGTATTTCTAAAACCTTCTAAAAATGTCACTTTTCCTGATTGCTAGTCAGATCAGCATTTAGTAAACCACCTGGGTGACTGCAGCTTGTGTATGAAGATCCCAAAAGGCCAACCCCAGCAGCACTCGGTTTTTCAGCGTGTCAGCTTCCCGTCCTTCCGATCCCGTTTTTGGCTTTGGAGGCATCTGCTCTGCATCCGGAGAAGGTTGGGTAGACAAAACCTGCCTTGTGGAATGCATCCAATAGGCAGTCCTCCTGACTTCAGCAACTTCTTTAAATTTTCTTTAAGCTCTCCAGGGCTATTTTGTTTGACCTTTATTTAGTTAGAGTATTCCTTCTAGGAAAGCAATTATTGCCAGCCCCTTGGGTGGTTGCTGTAAACCGGGTTTTGCTGTACTGGAGCAGTTGTGGTCACAAGCTCTGTAGTTAAGCATCAGCTCTAGTTTCTAACCCTTTCTTCTTCATAACCAGCAAGAAATGAATTTTGGTTTCAAAGTTTCCATAGCTTGTCTCAAGGTGTTAGTTTTGGCTTTTTTTTTTTAACTGTATTGAACTAGGGAGAAAAAGAACTTGATTTTTGTCCATCACTTTTAGTTAAATTATTGCATTGTTCCAATTACATTAGGACTGAAGGAGTGAGGAATGAAGACTTCCAAGAGCAAATCCTAATTTTACAGATCGGAGGCAGCCTTAAAAAACCTGCCTGTTTTGATGAGTCATGCAGAAATTTAAAAGAAAAATTAATTAGTTGTACTCATGAATCCTTACTCTGATAGCTTGATGAGTAAGTAGTGAGAAGCTTTCCATGAGTTTCTTGAGCGTTTCTGTTAAGTGCCCCCACAGAGATACTCGGTCTCACAAGACTGCAGTTTAATCTAGCTCAAGGACTTCACAAACTCCACAAATCAAAGACCTCTTTTTTTTTTTTTTCTTTTTAAATTTGTACTCTAGAAAGATTTAGCAGCATCAGTTAACGCTAGTGCAGTGTTAATGCTGAGCTATGAAGCATTTCAGTGTCAAGAAAATTTCCAATTTTCCCACAGAAAAAATATCTTGCACTTAATACATGTATCCTATATAGTTGTTTCTATTCCCTTCTTTTTTCACCTGATTAAATATATCCTTCTATTTATTGCAATGGCATAGCCTTAAAAATTCACAGGATGTTCAGCTTGATCAAATAACACAATGAAGACCGTTCCCTCTCGAGTGCAGAATTTCTTAACCTTCTGCATCAATCCTACATTTTGCTATTTCTGTAAATGAAGTAGAAAGTCCAAAGGCTCAGATTGAAAGAAGACTTTTTTTTTTTTTCTTTAGGAATTTCTCTTTAGATTCTCAGGTATTGATTTAAATGTGTAACGGCTATATTTAACTCTAAAAATTTCTGGAGTTTTGGAGATTTCCATGCAAGAAAAGCTGGTGTGAGGATGTGCACGTGTGTACACAAACTCGTCATAATCTGTCGCGGGGATAAGTTGGTTTAGGGTATACTTTTATTGAGACAGAAACTGTGACCTTACTAGTGTATGAGACTGAGAGACTTATATAGGAACAAGGTAAAACCACAGGTAGGAATTGCTGAATAATTACCTTTAGACCAACCTGAGCAAGAACCTTCCCAAGAGGGCAAGCTCATTTAATGGTTCCTAAAACTCAATCTTGTGGATGTCAATGGTCATGCTTGATTATTTGCAGCAGTGTTTTATGAAAAAGCAATAAAAATGCATTGGGAGTGTACAGAGGAAAAAGGGAACAATAAATGGCTTTAGTTTTTCACTTGAGTCCCTTCGGTGTGAACAGGTAGAGGCTACGTTTCATGCTGCTGTGCCTTAGCTATTTGAAATGTGCGTATGTGTGTGTATCTACCCAAAACACTGCTGTGCTCTGCTAGCTTATGATCGACAAGAGACCAGCAATGAGAGGAAAAAATTCTTATGTTTGTTTTAGAGAGAAAGCAATTACAGTTACGGTTAAAGGATTAACCTGTTTTCCAGCTACCTGTACGCTTATCTGCAAGGCCCTTTAGAGAGCCACACTCACAGGTACAGAGCTTGGCGAGAGGTAGAAAATGTCGTGTTGTACACTCTAGTTTATTCCTGACGTTAATTACACTCTTTCGCTTCTTTCCTTCCCTCTTCTGGGCTCACAGTAGCAAATGCTGCGAAAGTGACAACCCAAGAGCCCCAAGTATCTACGGACTTATTTAACCAGAAGCATCTCCATGCCTTCGGTACGAATGTAGGTTACACATACGTGATATTTTCAGGAACTTGGGGAGCAGGTAGTACTGCAGAGAGAATAGCTGGTTCTCACGTGATTTGAGGTGTTAAAGGTAGGCTGAGTGTTTTGGTGGATAAAATGCTGGCCTTTCGACCTTGGTTCCCATCCAGCTGGAGATCTGGAAATAAATGAGTTTACTGCTGACACTCCAATCCCAGCAGACGAAACTTCACACCAAAATGCCCCCACGTATAATTTGTCACATTTGGCATCTGCTACTAAGAAAAGAGCAAGAAGCGACCTGGCGCAGAGATGTAATCATCTTTCACCTTCCTGCTGGGGGTGGGAGTATAACGGTGACAATCCAGAAATGCTTTCAAGTCTGGGCCTCTGAGCCACCTCTAGACATTGCTGTCTTCTGCAAACTTGTTACTTGTAGGAAATCACCTGCCATTAGGTTTGTGCAAGGCTTTTGAAGTAGATTGGCTAGAAAGTCAGAAATGGATTTTTTTTTTTTTTTTTNTTTTTTTTTTTTTTTTAGGAATGCTGTAAAAGAAAGTTGTCCTTGTAGGAGTACATCTGAACATATACGATATTGTAGTTTCTCGGTCTCGTTGGAACAGCTCGGTAGCTGTGGTGCATTTATTACATGTAATTGCACTTTCTGGTGCATCTAAAACTTAAGTTTGTCTGAAAAAAAAAATACTGTTTGGCCACAAAGTAGAATGCAGCTACTATATAAAAATGTGTGTATTCTTTGAAAGCTTTAGTAAAAGAGAAGCTGGAGTACGTAAAAATTCTTTAATCCTAGAGATTTTATAGGCAGAAGTGATAAGCCAGAACTGCTTTGTGAAGCACACACAATATTTATTAAATACTGCCGTTTCAGCATCAACGGACGAGTTGCAGAATAGAAGTATCTGCCCAGAGGAGATGATAATTTCAAAGGCAGGGTGTGCTGGGGAAACCCAGAGGAGAGAGGAACTGAAGTTTGGTTTGCTGGGTTCTGCTAACTTCCCTCTTGTGGCCACCGAGCCATAGGACCATGGCATTTCCTTCTGCACAAGCATCCCACTGAGGAGAGAGTATTGCAAAATAGCAGGAGCTGTGGGGAATGCGGAAATTTAACCCTTCACAGAGAGGGAGGGAGTGAGGAGATATGAAGAGGGGCATAAAATCTGTTTGGACTGAGACGATCCACTGGGAGTACCAACCTCTGTTGCCCACAAAGTGGAGCTGAGCTCATCTTGGAGCCTGCGTGTCTGTGCAGCCTGGCTTTCTTCTGGGGACGTCTCGATGACGGGCTGCCGTCCTTCCGTGCCGTGGCTGCCCATCAGGCTGACCCCTGAAGGAGGAGGTGGGAGGAACACAGGTTTGATCTTAACACGTAGCTGGGGGCTTTGCCATCGCTGTCCTGAAGGGTTTAAGTAGAAAGCTGTACTTGCAGATTTTGCTGCTAATGGGAGATTGGGGAGTTTCTCGTTCTTCAGAAAGGATGTGATAAATCTTTGACTTCGGGTTGCTTTGCAAAAATATTTCACTCTCAAGAAATTGTCTGTTGAAGTAAGACCTCTGAAGGTGTGTAAAGCATGGGATGCTTTTCCTGTATATTGCCAGTCAAGAACTACTCCCATATTTCATTGACATAAAAGTATTTCCAAACAAATTAAACAACTTAAAGCTGTATCTGTTGAATTGGCCTCTTGAGCTTGCCCGGGTAAACCTCCAAGCTGGACACAAAGGAGGGGAAAGTTGCCTTATCCGTCTTTATTTGTGGATTTGCTGGACATTATTTCCTGAGCTTTAGTAGCATCTCTGCTGCTACTCTGTGTAGTGAGATCAAACAGATTCAGGAGACACTTCAAATAATAGATTTGAGAAGTGGGCGAGGATAATGGTCAGACTTGTAATTCAAGCTTTTATTGCACAGGTTCCAAAGAATTGCTTGACTTCTGGACACACTATTAGGTGGTTCACTCTTCCCTTGTTCAGGCCTGTGAGGAAAAAAAAACCAAAGAAAATACAGAAATACAGATAGTAATGTTATCACTCCCTTCAAAAGAGAGTGCTTTTGAAGGGATTGTCTCAGTGTTCTCGTTCTCAGGTCTTCGTTTAGATAAAGTGACTTCCCCTACCTCCATGGAAGTCAGTAAGGTTTATACTAGAGCCATGGCACTCTATAAATTAAATATTAGGAGCAGCGTTTGAAGTTTAAAGCCCTCCCTCCTCCTGCTAGCTCTGATTTTCTGCTGCTGTGCTTTTTTCTTTATGCCTGAGCACCTTGCTGACAAGTGCTAATAACAAAATGCCAAGAGAGGGTCCAGTCGGAGTTACCACACATTAAACATTCTGAACTTGTCCTTTTGCTCATAGATTGTGCATAATTAATAATTAAATGGTTTCAGTTGTAATGGGTTGACCTTCTTGAACTGTTCATTATTCACAACGCAAAGGCATCACTCAAAGTTTTTTCCTATTGCCCTTCCCCGGTCTCACTGTGTGTGCACAGTTCGGCTGGTTTTGAGGACTTGGAGGCTGATCTTATCTTCTCCTACAGCAGATCCCGCTTGCAGAAACGTTGCTTGGACGCTTAGGGAAATAGCCAGTCTTGGGAATAAGCTGCCTGGGGACGGTACACTGACCTTTACAACCATTTGTGTCTTTACTGCCATTTCAGCAGCATGCCCAAAACATAGGTCTTTGTGATACTGGTTAACGTACAGGGTGTTTAATGAAAATGAAAAAACCATCTCCTAGTTTAAAATGAGTGTACTTGTTCCTTACTCCTTTTAAGTCTTGGGTTTCTACTTTTTTTTTTTTTTGCCTCTATAGTATAATTTCAGTGTGCAGGTGGGCAAAAAAAAAAAAAGGCAAGCCATCGGAGTGCTGCTGGGCCATTCCCTATGGCTGCATCAAATGTGAACGTGTAGACTTGGTGTTAGATGCATGTAGGTTTGCTTTATTTCCTCATTTTTCCCATCCCTTTGAGTCTCAGCCAAAGTGCAGGGAACTTCAGGATACGAAATAGGATGTCTTTATTTTGTGTAGTTTGGGAACTTTCACTTTTGTACAACGTGGTGATTGCTCAAGTTACAGAGGCAGCAATAGCAGCACTTTCTCTTGTTAGAAACAGCTCTAACTACAAAATACTCCCACCTTTCTGCTACTCAAATGGTCTTGCATAGAACAATATCAGGAATTGAAATATTTCAGTCGTTGGTTTCCCTGGGTAGATATGATAGCTGGAGGGATGTTGTCTTTTTCTAAGGTAAAATGCAGCATTTGAGGCAGCTTTTCGGTGTTCACCTTTGGAAGCAGTTGAGGGTCCATACTTTCCTGGTTCAACTGAAACCAAAACCTGCCTCCTCCTCCCCTATCTTACCTACGCCGTAATGTGACAGTTGGCTCGTGTGCAGGAGTTGAGAGTAAAGGTTTTATCTGCACTGATCTGTTTGGCCTCAAACGCATTTCCTGGCAAAAGTGTTTTCTTGAGATTGATGCCCTCTCCCAGAAGGCTTGCAATTTGTCAGGGAAATAGCCAGTAAATTTGTGGGGTGCCCAGTCTAAAATCCTTGGGAAGACTGTATTAAAGCATCTAGTATTTATACGGAGATCCAGTTGGGGGTCGTCTTCACCCACACGCAGAGTCTCTTACTGAGCTCCTGCGGGCAAACCAGCCATGGCCGTGACCGCCAGATCTGTGGCAGAGTAGGCCTGGATGGGGGCAAAATACCTCACTGTACAGAAAAATGTGCCAAAAAGAAAAGTAGGGTTTAACATTACTTTCACCCAGGTGACATTTTCTTGCGTGATTATGCAGGCGCACCTTGTCTCCTGGCTGTGCTGCGTTCCTACCGATGTTGGAGCAACTTCTTCCCTTGCCGGCATGAACCCCGATGCTGGCTTGGCTGGGGATAGCCACAGTGAAACGCTGGTGGCTTCAGACCAGTTCATCGGCTTCTCCTCCCCTCTCATGAGGAAGTTTCACTCTACTGTGGGTCCATCATCTCTTCCTGACTGCAGAAATTATCACCTAGCAAATTAGCATGAAGTGCCCCATTCCTGTCCTGTTCCCCAGCACGGACTGATCCGACCCAGCAGCCCTGTTACAGGGGAGGTCGTAGGAAGCTCCTCACTTACGTTTTACTTCAGATAAATAGANCCC
This sequence comes from Rhinoptilus africanus, assembly GCA_013400135.1. Classification (NCBI taxonomy): domain Eukaryota; kingdom Metazoa; phylum Chordata; class Aves; order Charadriiformes; family Glareolidae; genus Rhinoptilus; species Rhinoptilus africanus. The sequence continues at coordinate 33,826 of VXBO01000767.1, read as the reverse complement.
ACCCTGCCAGTATTTGTAAGCATTGATTCTGTCCTTTTGCTGGGCAGAGCCAGTTCCCCGGGGAATGGGCTCCAATAGCTTTGCTTTGTGGTTTTCAAAATGATCTGTAATACACGGCCAGAGCGTTTCCTACTGCTCTGCTTTGGGTCTGTCCCAGCTGGGAAAGCGGCATTGGCCACTTGGGGAAGCCCAGGGGGGCTCCGCTGGACAAGAGAAAAAGATGGGGAGAGGCCAAACCTGCTGGGCTCCAGCCTGACATTTTGCCCTGCATTTTCTGTATTAACATGAATAATTTTCCTGTGCGGTTCTTTGAAGTGGAGAAAGTTTAATTGCACTGCTTGTTTCTTTATGTTCCTTCCGCTCTCCAGTGGAAACCTTCCTATATTGATGTCATTTATAAGTTTAGAAACAATAACCTCTCCCTCACCCGGTCTAAGTTCAAAGAGGATTTGGTCATGTTGTATCAAACACTCCTTGTGTTTAATAGAGGTCTTTGAAAATCGTAAAGCAATTTTGGCTTCTCCTTTTACTCTTCAGTTACTTTTGATTTAATTGTATTTTCCAGCAGTTTCCAATTGTTTGAATTGGAAACAAAGCCTTAATAAGAGTTCTAGTTAATTTTCTGTCTTGTAATTACCGATCTCATTTTTCTGATAATTGGCCACAGCAATTATATGTATATTTACTAATCACATAGGAGGCTCTGCAGTTGGGTCTATCTGCCACCATTGATAATGGCACACACATTGCAGAGGTGCTTTTATCATCTTCTTTTTTCCACTACATCAAAGCTATTTCCTCGCATTCTCAATAATGAATACATGCATGCATTTGACACAGTTGTGTGCTAGAGAAATTGTTTGGCTCCCACCAAATGCTGCACGCTCTGAGTTTCTTGCCTGCAGCGCTGGAAGGTTGTATGTAATGATATATTGCTCATCCAAATGGCCAAAGCACTCCAAAGCACAGTGAGATTAAAATAAGTCATTCCTTTGTTAATTTAAATAGGTGCATGTATCATACTTTGCGGGGTACTTTGTGTAGGGATGTCAGAGAGGAAAAAAGCCGCCGAAAGGTATTTTTAATAGCAAATGAGAATAGATGAGAATGGAGTCATTTGCAGCTGCCTGTTTTATGTGGCTCTCTTGTTCCAACTGTAGGTCTAATGAGATGACACTGTTAAAGTACTCTGCAGTGTAATTTCATTACATCCTGAGCTGTTACACTATAAACACAGTGGAGCTCTCTGTCATTCTTGGAAAAACTCCTAAATTCGTAAAGCCCTTCTTTGCAAATGGTGATGTTGTTTGTTCCCTGTTTGTTGTTTTACTGGTGGGTTTTTTTTCTTGTGCCCTTAATTTTTTTTCCTTTTCTTTCATAAATACTGGGTGGTTATTTTCTACCACTTGACTGGTAAATCCTGCCTTTTTTTCCCCTCTTAAAAATTCTTTCGCCTTTTAAATCTAGAACAGACAGCATATGAGGACAGCCTCTAAAATGAATAAGTGTAAATAAACATGAGTGTAAATAAATAGCAAATGCAGTGAAAGAAACAAAGGTCAACACAAGAATAATTTCACAGCTCTTTGTTAATTACAAGACCATTTGTGTGTTACTTAAATAATCATTAATTTCTCATTTACACTTTCCCTACCTTCCTTTTTACCCTGTGGCTATCATTGTCCTTTTTTCACCTCCCCTCAGTGTCTTTCCACATGTTTTTACCCATTGTGTAATACTCATTAGTTGAAATTCAGTGTTTTATAACACATTCGCAGAAGAATTTGTACCTTTCTCCTGCAAATTCTCTGTATGAAAAGGGGGCTTTGTCGCGTCTTTTTTTTTTTTCTTGTTGTTGTTGTTGTCGCTGTTATATTACCCTCTAAAAAAAAAAAAAGAAAGAAAAAATTATCTTCTCTCCTTCTGACTCTGCTTCTTGTTTCAATCCAATCCCAGGAATCGCCCGTCCTTCCAGCCGGGGAGTTCTCTGAGCCATTTGTACACTTCATCACTCAATGGTAAGCTCAGTTTGCAAACATGCCATGCCCTCAATGTAAATGATACATGCCATTAACTCTGCAGCTCGGCGAGACCTTATGGCTTTCCTTGCGTCCTTTCTGAGAGAAGAGGGACTTGGGGGCCTTGGGCAGATGGGGCAGCAAAGCTAAGCAAACTGTTTAAATTATGTAAACGTTATTTACACAAAGGGTCGTAAAAGTACTTACAAGGGTTTTTTTCCTGTTTTAATAAACCTGTCCTGAATGTGGGTGCAGGCTTGTGCTCTGAGACTCCTCCGAATTCATCTGGGGGGGGAAGAGGCCGCAAAGACTCGCGTGTATAATATCATTATTCAGGGCTTTTTAAAATATTACTTATAAAATTGCCTCAACATTTAGAAGGGCAAGCAGCCTTGATTAATTCATTGGTTTTTCAGTAAGTAATTTTTACAGAGAGTCGTATTTTAAAACACACCACTGGGTATATTTTCTTTCCTTAAAACTGAATAGTTCATTGAAAACCTTTTAAATTAAAGGAGAACAGGGGAGAGGAGGAATTTGTAGAATAAAGATGACAGTTCTTGAGTGACTAGAGAATAAAAATCTTGAGGGTAAGCTATCCTAAAGAAACAAAATGAAGGAAAAATCTTTTTTTTTTAACTGTTTCCCCCCCTCCAAAAAAAAAAATAAAGGCAGTCATTTATGTATGGCAGAAGAAACAAGCCTGAAATTTGTACAAAAATGATGCGTTTGACAGAGAAGCAAACATGCACTTCCAGGGCTGGCTGCTCAGCTGTGCTAAATCAGATGGAGCCATCTCCATGTGTTGGGATGGGATTCCTGCGTCGGGGATGGGTCCTCGGCCCAGACACGGCACGGGGAGCCCCCAGCCCCACACGGATCTGTGGGGCGGGCTCCGTGGCACTATCGGCGTCTGCTGGGTGCCGCGGCCACTGCCGCGAAAGTCACCGTATAAAATTGAATTTTGAATACATAACATAGGAGAAAGTACCTCTCGGGACTGACGTAGTACGTAACAATACAGACACAAAAAGCAGTCTGATTATCGGTTAATTAAAGTAACTAAATAATTAAAGTTTGTGTAACGTAGGCCTCTGTTTTCAGTAGTTTCAGTTTACAAAGAGCAATGCAGTTTGGAGGATGCTGCAGCGCAGCTAACTGACGCGTGTGGGGGCTGAGGCTTTTTTATCCCTGAAAAAATTGATGACAGACTGTTTTAAAAAAAAAAAAAAATTCTCATTGAGGCAGAGGGAGGGATAACCTGTGTTAAAATTTCCACAGATGTCAAACTGAAGCATAACTGATGGTGGCTAATAGCCTTGTTTTCCCTGGGGGACGCAGCTACTTTGGACTGTCAGATTAGAACTGCTCCCAACCTACTCGTCAGGCAGCCTGCATTACTTGCTAACGCCTGCGTTACTTGGGGTGCTTGTAGTTATTTGTAGGGAAGGTGAATTGTATCGTTAGTACCTCCGATTTACAGCACAGGTCATCCAGTATTTCAGATACGGTGTTACATTGGCCGTACTTTTCAGTGGGAGGCATTACTGTTTAAAAAAGGAAGTAACAAACCATATACTATTTAAGTAATCAATCCCTAATAAGTATTAGAGATGTCAAGTGAACGGCGTATCAGATTTTATGACTTTATGCCAATTACGCCATAAACACTGGCTGTTTGGATGTAATCCAATTAGTCAGTAGGCAGCTCCTGATGGTCACCTCTGTGCCATGTTATTGTGTTCCCTCATGCAGCTAAGCACAGCCTTCAATAGCTAATTGCACCTGTTGCACGGAAAACTAGGACTATTTGGATGAGAAACATGATCTTATAAACAGGTTAATGCTGTGTAATGAACTATCACCCTGCAGGGTAATGGAAATAAATGTGAAAAAATTAAGGTAGAAACCCCAGGGTATTGTGCGTTCTCCTGAAGCTGTTTGGAGTTAAATTTCCCACCTGTTTGTATAATACTTTGTGTCGAGCTATGTAATAATTCCCAAGCAAAATGAGAATCAACTTACTGTGCCTTCTGAGCTGACTGGTTTTCCATGATTTTATATTTACAACATTTTCATGGTTGCAAACAGTATAGACCAGTACATCCTTTAAGGGAGAGATGGGAGGGAAGGAAGAGATCCGTTAACGTTTTGGCCTCTGTTAGGAACCCTGTCTTCCATCAGCATGTGATGAACTTAAGAAATACATAGAACTTCTGTACTCTGTGTTAAAAGAGAGTATCTTCAATATTTAAGCAAGTAGAATAAATGAACTGTTGTTTATATATGAACATTTTGTTTTATGACACGTAGCATGAAAAAGCAACCAAAGGAAAGGCCGGCACCTGAAGATTTAATGGTAAGTGAAACTTCAGAGCCCCTCAGTATGTATTTGTCTGTGAATACTTCTCATTCATGTGTATAGAAGTGTATCCATTTTTTTCTGCATTTTTCAGAATCAAATCAAATCAAATCTAATCTGTTTCTGGCTTGTGCAGTACATTTACATATTTCCAGAGAGCGCAAAACCAAAGGTGGAATTATGATTCCGCTGAAGTTAATGGGTATTTTGCTGTTACCTTCATCGTGTCCAAAGCTTCGCCTGTGGTTTGGGAAGTCAATGCAGAACTTTAACAGCCAGTATCAAGTTTCAGTCACAACCCTTTTGATGCCCAATACACATTTTTTTCAGTTTGTATGTCCAGGGATTACGGCTTAATGTAGATCACTCTTTGGCATCATTTGCCAGTCTTAACCTTTCAAAATCTGAAGATTGAAAACAGAGGATGTAGTCAAAAAGAGAGTATTTTTAATGAAATGCAGGAGGTACTGTTTTCCCTTATATTCATGTAAAATGAAATTATATTGGGTACAGAAGATTGATGTGGCTTTGGTCTGTCCGTAGAAGGGCCCCAAGGGCTCTGGAATCAGAGCTCAGACATCACTGCTTTTGCTGGCAATTGTCATTTTTTCAGTAGGCAATAATAGGGTACCTGCTCTCAGGCTGGTACCTTGTGGCGTGCATTCAGTGCAGAGTGCAGTTTTGGCTGGTTTTAGGCAATAGAGAAATACTACATCAAACAATTATTACAAATATTTACAGTAATTTATATTGTAGAGGAGAGTTGTAGTCCTCTCTGACTCCCATCAAATGTCTTTGATTTTTAAATGTTTTATCACTTTTATTCATGTGCTATGTCCTGTAACTTGGAGGTTTATGTAAAATCATCATCATTTATTTTTTGCGCATTAAATATCTAGGAATAATTTTAGCAGATTTTAACAAGCTAAGGACACGTTTGCATCGTCTCAGATCTTGTTTACGTGCTGCGAACTGCAAGGAGAATAAACAAGTGTTTCTATTGCAGCTAGTCTCTAGTTAAAGGCTAGTCTCTGAAGATGCCCTGGGGCAGATATCTCACAATCCAGACTAGTCTCAATTTAGATTCTGGTTAGTAAAGTATTTTACTGTGAATCTAATTTTAAGGATATTAGCTTCAATAGATCTATGTTTGAAGTTAGGCACCTGCTTTAAATACCTTGGTAAAATGAGGCCTTGAAGTTTATCAGAGCCCCTCCGGATTCTGGTGGCGTGCATCTCGTACAAAAGGCTCACACTGCCTTATTTTGTCTTTTTTATTAACTTTTGATGGTTGGAAAATTCTTGCAGTTAGTCACATCTGAGAAAACTTGGAACAGGTTCTAGAGATGTAGACACATTTACCTTGTGCACTATTATGCTATGGCTGGATAGCTTAGCTATTAAAACAACGGAATAGGGTTTCATAAAACCTATATCTGTTTGTAAATGCATGTTTCAGTGATGCAATAGGCCTGCCACTTATAAATAAAACATCTGCAGATTGCACATACCCCCATAAGTATATATGTATGTTTGTAAGCAATAACACCACTCCAGGGTGTAGAGTCATAAAAATGAGGCCAAGGGGTGAGTGCCTGCAGTACCAGGGAAGTGCACAGATTTATCTTTACAACTACATGCCCTGGAGTGTGCTAGTCCCCTTTTAAGGAGGTATTTTGTAAAATAATTTAAAAATTATAGCAGATCAGGAAATAAAAAAAGAAAGCCTTCTTACTTTTTAAACAAAATCTTTTGTTCAATGCATTTTTTCCCCTCGTGTTACTTTCTATTCAATTATAAATGAACTTGCAACAAGAAGGACTAAAGCACGAGGCAGGCTGCTGCTGAAATGCAGACGTGACCCCGTCCTCGCCTGCCGCGTGGCTGACCCTCGCAGCCTGCCCTGAATTCCCTCCTCCAGCCTGGTGGGCTCAGAGCACCCTGTGCTTTTCTGCCACAGACTCGCTCTTAGCTCAGTCCTTGCTCGCCAGGCAAGCCCTTTACATTCCTGCACTTACCCAGTCCTGTCAAGGAGCACTTTATTTATAAAACTCATATGCATGCATACATTAGCATATATATGCCCACACACATAATACACACAACATATCTGTACATACATAGACATATGTGCATGTAAATTACCATACTTTTTTGGAAGACAGGGCCAAAAGATAAGCTGTTAAATATCCTCTGAATTCTGGAATTGCTCACCGCGCTTATCCTTTCTAATTTCACGGCATCCGTTTCTGAAACCTCTGGTGTAATTCTGGTGGGTGTCTCCGTGTTCTCTATCAGAGCGGGCAGAGGGATGCAGACACCATCAGTGAAATCCTGGACTTGTCAAGGTCAGCTTACCGGTGATTTAAAATGGGAGTGGGATTTCACCTTATTCATCGCGTTGGTTGGGTTTTATTTTTCACTTAGAAGAAAAGTACTAGCAAGGATGAAAGGTGTAACACATAATCATCATTAGCTTCAAACAAAACAGTGGAGTGCGGGCTTTCTCCCCTATGGACATTAAATGTACTGGCAGTCACTATTTGGTAACCAATTTAGTATAATTAAAGACTGAAAGCAAAATGAAGGGAGCAGAACATCCATCTTTTTCTACTCTTCTGATGATCGGTGAATTGTTCAATGCATTTTAAGAGTCAAATAACAATACCTGGAGTGCCAGATTGGCAACTCCACTCAAGTCAGGGGGTTACATCAGGGATGGATTTACCCTGTCGATCATGTTAGGAAGCCCTTTTTTATAAGTCGCTATCCACATTTTGACAGAAAATAGGGCCAAAGCCAAGGCTGTATGAAATTCCTGTATAAAGTCAGGCTTTCTAGTACCATAGATATTCTTGTGCAAGCGAACACCAAATTTCTGTAACAGCTGGCATAAACCAGGTTTTGCACTGTATTTGCACTCAGTCGCTGTGGCCTTTCTTCCATACAGCCATCCACAAAACAAGGTAAAACATCAGTTTCTCTGTGTCGTCGTCATCATAATCAGTGCTGAAATTGTGTCAAAGTATTTCAAATTAACAGACTTTTCCCACAGAAGTGAAAAAAAGCAATTTCCCCAAGCGATGGGAAAATTGTCCGTCCTGGGAAAGGAGCAGTCTTTATAATTTCACTGGTGGACGTCCTGAACTTTGTGCTTACAGTGTCTGCTCTTTCGTCTCCGGTTTGTTCCCTCTCAAGGAGGGGAAGGCATGCAGTCCGTTGAGTTGAAGGTACTCCTCTTTCAGCGCCAGGGAAGTCTGCACAACATCTTGGCATATCCCTCTGTCTCTCTTCTCTCCCCTCCCAACAAGAAAAGGAAAATCCTAACAAGTCTTCTGTATAAAGATTAATTTATTTTTTTTTTTCCTCCCATGAACTTCCTGTTTCATTGAAAATGTGGAGCTTGGCATGACAAGCCTGGCTCCCGGGGAAACGCAGACATAGGTGTATATTTAGCGATGGTGAGGTGGCGGTACGGGTAAGGTTTAAACTCCTGCTCGTGCCGCATCGATGGGCGGGCATCCGCGAGCTGGTTTGTCTCAGGAAGCTGTAGATCTGGCTGCATTTACGGTATTTTTCAGAAGCTTTCCATTCTAAGCTCTATTTAATGGAATCTATGCATAGTAAGTAATCAGGTCAGAGAGAAGCAACATCCCCTGTTTGAGATCAATCGCTGGCTAATACTTTATCTAGGCCACTTTATTATCTCATGCTGATTCCATTCCCATTCTCCTCCTCCTTTGTAGCATGCACTTCAGCTGTGGTAAAAGTACGTATCGCATACATATTAAAAACATATACCCATTCTATCTGTATGTAAATGTGTGAGACACAGCTGGATATTGCAGGAGTTTGATTTACTAATAGTTATTATCTGTTCTAGCTGTTCAGAGGCAAAGAGAGTTTCAGAAAACAAGCTAGCGCAGAAATTGCCTTTATGATATCACTATCCTGCTTTGGTAATTGTTTAAAATCTCTTCTTTAGCTGGAAGCTTGGCCTTTTATTTTGCAGATTGTATGCACTTTTCAGAAAGCCAGCAGAATTGTTGAGGTCTTTTGTCGAGTTTTTTTGTTAGTACAGCATTGAACTCTACCATGCTACATGTGGCTATTTAAACGAAAGCAATTTACTTAAAGAAATAGTATTTGAAATATCAAAAGTCAAGCGTGTAGCAGTATTTCCCATGGATGCATAGAAGTCCAGTCTTTAAGATGCTGCTTGGATTTCTCCGGAAAAGTATTGAGCAGGGAGAGGCAAAGCTTTTGGCCAAGGATATAGTCACCTTTTGCACAGATCTAATAATTTTTGTTCATCTACAAATTGTAGGCAGAACTTCTAGCTTTTCTCCTTTTTTTCAATTTAAATTATTGATGCTTTTTATGTTGGTGTTTTATTGGTTTAGAAGGTTGTATGATAAATTGTACATCATCTGTGTCAAAACCACTGATATGCTAGAAAACATGTTCTTCTTTGGTTTGGGGTTTTTTTATTTTGTTTTAATGCCTAGTGTAATTTTTGAAATTTCCCATTCCTACGCATTCCCCTCTCTCCATTCAGGAATGGCGTTTAGACAGGGCACACTGATCTCCTTGGCTACAATGGGCATTTTTTCACATAGATCATTTGTTTGTATATTTAAATGTGCTAAGATATGTGTCAAGATATTACAGACTCTCAAAAATGGATTCTGTCTGGCTGTTCCCCCATCTCCCACAAGTACAGGAAGTTACGGGCGTGAAGCTTTTAAGTAGCTGTATTTTAAGTAGCTATATTCCAGAGGATCTGGGCCCAGGTAGAGCTAAACTGGTTTGCAGCTTATTGTGTTAAACCATTGTTTGTAGCTTTTAGGAAATACTTCTATGGTTTAAACAAACAACTGGAGGATCAGCATCATCCTACCTGGATTTTCATATAAAGCCAATAAAATACCGTCACTGATGTTTGTCGATAAAAGAGATTTCCCCCAGCAGCTAATTTGGCTTTGCATTATAGCAGTGGCGTCATGGACTGAGTAGCTGAGATTGCTGTGCGGATTTGGGGTTTTTGATAGTGTTAATTTTTGAGAAAGACCAGAGGGCCATCTGCACTTTGCTTTTCACAAACACCTCCCGTAAATCTTTTGAAGACGGCTTTTACAGGTGAATGTTTTCTATCTGCACCTATCTAGATCTTTATGCATCATTGCTGCATCCCTGTGAGCCAAGGTTTTTTTTTCTCTTTGGCTACTTAGGAACATTGGTTGGGTTTTTTTTCCTGAGCCAGTGCAGGATCTCCTAACAGCGATGATTTGTCCAACGTAAAATTATCCGTGCTTGAACCTGTGATGGATAGCTTTGGTTGCAAACATTTAGACGCTCCTCTGTCACAATGATCCCGGTTGCTCTCCCCGTGACAAGCAGGAATTCTGACAGACGCCAAAACACGTGCCAGATGTGAAGGAAAGGATGCTCTGATTTCCCAAGGAAAAAAGCACAGAGACGAGTATGTTAGCTCTTGTAAATATGATAAATATTAGTCTGTATCTGCAATTTATCAATTCCATGTACAGTGAACAAGGAGTTCTGGATCAAATCCTGGATTCGTTGGAGGCAATGTCAAAATTTATACTGACTTAACTGATGCTGGGATTTCACACTAGGGCCCAGGATGTTCTTTCTTGGTCAGGGTAGCTCAGGAATTGGAGAAAAAAAAGAAATGTGATCTTTCATGTGGCTGCGTTGCTCAACTCATTCCCTGCTCAGATGAAATGTGGAAAGGTGGGTTATGGATCTTTCCCCCTGTCTCTTTCCTTCTCTCATTCAAAAAAATAATAAAAAAAAAAAAGCTATCTTTGGCCTGAGGGATATGATTTGCTCTTCTTTGTCACTTGAGAAATCAAAATGGAGAAATATATCAGTGTCACTAAATCCAGCAATTAGAGAAGACTGAGATTGTGACATGGTTAACTTATGAGCATTAGAGTTTAAGGTGTTCTGTTTATTCACTGTCTTCTGCTGTCCCATTCCTCATGCAACTGCTGACTTTTTCCAGAAAATGTGAACATCTGACTTTCTAACATGCCCTAAAGCTGCACAGTATACTAGCACTAGTGAAATGTGAAAAAAAAAATAACTTGAGTTGGCTTGAAGAAGTATTGAAAATCTAAGGAAATTGGACACAAACAAGTTGGCGACAGCTTAGAGTGATACAGTTAGTATTTTTGGTTACTCGAGTCTCTTGGGCTTTGCCATTTAATTTGAGCAAATGTTTCATTTGGCACTTCTGGTTGTTCTGGAGTTCTCCAGACACAGAGACAAATATTTACATCTCACTCATTTTGGTAGCAGAATTGCAAATCTTTCAATTATGGTACATTTGTCGCCTTGCTATTTTTATGTCAGCTGTCTTCCCTATGTATTTTTTTTAAATAAGCCCCAAATCATCTGTTAACAGTTCCAAAATAAGAGATGCATCTTTAATATCGTCCTTCCTGTTCATTCTGAATTTGTCAAGGAATTTGCTCTAACAGGCGGCTGTTGAAATCTACATACAATATTTACGTCTATGGTAAAACTGGAATTTTAAATTGCTTCAGACACACTGCGTGGATTAAAATTGCTGGCATTTGTGTAGTCCCGGCTACTTGTGGGTCTGTATCCTGATTAGCACCTCAAGACGTTCCTGCAGTATTAAATAAGAGTAATAATTGCCTATGAATAAGCAGAGTATAAAGCAGGCGATACAGATATGCCTTCTTAGTGACCTGTGTGCATTATGCCTCAAATCCCTTAATCAGATTTGTGCCGGTTGATTCTTGCATCCGCAGAAATTCAGCTGGAGGATCAGGGCCTAAAGTAGTAAAAAATCAATTAATACTACTTTCTAATTTGTGCGGTTGACAAAAACGCATATAAATAGGGGACATGTTTCTACTTAAGAGGGCTGCGCTGAAAGATTTTTAATTGGATTTTCATTGTGATTGACAGCATTTGATTATGACAGTAACTTTATTTGGCTGGACTGTTATAGCCCTCTTGTTCAGGGTTTTGTTTTGTGGGGGTTTTTGTTGTTTTTTTTTTTCCATCAAAGCTCTTTTTTTTATCCGCTGAATCCCCAGCGGAGCAGCAGTGCCTGTGAAAGAGCCTTTTCGCACCTTTGTTGCAGCCATCCCTGGTGAGGATTGGACCCAGCTGGTAGCAGATAAGAAAATGCGCCTTTCACAAAGAGGTTGCATCTCCCCTCTCCTCCCTTTCAATAATTTTAAGAGCCCCAGAAACCTGTTGAGGATTAGAAGTAGCTTTAGATGTGAAATGAGTGTTAAGTATTAGTAATCGGGAGATTAGGGCCCCGGGGACAATGGGAGATAAACAACTGCAATTAAGGCAAATCTGCCAGAGTAAACAAAATTTAGCAGAAACAGATGCCCTAACCATTTTGGGGGATTGATTGGAGGGCACCGAGGAATCGATTTTTGTCTTGTTTACACTTCCAAACCCCTGTGATAAACTGGGAGGCTAAATATTTCATACAGCCTGATTTTAGTTAATTTTTTTCCAGCTCCTCGCAGTAGGTCTGCTCTCTTCTAACAGTGACCGGCCCGAGTTTATTCAGCGTTCACAGGGAGCAGCTAATTGTCTATGAAGGGCCCCTGTGTTTAAATGGGCTTGACAGGAATTTAAATTTTGTTTCAATCAACCTCTGTGCTCACAGCCTGCTCCACTTTCTAATTTTTAAATTAAAGATGATGATTTTTTTTTTTGAGCTGCGGCCTCTCCTCCAGCGCCGGCTGCTCGCGCTCCCACCCACGGCAGCTGCCGCAGCACGGGAATGCGCAGGTTTATTAAGGCCGTAATAGCAAAGCACGACGAGCCGCAGCCGTGGAAAAGTTCATTGTCCCATAAATGTGCATCTGCCTGTTTGGATTTAATGGGAGATGCTGGGGTAAACGCTCGGCGGGTGTAAATCGGGATGGCTCTGCCGGCGTCCGCCTGCGCGGCTGGAGAGAGCCGGGGTTTCCACCGGGAAAGGCTCCCGGTAGGGAACGGTGGCATTAAAATACAAGTCTGAGAATGGAAATGGTTCTCGTGGCCTCGGTCGTTTGTTCAGTGACCTTGCGAGAGATTCAAAGGAATTTATTTTTTTTTCCCAAGCCAACTAGTGGTGATATATTTTGCCGCCTTCTCTGTGTTTTCAGCAGGGCTCCACGGTTATTCGGATGTCGTTCCATACCTGCGCTTTTTCTGCTCCTGACACAGGGTGATTTGACAATATGTTCATGCTTGATCATTTAATACTTGCTTTATTTAGTCTCTTTACGAAACCTGGCAAACGTGGGGATGTTATTTTGCTCTAGATGCAGGCGGTGTGTAGGCATGTAATGCGATATGATCGTATGGAGTACTTTTAAAAACAACTTGTTCATTTGCAGAAACTTCATCACGAAAATGCTAGCGAAGCGCAGGCTGTTTCATTCTCCCTTTTTGCTTCCAGCCAGATCATTTTCTGGGGTGTTTTGCTTCTGTTAACTGTTGTTATTTGTGTGTGTGTGTGTGCGCATGCATGTCTATGCACGCAGCATTTTCTACTGCAAGGTTTGGGTGAAAAACATTTAGGAGATTGTTTTAGTTTACGCCGGCTTACTGGTTTTTTTTTTTCTTTTCCTGTCAATAGAAACCAGTTTCTCAGAACTTTGAGAAAAAAACTGTTTTCTCTACCGTTCTTCTCCACTCCAGGGGAACGCTTAGTCCCTGTTTGAAGGAAATACTGTGTCAGGTTTTAATGTCTGACTAGCTCTGGTGTCAACAAAACCAATCCTGTGCTCGGGGTAAGGCATGAGCCAAAGACATTTCTGCATGTGCATCACCATTAACATTAGAGTTCAGGTCAGGTGTGAATCTCCTGCTCTTTCAGAGCTTCCCACTCTTTCATTCTCATCACAGACAGGTCTTGAAGCTCATGAATTGAATCGATTTTAAATGAAACCAAACCAGAAGATGTGCTCCAGGCACACACCTAATGAGCTCCAGCTACTAATGGGCGCTGTGTCCGCAGACCAGACCGGAGCTGGTCAAAAGTAAAACCTCTTCCATCCCTGAAACATTGCACCAACCGTTTCACTCTGCGGATCTGCTTCTGTTGTCGACAGCTTGCTAATGTTGACATACTCTATCAGCCTTGGGCCACTCTCCCTGTTCCTCTTCTACAGCTCTTCTTAACCTCGGCGGCACTTGCAAAAGCGTGCTCCAATTATACTTCGGTTGCCTTAGTTTTTTTTAAGAGTCATCACAAAAAAACCCAACAAACCTTTGCTGGGAGTTAGCTCGTTTTGGTAGCTAAGCACCAAGAGACATGCCAAGTACACTTACCAGTTTAACGGCAAATATCAAAAGCAAAACTGCTGGGGAAAGAATGATCTGCAGATGGGCAAATAGACTCCTCTGTGCCCCAGCCAGAACCGAAACTCTGTAGTAAATTCAAGACTTGTTGAGTTGTTATTTGACAGCAAAATATGCCACAGAAAACAGCGAGAATCAGACCCATCCATGTGTGCACCCACACACACCCTGGGGTCCTGCAATAGGAGGGGATTGGGTTGTTTGAGGTCAGGTCCATGCTACAGAATTCAGAGGAGCTGCACTGATTCCTCCTAATCTGACCTCAAAAAAAATTCCCTCTTGACCCTGAGCCTGATGATGCCAGGCCAACCTGGACACATCGGTCCAATGCACAAGGGGTCTCTGAGGACTGTTTTAGGGCCACCAGCACATGTTTGGCTGTGGCCAATGTCCAAAGCTTCAGAAGAAGGTTACAAAAAGGCTTTTAATCATAACAGAAGGATCTGTACTGCTGTTTAAAAATGGAAATTCAGGTGTGATGTGTGTACAGCTCCTCTTCAGGTTAAGGTTTTCAGGTTTAAGTTAAGCTGTCTTCCTCCTGGTCCATCCGTCCCGCTTGGGGACTGCCGTTATTTAAAGACAAATCCTGTAAACTGCAGAAGAATTTTGGTGCCTCAAAACTACTAAACTAAAATCACTTGCAATTAACTTTATAATTTAAAAAGTAAAAGTGCATTGGTAAATACAGATACAAAAATAATACAGAAAAAAAAAAACCCACGAAAAGGAATCCTTCTCAGAAAAAGGTATAAACAGAAATATAGCTCAAAGACTTCACCACTTAGTAGCATTATCCATTTGTCTTTGCTTGATACATTTTGTATCATCTTTTCATGATCTTAAATATCATTAGAGGGATAAAATTGTTAGTGTGCTAATCTAGATAGCCGTAGTTCTAACACTGACCTAGGCTAATCTGCCTTTGCAATTTCAAGAAGTATGTTTGACTCCTCTGAAAGTAACCTTAAATTGTAGTCTTGTAAGAATTCCAGAGCTGTATCCTTCACTCCTTCTTCTAATGAGGTTATGACCAAATGCTCATTATAATTGCTTTAGACTCCTTTTAATTTTCAAGCTTGTTAATCATAAGAAGAGTTATTTAAAATTGCATAAATTAATCTTAGATTAAAAGCCCATCAAAGCCTCGAAACAATTAAGAATAAGTAGGATTTCCCTGGGGCAGCAAGTTTTATTTTAATAGTGTAGTCAGGTGGATATCAGAACATTGAAGTATGGTAGTGATTAATGTATGCAAAATTTAAATGAGAGTTTTTAAATGGCAAATCTAAATCACATATTGACCTAACTGTAGGCTTTAACTGCATTGTCTGTCATATATTTAAACTGTTTAGTAATCAACATTTTAATTACAGTATATGTTAGGGAGGCCGTGCAACAAACAAAACTCACCCCTTCCCGCCGCTCTGCCTGGAAGTGTTTAGCAGGCGGGGGCTGTGCTGTTAACTCTGCAGAATAAGAGATGAGGAAAGAGAGCAGAAACTTCAAGGAGACTAATGATACTTGATTTTGCTTATGGATGTGTTCTTGTCCCTGCTTCATCTCCACCCACAAAACACCGCCGATCGATGCGGCTTTCTGGCCCTCTCCGCTACCTTCACCATTCTCTAGACAAATCGATCCTTTCTGCTCGCTGAGCTGGCAGAAGCTACAGGTGATGTCCTCATGGGGTGGGAAATTCTGTGGGAAACGCTACCTTCTGGGGGCTTTGGTCTGTCTGACTCTCGGAGTCCCTGTGCCCTCAGCCTGCCTGTGCCACCCGCAGCTTTGCAGGCTCCTGCGGGTCTATTGAAGCACTGTGTCTTTGGCCCCTGCTATGGGCGATTTCCCTCTGGCAGCCAGCTGAGAACAGGCTCTCGGGGATGCTGAATTCCTCACCAAGCACAGCGAGAGGCAGTCCTTGCCCTGAATAGTTGCTATTCTGAGGATAGGAACTGGGAGAGAGAACTGGGCCAGTAAACACTCAGTCCCAGCTCAAGCACAGCCCTGCAAGTACATAGGAGAAGCTGGTATTTTATGGCTAAACTTGCTGTGATTTGACATGTGCAGTCTCATCACTGCAGGTGCTGCATGGAAGAGACAAGGAGGCTTCATTTCTGGAGGAGAGTGTCTATCAAAGCAAGGGTTGACCTTGCTGGTGCTTTGGGACGCTGGGGACATGCTTTCTAGACACGCGTGCTAAGCCTCCCGGTCACTGCTCTTTCGAGCACTTCAGGCACTCGCCCTTTTCTTTAAAGGGTTACCTCCTGTGGTCAAAACGCATCCTGAAATTGAAAAGTAAAACAAGAGATGCAATGGCCAGATCACACTTACATAGTGTCTTGCAAGCTCTTTTCACCTGTGTGTATGTTCTGTGTCTCCGTGGATCAATGGTCTGAAGCCTTCAGATTTTTTTTTACCTGACTCAAGCCTTAGGAATGACCGATGGAGGGAAGCCTGCTGCACGGAGCAGCCCCCGCGGAGGACTCTGACACCTTCTGTGCCTGTGAATTAACAATGTTTTGGGAGTCGGCAGTAGGGTATTGGCCTGAGGATTCCTCGCTGCTATTCCTGGCTGTGGGAGCAGAAATCGGCCTTGTGGATAGCTAGCACAGATAATTAGAACAGCATTTAGTTTGGCTTGTCCTTGGAGGCAGGAGCTCTAGATGTAAAATCCTCCGCTACTGGAGGCAGTGATAGAGTGATGAAATTTTACATGCACTGAGGTCAGTAGAGGGGGGGACAGGGTCAGTCCGGGGTGGTTTTGGTTACTCCAGCACTTCATGTCTCCAGGTGTCCTGGGAAGATAGTACAGCTCCAGAGCTGAGGTTTGTATTTGTCATTTTGTGGGTCCAACCTCTGTTCCCACTAAACATGTGAATGGGCAAGAATTTCCCGTCTAGTACGTGCCCTCAGTTAATTACAAGAGCTGTCAGTAGCATAGACACATCGGTAGCAGTGGGAGAACTATCTGGGGTGATAACGGTGGTGGGCTGTGTTACAGCCAAGTTCTTATTTTCCAGAATTCCAGCGCTTGCGCTCCTTCAGCCAGCTAGGGATGAGTTGCCAGCCAGGCTTTTCTGATTTAACGTTTGCAGTGTGGCCATCCGATCATGCTTGCCTGTGAACAAAGAGAGCACCTCCAGTGGAGGGAGGCGCGAGACATCCCAGTGGATCCAGGAACACAAGAGGTGGTGTAATTTGGTCACGTTTTACACTGAGTTACTGCAGACACAGGCTGAAGTTCCGCCAAAGGGCTCTGGGGCGTGATGGTGTGGGGTGGAAATGGGTGCAGATGCCAACAGATGGGTCCCGGGTGTCCTGTGGGCAGCGGTGGGGCTGTGCGGAGCTGGCTCAGAGGGTGCTCTTCCGAGGTCTCAACTCCTACTGCCGGGAAACCCTGACCGCTGGCATCAGGGATTGGGGAATGGCAGGGAAGGGGAGCAGGTTTCCAGCTTTGTTTATTCTTAGAAGGTGCCCCCGTGCTCAGTGCCACGTTTTGTGCAGGAAAAGCTCTGTGTTGGTGCATCTGATGCACCACGGGGACGTTCAGTGCTGCAAAGCAGTGACGTGCCATTTCTAACATTGCCTAGTAATATCCCCTGCATCGTCTTCTCCTTCCCCCCTTTAAAAAATGGCATGAAAATTGCATGTTAAGCGGAGAGTGAGCTTCCCTTAAAGCAGGCTGTAGCCATCAGTAATATTTATTTTCTCTATTTGTTTTAAGCCTGTGAAGACTGTGGTTTCTTCCATACTGTCCTGATGGAGCCCTGACCAGCAAGCGTGCAATGCCCCTAGCCCTAATGTGCCATTAATGATAGGTTAATGTACAGTATAATGTTTTTTGGACTATGGGTTCATTACACTTCTGAGTGCAAGGTCCTTCTGCAGAGTGCCCAAGGTCCCATTGCATTATATCATGCAATAAAAATACCCTTTTCATATCACACGCTAATAAACTGTATTTGAAATGCTGTCTAAGGGCACTGCCATCGTCTTGATAGTCTGTGTCTGCAACAGTTGGGATCTTTTTATTATGGTTTTTGTTATGCTGAATTCAAATTTTTAAATGAAATGCATAATCTGTGCTTCTTTGTAATAAATGGAGCACAGTCCTCTAACTGCACGGTCTGGGAGGATTCCTGTAAAAGAGAACATTAAAAGGATGGCACTGTTGCAACCAACAGCAATGCTGCTGATTTCCTAACGTACCTTGTATAAACATGAGGTCTTTTATTGTCATTTCTAATTTTCTAGATGTTGTGGTTATGTTTGGTTGTCATGTAGTCGTCAACAGGAGACCTTGGTCCCGCTAATGGTGTCCCTCCTTCCTCCTCTGGGGTTTGCGTTAAGGTCTGTCTTTGCGGCTGGCCCCTGGCTGCAGGGATGATGGGCTCCCAGCGTCTCGACAGGCAGCTCCCAAGTGTTTGTGGCCGTGGCCATAGCCCGTGCGGGCTCTGCCGGTTCTCCTGCGCGCAGGATCAGAGCAGCAGTAGTGCTCCACCAGACCTTGTGAGCACTATGGCACGTGGCGTCTCGATGACATGGCCAGTGCTGGCCTTGGCCATGCAGGATTGACAGTCAGGGCTCGGCTCTTCTTGCCAGGGAGGAGAAAAGAGGAAGAAGGCAGTGCCCCAGGAACTCACTGCTGCTTTTGCAGCCACCAAAGCAGTAGAAGGTGCTTTGGGGGGACCTGGCCGGGATCCTGGCAGTAGGCACAGACGCTCATCTCCCCGTGCAATCTGCTACTCAGGCCACAGCCACCCCTTAGATCAAGGGTAGGTGGGATGGTGTTCCCAGGTTTCTTCCCCTTAACCTTCGCTCCTCCTGCAGTGATGCAGCTCTCCGTGCTGGCTCAGGTGTCCCTGGACACTTCCTACCAAGGCAATGCAGTGAGCAAGCACCGGTGCTGGCATGTCCTCCAGGAGAACTCGGAGCGGGTCGTTCAGCCCTCCCCAGTTAACCTCTCACTGCTCACCAGAGATAAGGAGATGATGATGTGGGTTAGATCTGTATGCACTGTCAAAAAAATAGCAGTATCATTGAGCACCATTTGGGGTTAAGGTTTGTATCCATGTCCTCCCTGTCGCCCTCATGTCCTCTGCCCCAGGAAACTCCACCCTGTCATTTTTTTCATATTTACAAGGAAGTTGGTGACTAACCAGTGTTTCCTGGTCAGTGCTTTGTCACCATCCTGGCTAAGGCCTGGAGCTGCCTATTTCATGGACCCTTTAAGCCAGTCTCACAACAAACACTCGCTTGTTTTGTGCCTGGAAAGTCCTCTGAAATCACAGAAGTGTTGCTTAAGGGGTGTTATTTATTGTCTGTGGTGTTTAGGAGCTTCAGCGTTGGTCTAAACCTCCTTGGTGCTATCCAAACACACGCATTTTATAGTCAGTGGCAGAGGACCCTATTTATGGGATAGACTCTTGCAAAGCTTTGATTTTCCCTAGACTTGTGTGTGAGAGGCAGTGTAAACCGTTATGTATTTATTAAATAGCTGAAAGGATTCAGGCAGCCCAGACTTGAGGCTGTGGGTGATGCACGGGTCTTGTATAAGGGCTGTGTCCCAGGGGGGACTTTCATCTCCTCGGGACAGTTCTCCCTCACTCCTACCAGCGATGCCGACGAGCAGACCTGGAGCAGAGCCGCTTGTGGGCACCTGGTGCTGGAAAAAGCCCGTGGATCTGCAGGCCTGCCAAGAAAGCGATGCAAAGTCTGTTACAATAAGCTCTGGGTGGGTTATTATCGGAAACGAAGATTCCTCAGGCCAGAGGAGAAGGCCATGAAAGCAAATTGATGAATTTTAAGGATAGGTAAAATTACGGAACTTTTACCCTTGATTAATGGCAATTTAATTGACTGGGCTAAATGATTGATGGTTTGTGAGCAATGAGTTCGAATTACCAAGGCTGTGTGTTCAGGGGGGCACTGCCCTTTTAATTTCATGTCAGATATTTAAATCATTTACATCACCCTCTGCGAGGCGCTCCCCTTAGAAAGAGTTAACCTGTCTGGTGGGACACTGCAACTTGAGAAATGTACCCTTTATCAAGAGAACGAGATCAGACAAGTTCATTTAAAAAGCCTGGTTTGTCATTGTTTATCTAATTTTCGGAGTTGACACACAAAATTAGGCTGGCTGACACTCACTCTGGGGCCGTCCCTGGCCCTGTCCTGCCTGACCTTTTCGGCTCCATGTTGCTGTACACTGGTCGGCGGCAATTTCCCATTGCCTGCAGACTTGGCCGTGTGTCCTGCCGAGCCACGGAAGGGGGTAAGGCAGGCATGGGCAGTGGTTTGGTGGTGCCTTCTCAGTGTGTTTTTTGCTGCTTGGGTCTGGATATACTGATCGCCATATATTTTTAAGGCTGAGTATTTAAGAAGTGTCGAAGAGGTGGTTACGGCTTTGTAATGAGCGCGTGTAGAAGTCTAAGCAAACATGAAGTGCGTGGGGATGGGATCAGCTCTGTCATGGGGATGTCCTGCGATACCTTTGGGCTCTTCTCGTGAGCATCTCTTCCCTTGTAGTCGTGCTTCCCTCCCTCATGATGCCTGTGAGTGTTGTGGTGAGCTCTCACGTGTTACTGAGGCTCAAACGTTGGCTGAAACATCACTGGTAGGACATGAACAGTCTCCATTACAGTGATTTTACTAAGGAGGGTTTAATATCAGTCTCTTATTTGCCAATTCAGAGTGGACGTCAGTGTTGGTGTAAAAAAGCCGTGCTCTCTGCTGACATTCGTGTGCAGTCGGAGCGGGAGAGCCGGGAACAGCTCAGCACCCCGACTGCCCGGGGGCACCTGAGAGCAGGGCTGGGCACACTTTGCTCCGGGCTGGAAGCCAGCGAGCTTCCCCACTCCAAAAAAAAAAGATGGATGGCTGCTGCAGAGAAGGTATGCACGCCACACCAAGCAGAGAGCGTCGTCTCGGTGAGAAACCAGCCGCTGCAACAGAAAATGCATTTCAAGCTTCCACAGGTTTAGCTTTCTCCAGTGTTACCTTGCAAAGCAAAATAAATCTATATGGGAATGTTTAAATGCAGCAGGTTGCTTGTGTTTGTTTTAGGACATATTGCTCACCGTTGAAGTCAGGGCTGGGATTTTGATGGTGACTGAGACACTCAGTGACCAGAATTTATTAATAGTGTCCAAGCTGTTGTGACTTGTTTGATTTTTTTTTTAATTCTTTCTTGAAGTGACGGTTTATCCCAGCCCTGCAGCTTGGGCATGCCCTAGACCTGGAGGGTGCAGCTGCCTTTCTCCTTTAGCAGTTTTGATTTTTACCCATGTTCCTTCTTTCCTTCCCTGTCCAATCCCCCTGCCCCTCCTCTCCACTCTCCCTTCCAAAGATATCTGCAGTTTAAGGCACAGGTTTCTGAGGTGTGCGTGGTTTGGAGTGCAGGTCTTAATGGTTGCAGTACTCTGCATGCCTGAAAAGGGGGGAATGGGGGGCCAGGTGCTGAATCGTGGCAAAATGCAGAGAAGCCGTCAGGGTGACCTTGTGAAGCAGCTGCTAAGAGCAGAGGAGACTGCTGCTGCTGCGAACGTGGTGGTTGGAAACTTTAGGTGAAATCTTCAGTGTTTTCCATGAGACGTTTCTGGATGCTAAGGCAACTACAAGTCCCACTTACGTAGTTTGTGCTGCATTTTCACTTCAAAAGTTGGTGTAAGCACGCCAAGGGCCAGTTTAGTGGACTCGTGCATTATCCACAATTCTGTACTGCTCTTTTATGTATTATTTTTTTTATTGCAGGCGTGACTGCAGCAGGCGAGATGCTGCTGAGTGAGGGGTGGTCTAGTGAGGTCAGGTATTAGAAGCAGCAAAGTGGTTTTGGTGTAGAGTTCAGCTCAGGCCATCCATGGACGTTGTACCTCCTTGGGCCACTTGTGACCTCCTGGCTTTCGGCACCCAACCTGAACGTGCCGTGGGCTGTCCACCGGGATGTGCAAAGACAGGTCCCACTGACACTGTAGTCTTGGCTTTGGTGGAAATCTCTGCTCTCCCATTCCCTATTTAAAAACAAACATAAAAACCCCAAAAAACAAACCAAAACAACAAAAAAGGAACCACCAGATTCTGAAAAACAGCTTCTAGTAAAAACATCCCTTCGGCCTGAGAAAAATCCTCACTGGAGCAGTATAGTCTAAAAACACAGGAAATCTAAAGAGTTTCTAAAGAAGAAGAAAAATTCTAAAGAGTTTCAAGTTAAACTTATTCCTGGGGAGAAAACTGAGGGTGTCAAACCCCAGGCTTCCATGGAATAACCTCACAAAACAAAGCAAATCGGGTGAACAGCATGGCTAGCTGACATTTCAGCCTTGCATAGCCTGCAGTTCCCCTTTGCCTGTTGTGAGTAGCTTAAATGCAAGGATATACTGGGTGTGAGATGTCTTCCTCTGCGGGGAGCCTCTCCATCGTAAAGGAGATTCATGGGAGAAGCGGACTGGCTTTAATAGCTGGTTCTTAATTGCCCCAATGCATCTGCTCTTCCTTGTCTGTGGGCTCTTGATTGTTTTTCCCTGTTTCTCACTATTGTCCTTGACTGTTGTTTTGTTTAAGAGGCGAAACAGCTACTTCTAGGCTATCTTGCTTATAGTAAGTATTTACATTATTCTTGCACCTTTTGCACCCAAAAATACTGAAGTGCTGGGCAAAACATGCCTGCACCGATTCTCCCAGCGCTCTCATGAGAGAACAGACTCATTTATTCCCTTTTTAACCGTGAGGCTGAGGGAGATTAAGCAGCTTTGTGAAGGTCATGTTGGAAAGTATGTGGTGGCCTGGGGAGAAACTCCAGGATCCTCCCTCTGGGCTCCCAATTGTGCCCTCTCCTGAGTTGTTTTCATAGGTAGGAACCAAGTAAAACCAGGAATATTTCAGATTTAATTTTAGTGAAAGGGTGAAACCCAAACATACATGGGACGTCCAGGGTAGGAGATTAAAAAGAAAGAGGGTGCCGTCTTTGGTGGTGTTCCTGATGTTAGATGTTCCAGACCAAAGCTAAAGATTTTTAGTAGCCAGGTGTTGGAAAGAAAAAGAGATTGTCCCATATGCTCAGTGCCGCAAGCATCTGTGTACTTAGATGCATAATTTTAAGATCATCCATCTCCGCTTGGTAGAACTGAACTGTCGGCCGCTGTCCTCAGAGCTCTGGGATGGACGCTGGTACCTCTGAATATGTTCTTCGTCCTTGGTGGACCATTTTCCAGGCAGTGACCGAGTGTGAGCACGCAGCATCTGCCTGGATGGGAAATTCAGAGCGCTCTGACAAATATAAAGTTGCTGTCTGCAGCTGAGAATGGCTGAAAGGAAGCAATTTACTTCAAAAAATTGAATATTGGGGGAAAACATCTATTCCTGTAGCAGTTACAAAGAGCAAACTCGGAAAGGTCGATTGCAATGGCTGCCCACGATTTCAAAGGCCTGGAGGTAAAATTAAGGGCTTGCAGCCTGAGCCTGGTGGGAAGCACTGGCAAACCTGAGAGGGGAAAGCCAGTTCTTTGAACCGACCTTGCTTTGAAAACACGAGAGTCGCGCTGCGGCCTCCAGTTTGCGGGAGTGGGGTGGTCTCGTATCTGCAGCCTGTGGCATCTCAGTGTTCTGCGGGACGGGCTCATCCACACGCGCGTGGCTTTCACACAAAAGGAGCTGTATGTAGAAAAACTCCTGGGCTTTCTCCAGACTGCAGCTGTGCCGACTCTGCTGTAGCTTCACCCTAGTTACTCCGTTGTCTTTTAGATTCTGTAGACTTTTGGCATGGGTTTTTTTTTTTCCCCCTGTTTCAAATGTGAGTTGTAGACTGAGCAGGCTGAAGCTTTCCGTGGGGGAAAAAGCAGGGCAGCCATCGGGTGAGAGCCTGCAGTGCGAAGGTAAGGTGTTCCCAGAGGCTGGGTGTTGTGTACACCCGCTAATTAAAGAAATCCAAGGAGTGACCGGGTCAGACCGGTAATGGAGAGGAAACCCAGGAACGCAGCTTCCCCTGCCCAGGCTGCAATATTGGGGGTTGCTGCGGTAGACATCGCAGGGCAGTGAACGAACGCTGGAGAGGGGGGTATGACCCATCCTGGTGGGGTATGACCCATCCTGGTGGGGTATGACCCATCCTGGTGCATCTTGCACACCCGGTCACCAACACCGTGCTCTGCCTGCCACGGAGTCCTTGCGCTGGCAGGTCCTAACAGACCTCTCTACCTCGTGGTTTTTGCTCCCGCAGTTACGCCAGCGGCTGTTGAAATTATTCACCTACTCACTGACGATCAGCAGCGGGGTTTGTTGGGAGGTGACTGGGATGTGGTTGTTGAAATTGAATTGTCTCCTCTCCACCGAGGCCCGGCCGTGCTGGCAGCGTGGTTCACGGTGTAAACCTGTGCGGTCTCTTCCACTCTGATGAATGGATGGGAAAGAGTTTCATTTAAGCAGTTCCAAAGTAAGGTTTGTTTCGCAGCTGAGAGGTGAAGCCACTAAGTGTCCTGACTGGTGTAGCTGTGTCTCCTACCGCCTCACAGCTCTTTGTTAGCCCACACTGCGATCTTAACCTCCTTTTTTCCCCACTTTTGGGGTCTTTCCCTCACCTTTTTAAAAACATCCTTTGCTCTTCATACACCTTTGCTCTTAATATACCTGTGGTCTCAAGTCTGTGGGCTGTATCACTTCAACTCTCACGAGTTTAATTGTGGGAATTAGTCCTTTGAGATGAATGGAAATGAGAACTGGCTCCCAACAACTGTTGATGTGTTCACCTTTACGTGTTTATTAGCGCTGTCTTGCCTCTTACTATGATGTTCCTCCATCTTCATGGTGAAGGAGCCACGTTTGCAGTTTTTCCCCACCAGGAGAGTGCAGCAGAAGTTGCGATGTGAGAGGAGATAAAGGCTAAGTAACGTGCCAGCTCGGTGGGCTGGCTGCAGGGACCTGTACCTGCCCATCTGGGGACCCTTCTGGCATGGAGATCGCTCTGTGGTGGTTTCCTTCTGCGAGCTTTAAACATAAGGTGACAGAGGTCATCAGTACCTCTATTAATCCAGGCAGCAGAGCGGCATCGTCTTTCCTGCCTGTGGAGCAGGACCCTTTTCAAGCTGAGATGTTGGACGGCAGAAGGTTGCTGAGATTGAGGAAAGGTTTGGGCCGGGCTCTGCTCCGTGGGGGCAGGCTCGGGTCGCCTTGGCTCTTGCGTTGCCCTTTCCAAAAGCCTGTGGAGGTGCAGGCAGCGTCCCGCAGCTGCCTGCATGGAGGGGGAATGCTGCTGTTCTGCCAGGGCCTGGGGTTGTGGCTGGCTGGGGCCGCGCTGCGGAGAAACTCAGGCCCAGGGCTGTTTGGCAGCTTTCAGAGCCCCTGAAGCCCGTGTGGCGAAATAAAACACTTGAGATGCTTGTAGCGCTTCATGGTACAGTGTGTGTGTCCTTCTCCTGGTGGTGGGCCTCTTGCTTAACTAATTCCACCAGAGCATTCCTTACGTCTTTCCTCTACAAACTTAATTGGGAAAGCAACCGAGCTGGTCCCAGTAAGATCTGAAGAAGAGCTCTCCACGTCTCAGTCTTCTCCCTAAAAAGTTCTAGCTGAGATTCCAGCCATCCCAAAGAGTTGAAGCAACAGCATCTCATGCTTCCTCCATTATTTTTGTAGATAATGGCATATTTTATTCCTGTGGCTCCTGTGTTTGCTGGCCCTGGCCCCACAGAGTGTTTTATTGCTCCGAGCTGATGCCGCCAGGATTTATTGTGCTCTATTTAGCCCGGTGCTGCTTCCTTGTTCCGCTTGGTGCCATCCTAACCCAGCCAGGCTTCCCGGGCCCCGCGTCCAACCCGTGCTCGCTCTCCGTGGGCCGATTGCCGTGGCTCACCGCGGCGGCTGGCGACGGTAACTCCCACACGTACGTCACCCTCCCCAAAGGCTCCCCGGCAGATCTGCTCTGACACCTTTCAGGCGTTGTTTTGCAAGAGCTATGAAGTTTAGTGTTGCAAAAACTGAGCTGCTTTTGAGTGATTTGGAGTAGAGGTTTTCATCATCTGTGATGGTTTCTCCTGGCGATTGCTTTCTTTCAGTCATTTATGTAATTGCGGTACTTGGTTTCCTGTGGATTTTTATACTTCATTTGAGATTCATCTGAAGATGGCATGTTCCCATCTCTAGGAATGTGGCCAGATTGAGACATGAGCTGCCTAAGCTGGCTGCTGAAATTGCAGCCCATATTTTTGTTTCATCCTGAGATGCTGTTCTGATTTTCCGAGGTGTCTAAAACACAGTCCTCCAGTGCCTGCAGTAGCCGTATAATTCATGACCGAGGGTATTTTATGGTTATCTCTCTTTCCATCATACTGAATTCCAGCAGTAGCTTCTCGTGAGGGCCTGTTTTAGTTATACTTAGGTGATATTTTCATTTCTGTATGGCATCTCACCTCCAAATGACAGGTAACTAGCATATGTGTGCGTGAGCAACTGCCTCTCCGTGTGGATGCGGTGAGTGCTGCGGAGCCTGGCGCCCGGTCCTGCTGCACCTCCAGGCACGGGGCTCAGCGACCAAGCAACAAAAGGAATTTAACACTCGCAGGGATATCGGTATTTTCCTAGGTAATTTGAAGAACTCTCCGTTTAAGGGATTCCTGTACACAGGGTGAGGCGTAAGGTTTCCACCCGTAAAAGTCACGGACACAAAAGTAAGAGAACGTGGAGCTCATGCGGCTGCGGGTTTCCACACGCCCAGCGGCACCGTTCGGTCTCTGCCCCACGAGTCAAGGGGTTGAGGCTGTGAACGCAGCCCGCCCTCCGCTTTCCTTTCCACGAAGGAGAGCGTTGGGTTAAGGCAGGCGACAGAGGTGCGCGAGGGGGCTCTTAAAGGGAGAAGCTTTCAAATTAACAGATCCCAGACCTTTACGGGCAGACTTAGTGGTTTTGTCAGAACATAGTTTTACCAAAGCATCATTGAGAAGTTGAGCGGCCTGGCAGGCCCTCCTAGGAAGGAGCTGGTTCAAAACACAATAAGCTAATCGAACCTTAAAAAAAATAAATCAGTGTTTCCAAGGAGCGCTAGGCCAAGGCCGCAGGAGAGAGTCCGGGTTCTCCCAGCCCTCCCTTCTCTGTATAAGCAATAGACGTGGCTAATATGGATCCAAGAGAAAGTTCACTGGTTTGGGTCACTGGTTTATTGCATTTTTATGACCGTAAACACAGGATGTTCCAATGTCTTTTTTCCAAAAAAACTTTTTAAAAAAAACAAACTTTTTCAGGTTTTCACTGCAAGGGTTGTGTTTGCCTTGGCTAACTCTGCCTGTCCCGCTTTCCAGGGCCACCCGTTCATCGTGCAGTACAACGATGGGAATGCAGAAGTCGTGTCCATGTGGGTGTGCAGGATGCTGGAGGAGCGGCGATCCACCCAAGGACCGCAGTGAGCGGGACTGGCCCCGCAGCAGCGCGCCAGACAGCGGCTCCTCCTGGACCAGCAGCGCCAGCCCCGCGCTTCGGGCTCTCGGGCTCTCTGGATCATATTTTACTAAAGAAGTATTTTCTTGAAGCATCAACAAAATCTTTCGGGATAGTTGGTGCTGCCTTTCCCTCACCACCACACTAAGGAATTTTCTTCCCACATTTCTTTTGTTGCTGAGCAATTTAATGGCCTCAGATTATCTTCAGTT
Organism: Rhinoptilus africanus; assembly: GCA_013400135.1. NCBI lineage: Eukaryota > Metazoa > Chordata > Aves > Charadriiformes > Glareolidae > Rhinoptilus > Rhinoptilus africanus. Next base: position 6,443 of record VXBO01000767.1, on the reverse strand, counting down.
AAACTGTACTCAGCCTTAAAGCAAGTATTTTATATCTATATTTTTTTGTTATTGAATGTATTGTATATTTCCTGGCTCCAGAGTATTTTTTAACTGTTAGTCTTTTGCTCATGTACAAATGACACGCTGAGTGTTCGGAGGATTTGGCAGGGAGTTGATGGCTCTTTGAGTGCAGACATCTGCAAAATGCTTGTTTTAAGTGTAAAACGAAAGCAAACGAACAAGAAGCGTCTGGACTTGCCCATCCTGCGAGGAGGTGAGGGATTGCCCTGCCAGAGGAAAAGCGTGGCAGGCAGATGAGCATCGCGCCATGGAATGGGGGGCAGAGCCTCTCTGCTCCCGGCGCCTGCTGCTGTGGCTGGGCTTTGCTGGGAGAACGGAATGGGAGAGACAGCACAAGGCGCTGGTGTGTGCGGAGCGTCCGCGCTCAGGCACTGTGGGCTCCTCCTGAAAAGCAGAGGGGTTTTTATTGAGGTCTCCTAAACCGGGAGTAGGGGTGCTGCTGGGTGAGCGCCACCCGGAGCCGCGCACGGCAGCCCAGAGCCGCGCACAGCCCCGACGGGCTGTTGGCCTCTGGCTGCCCAGGGAGAGCAACAAGAGTTTGCCGACAGCAGCGGTGCGGAGGGTGGGAGGTTCTGCCCGTGCCACGCGAGGAAGGTGAGGGCCATGGCAGAGGGTTTGTCCCACTAAAGGACGTCACAGGCTCGCCCAGCGTCCCACGAGCTCATGGGGGAGGAGACCCTGCGCTGGGGGCCCAGGCCATGCCGTGTCACTGGCCCTCATGGCCAGGGAATAGGCTGCAGGGTCTTACTTATTACGGCAGCAGTGTTGGTTTACTTGGAAGCATCTTGCCCCTCTCAGCTCTGCCGTGGTCACTGATGTTCGTACGCTGGGAGTCGCTGCGCGATGGGGGCAGCTGGGTCAAGCAAAGGCTCCCAGGTTTGCTGTTACCGTAAAGGAGAGAGGCGCGATGGCAGTGTCCCTGCTGTGCATCTGTCACTCCTGCGGTTTCTGTGGGTGTTTCCATGCCAGACCGACACAGAGTTACCCAGTCCCCGGGTAACTAGGGGATGCTTACTAGGAAGAAAACCAAACCATGGAAAAGAGGAGGACGGTGACAGGCAGAGTTGGGGTGTGTGACTTGGGTGGGGGAGGCGGTTGGGGCTTTTGGTTTTGCGTTAGAAATAAACTTTTGCTAAAAAAAAAAAAAAAAGCTCTGTTAGTTTATTGTATACTGGCAGCTTTAAAAAAATACCCCAATGCAGTGAAAAATTCTTCCTGAACCACTGCAAATCCTGAATGCTGCTCTGGAAGCAGCCTGGAAAAGACTTTTGTTTCCTTCCTTGGAGGGATCGTTTGTCTTCTTTTGAAGTATAGAGGTTGCAGGCGTGAACTTATAGACTAAAGTTTGTCTTAATTGCTCTGATGTCACAACCTCCCTGGCAGATAACAGTACAATGAATGAGTCAACGGCCCCCATCCCTTCAGGTCCTGTTTCTAAAGTGAGACAAATTTCTTCCCTGTGAGCCAACCAGACCACGGGCAGCTCTTCCATTTATTTATCTCTAACAGTTTGCATTAGCTTTCTCTGGATAAAAAGTCTCTCCCTTGGATTTAGTTAAAAAGTCAGTAAAACCAAGGCTTTTCCTCTCGCTTTTCCTGGCGGGGAGGTCGGCAGGGGAAGACGTCGCCCTGAAAACCTGCGCGGGATGCCAGCTGATGGAAATGTGAAAAATCTCCTGGCTGCCAGGCTGACAGTGTTGTAATTCACTGGCACGCGTTAACCTCGCTGTCTTCATCAGCGTAATCAATCCCGCAATCACGGGGGAGGTTTGGGGCCTCGCTCGTCTTTCCATCCCCAAGTCCTTGAATTTGGTGCAGCGGGAGGACGAGTGGTCGGGGGTCTGCTCGGTGGCGCTGCTTCTGCCCCGCTCCGTTCCCAGCGCCGGGTTAATGCCAGTTTTGGGGGGGATTAGGGCGGGATGGGGAAAACTTGGCTCCTCTGCGGCACGGCCAGCCTTGCTGCCACCCCGAGTGCCGAGCTCCTGAACCGCCACCTCCTGCCCTGGACGTGGTGTCTGAGGTCTGGACCCCACAGCCCAGTCTGCGTTGCTGCAGGGGGGCTACTGGGGGGTGTGTCCCGTCCCCCCCCCCGCAAGCCCAGCACCTCGCTCTTCCCACCAACCCCCATCCTAGCCCTGCTTTGCACACGCGTGTGCAAATCCCTGGTGCCCACAGAGCCCAGCTGAAGTCATCCAGCCCACTTCTCCCCACCATCAGCACCAAGTGTAAGCGGAAAGGGGGGGCAAGCAATAAAATTGGGCCGGGATCTGGGCAGATTTGGCTCTGCTGGGTGCCCCCACCCACCGCAAGCAGCTCCCCGGCTGGTTCGCACCCAGCCCCGACTCCTCTCCCTGCACAAGGGGGTGCCACCCCCATGTCTGTGCCATGCGGTGAGCCTGCCGTGGGGCACCCCAGTGCGATGCAGGGTCCCCCCCCCAATCCCATCCAAGGGGTGCAGCCCTGCGAGCGGCGTGGCAAAGCTGGGGGCGCAGTGCTGCGCTGGAGCGAGGGGGGTCCTGCAGACAGAGGTGACTTTGAGATCACCAAGACACGTGAAAGGCGCCGCGGCCAGCCCAGCCCCGGGCTCTGCCGCCAGCCTTGCGTGTAACTTCATCCCGGCCCCGAAACGCGCTCCGGGGGAAGGAAGAAGCAGGTAGACCTTCCCAGCCAGCAGGAAGGGCTGGAAGCGCGGGGTGCTGTGGAAGGGCTCAGCGGTGCTGCTCTCCGCGCCACACCGGGGCTGTCCGGGGACGTTCCTCCCTCTCTGCTCCTTCCTGCTGCAACTTTTTGGAGTTGGAATCAAGGCATTTCTTGGCTTGCAGAAAATGCGGCGATACGATACCCTGCAGCTGAGTCCTGCTCAGAAGACAGCGTGAGGGAGGGGGTCAAAACAAGCACATTAATTCGGCAGTGGATACTATAGATGGGCTGAGCGACCCCCCTCTCCATCTCCCCCAGTCCCACTCCTTATCCCACCAGCCCATTTAGGGACTCCACCTGCAGCCCCACACCAGTCTCACCGCCCCGTCTCCTCTCCCTGCAACCTCAGTCCTGGTGGCACCGATGGACCCCCTCTCCCAGGTGTGCATGCGGGAGCTCGCAGGCTCTGGGGAGAAACCGGGTATGTCCCATCCGCCAAAACTTCCAATATTTTCAATTTTTCTCTGCTTGTGATCCTTGCCAGGCGAAGCTTATCCTGCGAGAAGAGCCTGGGATAGTTTGCCTTTAAACACAGCAGAGAATTAGAAATTATTTGGTTTCTTGTATCCCGTGGACAAATAGATCCTGCTGTCAGCTTTCCAAAGGCAAAGTGTCCGTCTTTGTTTGACGAATAACAGCCTGAAAAGCTGTGTGTGTGTGTGTCTGTCTGTCGTCTGTCCGCACGCGTACTTCTGGCAAAGACACCAGACACGGGGAATTGCAGCGGGCTGTGGCTTCCAGGGCTGCGAGGGGTCCCCGACCGGGGCTTATGCCTGCGGAGCAGGGACGGCAGCAGCCAGCGATGGGATAATGTTAATAACTGAGCAATCACTAAGAGCAGGTCTTAGGGGCTGCGTTTGATCCCTTGGACATCAAAGAGCATAAGCAAACGGAAGGATTGACTCTGGGGGTGCGTGTTTTCCTGCCTGGCGGAGCTTTGTGATCCTGCAGGGAAAGTTTACCTGGAGGCATCAACGGAAAAGGGATGGACTGTAGGGACCCTCCACCTCTAGGATGCATGTGGGCGGTGTCTGAAGCAAAACCTGGGAATGTGGGTCTTTGCTGGAAAAAAAATAAAATCCCTAGTCCTGCAGGGAGCAAAATCCGCTGGGAGCCCATGGCAGAGACCGCTGTGTGGTGACGGAGGGGCTTTAGCTGTGGGTGGGGAGGGGGTGGCCATGGGGCCAGGGCAGCACATGGCTCACTCGGCTTTCGGGCTCCCACTGCACCGCCTCTGCCCAGCGCTGCCTCCAGGCAGGACAGCCCAGGGGGGGGGCCATCCGCATCCAGCCCCATGGAAGATGCATGTGGGATCCCCCCTCGGGGAGCCTGCAGCCTCAGCCGGTGAGGAAGATGAGGGAAGAGAGGACTGCAAGAGCCAAGATGCCCCAAGCCAGGGCTCCGCTCTGGGGGGGCCTCCCCAGGGCAGAGAGAGGAGCCCTTGGGGGCTGCTCCCCACAGCGCAGGGGGCCAGGGCATAGAGAAACACCCCCGGCTGCTTCGGGCAGTGAACAGGAGCAGCAAATCCTTTGTCTTTGCAAGGGTTTGAAGCAGGCGGCCCCCACGCTGCTCCCTGCGAAGGCTTCCAGAGCTGCTCAGACTCCTGGGGGCAAAGCATCTGTGTGCAGAACCTCTTCCTCCCGCTCCCGTTAAGACACGCCACCGGCAGAGAGAAACAAGAGACCCGACAGCATCCCAGCAGAGCCATCCTCGCTCAGCTGCCCGGAGTTGGTCCATTCAGGCCTCAGTGCACCCGCGGGGCTGAGATAAACGCATCACAGGTGCCCCCCCCAGCTCTGCGAGAGCTGCAGAACCAGCTGTGGCCCCTCAGCTTCTCCGGAGGGTGCTCAGGAGACCCTCCTCAGCTGTGTGAGGTTATTTGTGGGTGAATCCTGCCCCACGCAGCCCCGTCCCTGCCCCACCGCTGTCCTGCGGCTGCCCTCTGCCCTGCGGAGACCTGGGCAGGAGCCAGCCCAAGCCCCGGATGCTACAGCTTGGTGGCCAGGATGTCCCTGCGCTGGGAGCCAGGCCCCCGGGAGCAGAGGGGCTCTTTGGCAAGGAGAGGGAGCCAGGGCTCGTTGCATGATGGTGAGGCCCCCCGCTATCGTGGTTATTTTAGGATAATCTGTCTTCAGCCTTCCCTGGGGGACCCTTCAGGCTGAGCAGGCTCACAGGCATCGTGGGGCACAAACGTGGAGGGATGGGGGGACCGTCCCCTGAACTTACTGGCCTCATCCTGCTCCCCCAGCTCACCGGTATTGCACCAGCAGGCTGCCCAGCCTGTTCTGGAAAAGCCTACGAAGGGAAACAATTTTAAAAATCTCTACCTATATGAAAGTATTTTGGCCACATGGACTAAAAAGAAGAGAAGAAAAGCTCAGAGGTCTGTGCCTTTCCCTGTGGGAAGCTGCGGCGGGAGCGCTGCGGTGCGGCTGCCGAGGAGCCGCGCTGACCCGGGGCTGCTTCACCTTCGGTGCAGAGAACGGCCATAAACTACAAGTGTGCACTAAGGACAGGATTTATAGATTGAGCCTTACCGGCTCCTGGAGCGGCTGCTGCTTCGCCGGTACCCACTGCGGCTGCTCTGGCTGCCGAGTCCTGCAGCGAAAGTTCAAGGTTTATAAGAAGCTGGTCAGGCCGGGAGATGTTTAACGGCAAATGGATGTCTGGGGCTTTTACAGGCAGGAGAAGGAAAACTCTGCAGCCGAGACGGAGCTGCCAGCCAGGCCCCGCGCAGGTGAGTGTGGCTCCGTCCTGGGGGGCCGCGGTGCCCGGCCGTCCCCGGCATGGCAGGGCCTGGCAGGGCGAAGGCAGAGGTAATTGCTGCCCTTGGCACATCCCATTCCATCTCCGGGAAGGCGCTGGTTTAACCTAATCAATAAAGTCGTGTCTATCGATCCTGTACGTTGCGTTCCTCCGCAGCCACTCCAGCAGAGGGAAATTAGGCAGATTTAGAGCCAGCAGGGATGGCATGGGGAGGGCTTGGGTG
>VXBO01000766.1:256987-268181 GCA_013400135.1 Rhinoptilus africanus | reverse complement strand
GGCTTTTATGAGGCCTTGGAGAAGGTGTCTTGGCAGCTGTCATTCACGGAGTGCGGAGCGTAGCTCCCCCACCTCCATCCCCAGCTGGTAATAACCCCTAGAAAGCAGCTTTGAAACAACAACCAGCTTTCTAATAAAGCTGGCAAGCATTGCCAAGACAGAAAACGCAGGAGGACCGCATGCAATGATGGAGCACAGCCTGCAAACCAGCCCTTATAGCATCATAGAATGGTTTAGGTTGGAAGAAACCTTAAAGCTTATCCACTTCCAGCACCCTGCCCTGGGCAGGGACACCTCCCACCAGCCCAGGTTGCTCAAGACCTCACATGGCAATGTCTTATCCCAATTCCGTGCCTCCCTGTCCCCTTTGGCAGGACAGTGGCTGGTGCCCATGAGCCGAGCTGCAGCCTTTGCTCCGTGCCGGTGGCCTCCTGCTCTGCTGGTGGCACCTCGGAGGCCGGCAGTACCTGCGCAATGTAAGAGCGAGGCAGGTCGCCCAGTGTTGCACGGGTTACACCAACAGCGCGAGCTGTGGAGGCGTCGGTGCGCGAAGGTGCACGGGGTGTTTGTAAAAAAAAAGTCGAGAAACCCACAGTGTCCCCTCTGTGCCTGTGTGTGACTTCATTTAATAAAGTGATCTCTGCAATACTGGTCCTGTTCTTGTAATCTTCGTCATAGCCATGTGTTGTGATATCACTCCCAATAGCATCTTTTAAAGTTTTTATTTGGGGGAAGGTTTTTGTGCTGTTTCTGAGGATGTGTGGATCTTGTCTGGAACCTGTGATGCCCCGCTTGGTGCAACCCCAGCAGCTGGGCTGGCACCGGGGACCTCTCCTTCGCTGGGGGCTGGCTCTGAGACGGGCTTTGGGGTGTTGCTGGCCCTGGGGAGCGGTGGTGGCCCAAGGGCTCGGTGGTGCTGGTGCGGTGACGGAGTGATGACCATGTGGTGACAGTGGTGCCAGTGTGGTACTGCTGCAGTGCTGGAGCAATGCTGGTGCAGCACCAGTGCAGTGCCAGAGGGATGCCGGGGCAGTACCAGTGCGGTGCCAGAGGGATGCCGGAACGATGCTGGTGCAGCACCAGTGCAGTGCCAGAGGGATGCCAGAGTGATGCCGGGGCAGTACCAGTGTGGTGCCAGAGGGATGCCGGAGCGATGCCGGAGCAATGCCGGTGTGGTGCCAGAGCAGTGCTGGGCTCAGGACCAGCAGAGGGAGCACAAGAGTGCAAAAATCCCACCTGGGAGCTGGGGGGAAGGAGGGCTTCGGCTGCACTGGTGCGCACTGGTGCGCACTGGTCCAGTATGGGCCCTGCCGCTGCTCTGCCCTGTGGGTGAGACACCTGCCATGGGGCTCACCAGGGTCAGAGAGTGCCTACAGGGCCTACAGGGAAGGCATGGAGCGGCGCAGGCAGCCTCCATCCCTCGGGCTCTCCATCAGCATCCCCCTGAGCCACATCATCCAGCGGGAAACAGCGAGTTAACGAGTAAGGAGGGTCGGGTCGTGCTCGGGACACAGCCTGCCCGGGCACTCCGTACGCGAGGCACAGCCGGAGCTCTGCAGCGACGTTGCAGGCTCATCAGGTCACATTTCAATTCAGATGTTTCCTTCCCCCAAATCTGCGTCACTCGCCTCCGCACGCTGCCGGCGTGAGCAAAGATTCCCTGCCCCAACCTGCGCTGGGGCTGGGGGCACGGCCGCGGGTACCTGCTGTGCCCCAAGGAGCCAGGCTGCCCTCCCGGAGCCATGGGGCAGCTGTCAACACCTCCAAACCCGGCTTGCTTCTGGAGTTCCCTGTGAAAAAGCCACCGTGACAAAATCCAGGGGGTTATTTTTGATGGAAAACTATATCCGAATGAAAACAGAGCAGCCATCCAGCCATAGTCAAAGGGCTCAGTGATATCCCTGCTGTGGCTTGGAGCTGCCTGTCGTGCTGCAGCTCTTCTTCTCCCAGAGCCAAAGATACCGTGGGGCTCCGGTTTCACTGAACCATAGAATCACAGCACGGTTAGAGTTGGAAGGGACCTTAAAGGTCACCTAGATCCACCCCCCTGCCCTGGGCAGGGACACCTCCCACCAGCCCAGGCTGCTCCAAGCCCCGTCCAGCCTGGCCTTGAACCCCTCCAGGGATGGGGCAGCCACAGCTTCTCTGGGAAACCTGGGCCAGGGGCTCACCCCCCTCACAGCAAAGGATTTCTGCCTCACATCTCATCTCAATCTCCCCTCTTCCAGTTTAAAACCATTCCCCCTTGTCCCATGGCTCTCCTCCCTGCTCCAGAGTCCCTCCCCAGCTTTCCTGGAGCCCCTTGAGGGACTGGAAAGGGCTCTAAGGTCTCCCTGACCTGATTTACAGCAGGTTGTTCACCTGGGGGTGTCTGCTCTCATCTTTAGTGCCCACACCCTGCCTGGCTTCACCGAACCAGTCTCTGGCTGCATTTGCCATGCCATGCCCATGCCGACACCTCCTTCGGCGCCCTGTGCCGACAGGCTCTGCCCGGGCCAGCTGATCCAACCCGGCTACCGCAGGGCTCACAAAGCAAAAAGACAAATAATTTCCAGCAAGTCACTACTGTTGGTACAGTCCCGAGGGCTGTTTTTTCTTGCTCGTTCAAGAAGAGGTGAATTCCACCCGGGAGGCATTCACTCCTCGCCTGTGCTAATATTAAAAACGTGCTGGATGGTTTAATTTTAGGCCCGGTTATCTTCCTCACCGCAGAGTCTAACACAATTGCGTGGCGGTATGTCTGTGGAGGTCAGCTGGGAATAATAGAGGTGTTAGTCACTCCAGAAAAGGAATTAAATCGTGGCAGGGAGTTTGCATGGTTACCTCTGGTGCCGCCGCGGGGAGAACTTCTAGGTCTTGTCTGGCAAAGCTTCATCATTTATTTAGGAAAGCATAGCCAGCATTTTGTACATTTATGGCTGCCTTTCGCAGGGGGTGCCCTGTCCCCGTGCCCGTAGGTGAGTCCATGTCACGGCTGCTGTTGGGGACCGTCCCACCGGTGTCCAGGTGCCAAGGGAGGGTGATGGTCCCGCTGCGCAGGTGGGAAATGAGAGCATGGACACACATGGACACACAGAGCTCTGCCCGGAGGCTGGTGGTGGCCGAGCTCGAGTCTCCAGGGGCCTCAGCCCGAGCCTTAACTATGAAACCATCTCTCGCAGCCCTCCATGAGCCGAGGGATGGCTTCCAGAGCATCCCCCTCCCTGCTCGTGACCCTTCGCCAGCAGCTTTCCAGGGGGAGTCCCTCGGGAAAACCTGCTGCTCTCTCCAGCCTAGGTAACGGCACGGATGGTGCAAAAGCTTGAGCCCCAGCCCGATTTCCCGGAGCCCAGCGGAGCTCCGGTGGCACAGAGCCAGGCAGGGTCTGGCTGGTCCCGTCACCGAAGCCAAGCTCCAAACCCCGGGGGCTGGTCCCCAGGGCATGGGTGACACCATGCTGAGGCCCACGAAGTAAGAGTGACCGGAGGACCTTCTTGATTGATCCCAAGGATTTAAAACGCAGGCTGCAGAGCAAAGCGTGCATCCTCCCGAAGCTGCGACAGAGGAAAGGGACGGAGCGAACGGCGGAGGGAGGGAACGGTGGTTTCGGAATGGGGTGGGTCATGGTTGGGTCTGGCGTTGGAGATAACAAGGCTGAGAGGCGCAGGCTCTGCTGGGCTCCTCGGCAGCTCCTCGGTGGGCGAGGGGGCTCTGATGGGTGCATCTTCGGCCCACCCGGCCCCGCCACCCCGGGGCATCCAGACACACAAGAGCAATTGTGGCTTTCTGGCTGTTGGGCATCGAGTGGGGCCTGAATATTGTTGTGGATTTCAATAGAAAATGCTTTCAAATTGCAATGACCTTGATTACAGCTGGTTGTATAATTTGTTGTGAATAAGGTTCTGTGCAGAGTTTGTCATTTTTGTTTTCATTGCATAATAACTACTGATTACATTTTTCCAGTATTTATCCTGTGCTAATCTTGATATGAGCCTGAAATGCCAGCAGTGCGATGACAAGAGCCAGCATCCACGCCAACCGGGGTGTTATTTGCTTTCTGTAGGCCAGGAACGTCAGGCAACCCAGAAGTGCTTCCCTCTCGGAAACACACACCTCACTGATGTCCATTTGGTTATTTTTAATTTTATTAAGGGCTCTGCAAATGGAGAGATGTGTTTGTCAGGTCTGTGCACGCTGTGAACAAAAACTTCTTGCAAACACGTATTCCCGTGTAAACCAATTTATTTATTCCCACCATGGTCCTTTCCGTCGTTATGGGATTATGGTTTTAGTAATGAAAATGAGGATGAATAGTCCGTGGGATTTACTCTGACTATTTACAGAACCAGAACTTCTTGCCTCCTGTGCAATTTCAGGCAAAAAAGTGTCAATAGTTATTTACCAAAATAATAATAATAAAAATCAGTGCCTAGTGGTATAGATGTAATTTAGATTTAACACGCCTTTTTGTATGTGATATGGATCTAAGGACACACATGGAATTGCACTGATTAAACTACAGACGCAACATTTAAGGTGGGAAAAAACCTATCTGAGCACCAGTACGTCTTACTCTAAACTAGAATATGTCTAATTTAAATTGTTTGGGAGTGGGTTTTAAGTAAGCCGCAAAAAAACCCTCTGTTTTTAAACCACCACAATCACATCTGTACAGGAAGTTGCATCTGTGTATTTAAGGCGATGCAAATTTGCGTGCAGACAAACAAACCGTGCATGGCGTGTCCTTCTGAGGGGGGTCACGTTTCAAACGCCCAGCCCTTCGTGTTGACAGCAAACCAGGTGAGCACCAAGAGCGAAGGCTTGAAAAAATGGGAGATCGTCAAAATTTGTCCGTGGTGATCAATTAATCCAGGACAAAATAGTTGCACTAAGTTGTCAGCTGCGGTAAATCACCCCGTATTTGTTGGCTATTCTGCTTCCTCCATTGGGTCTCGCTGAATAGTAGCATTTGCAGGAACTTTAGAGGATTTACAGAACCTTAGATATGTATATAACATTTATAGCAACATTTTTTTAGGCGGAATGTGTTTTCTTTGAAGGATAACTATGAATTGCAGTCAATAACAGCAATGACTTCAAATCCTTGCTCTGATTGTCATCGTGGCAGGTTGGCTGACACGAAGATGAGCCTGTTGGTCTCCATATCCGCTCAGGCTGTTGTAAAGCACCAAGAGGGCTCTGGGACCTGCTGCAGCTCCAAACCCAGCAATGCAAAGGGATGGCTCCATGAATCGAGTAGGAGAGACATTGCTGGAGCACCTCCAATGGGGCACCTCCAACAGGGCATCTCTGACAAGGCATCTCCAATGGGGCACCTCCAGTGAGACACCTCCAATGGAGCACCTCCAAGGAGGCATCTCTGATGAGGCATCTCCAGTGGGGCACCTCCAGTGGGACATCTCCAGTGGGGCACCTCCAATGGGGCACCTTCAACAAGGCATCTCTGATGGGGCACCTCCAATGGTACACCTCCAACAGGGTATCTCCACTGGGACATATCCAATGGGGCATCTCCGGTGGGACATATCCAATGGGGCGCCTCCGATGGGGCATCTCCAGCGAGGCACCTCTAATGGGGCATCTCCAAAAGGGCATCTCCAAGGGGCTGCACGGGGAGATGGGCTTGTGCCTCCCTGTCACCGGGCAATGCAGAAGCAGAGCTGGAAGGTGAATTTGCGGCAGCAAAGCTCTAGAAGAAGGGCTTTTGCAATGCAGGGGTGGGAGATGAGACCCATCCGGCTTCTCCAGCCCAGACCCAGGGGAGTCCAGCCGGCTCAGCTGTAAATGTTATTGTATATTTATAAACAAGAGCAGGCTGGAGGAATGACATGGCTCTATTTACCCCAGTGGCATGTAAAAGTAAACACCCCAGATGAGTTGANCCCCCCCCCCCCCCCCGCCAAGCAAATAGAGGCCACTTGGCTGTGAAAGCCACGTCCTTCCCAAATAATGAGTGGGAGACTCTAATTTCGTGCTTGCACTCAGTGTCTCTTTAGGGGCTTGCAGGCTGCGAGCAGGGGAGTAGCTGAGCGTTATCAGCCATCTATCGAGAGGCTGTACGTCTCGCACAGCTCCCAGAGCTGGCAGAAAAGTCAGCACAGACTATTTTCCCACCCACACACTTTCACAAGGAGTCAACGGCGCCACTACTGCACAGGTCTCGTAAAGGGTCAAGGATTTATTTTTCTTGAGCAAGCAACAAACTTCTTTTTCCACCAGCAATAATATTTTGTGACGGCGAGGCACCATCCCCAGGAAACAGTAGTCTCTGATACAATGGGTGCCGAAACTGCAGGCGTGCCACTGGGCAAGTGCCCGACCTTGGGTGGCGCACAGAACCCCCCCCTTTGCATCCAAGATGGGTGCTGGAGAGGTAGGAACCGCCCGAACTGCTGCTTGTGAAATCTTAATCCACCCTCCTTCATGTTTCACTGCATGAGCCTCGTTAACGAGGGCTTTGCAGGCAGCTCCAGGGATGCGGCTTGGGGCGCAGGGAGAGCCAGAGCGATGGGGATGGTCCAACGCCAGGCACTGATGGGGCAGGAGGGGTCCCAGGGGGAGGCTGGCAGGTACCGGCAGAGAGCGAGGCTGTCCAGATGGGAAATTAGGCAGTCTACGCTTCTTTGCATCCACCTTGATCTTTACTTTCCCTTTGGCCAGTGGAAAGCCAGGGGTTCCTGTGTGGAGAACCCACACGGGTGAGGTTCAGGGCAGACTTCAGCCATAACCTCCAGTGCCGTAACTTGACATAAGCGACTGCAGCAGCAAACCCTGGTTAATCTGGAGTTCAGCTTTTTCAGCTCAGGAAGGAATTTCATGAAACCCCAAACCAGCCAAGTCAAATCAGGGCAAGTTCTAGATGCTCCTGGACAAACACCCATGAACACGGTGGCCTGACTCTGCTCAAATTAACTACCCTGAGATGAGCTTCTCTTTGCCTGCACACTCCCACTTTCTTAAACTTGTCCTTTCTTGATTTTCCTCCCTCCGCAGCATCCTCAGAGCCAAGCAGCACCGCAGCTCCCATAAGTTGCCCGGCCCTGGCTCCGTCCCGTGCAGCCCCCGTCCTGCGGTGGCCCCGAGGTGGCCTGGGCTGTGCTCCTTGGTGCCGGCGTTTCGCCTCTCCGTCCCCGCAGCCCCATCGCAGCCTCTCACTTATTCTGGGCTATATTGGCAGCTTGGCTTGATTCTTGCGAAGCTACCAAACCACATTTCATGAAGATGGATCACAGAAGCCATTGTTGTCCCGTGTTAAGCCATTTATTTTCTGGTTAATCCCCAGGGTCTCTCTGGAGGGAGAGGGGGAAAGCGGACAATAACGGGAGTGAAGGGACCCTACTCAGCACAGGCTTTCTCAGGGATGCGAACCCCCCCGGCTAACCACAGTGTGCTTCCACCCAGACACCGGGCTATTTTTAGCATATCATTTCAGCTGGGTTTCTGTTGCCTCCGCTCGGAGCCCAAATGTGCTCTCGAGAGCTGACCGAGCATTGCCATCACACATGGCCCTGGGCTGGCGGGTGGCACCTCCCTTCCCTGCACACCGGGTATCCCTAGGGATGGAAAATCAGGGCAGATGGCAGGCCAGATAGCCTACACAGGGCTCTTCAGGGCATCCTCTGGGCTGATAACTCCATTACAGCACCAGCATGGGCACCCCCTGCCCTCCTTTCTCCGCTCGGTGCTCCCAGCTCCCGAGCTGCAAGTCCCTTCTACTGGACCTGCCAGATGGGACAGATGTGGGGACTGAGCTCCTGCGTTTTGTGCCACGCGTGCAGGGATGCCGGAGGCCCGTGACCACCATGGAGCTGAGCCGTGGCTGCTCTCGGATGCATCTCCTCGTGCTGTCAGCTCACGTCACGCCTGCCTTGTGGCAGCTCTGCCCTTGCCAAGGGCAGATAGGAAAAAACAGGGGGTATAAAAAGCGATGCCCCATTGTTTTGCTCTGCATCATCATGCTCTTCCCCCGTGCACGGCAGTGCTCAGCAGAGCAGCCCCCACCCCAAAAGCAGCTCCACGCTCTCCTCCCAGCCAGCCCAGCCTCCCTCGCCTGGCTGCAGGAGCCAGACCCATCAGAGCCATCTCCTTGGAATAACATCGCTCCTCCTCACGGGGTCCCAGTGCGCGGGGAATGACATTATTGGGTTGATGACCCTGGGACAATCGTGTCCTCCAGGGTAAACAGAAGGAGATAGAGAATAAATACTCTATTATGATGGTTGTCAATGGAGACAGAGGTAATAACTGTCACGAACAGTCTCCTTTGGGTAAGAGGAGGGTTTTAGGGCAGAGCTGGGTCGCCCTCCCATGCCGGGTGCCACCAAGAGGCCTGGACACCACCGGTGAGCTCTGCCGCGGGTGCGAGCATGCCAGGCTGTCTGGGCACAGGGTGGTTCCTGTGCCTGGACTGGGAACATTTTAAACAGGAGACCGAAGAGTAGCAAATAATGAATACCACGCTCCCGTCTGAGCTTACTGGATGAATAGTCATTGGTGTTGAAATGTATGAGACGCTGCGAGTCTGGGCTCCGAGTGTTTTCACCAGCACCCAGCGGTTGTCCAAATGCAAACAATGACTCACGGGAACCGCAGCGAACGCAACGCGGGGAGGGGGAGTGCCCGCTTTGCTCGCTCTCCCCGGTCTGTCACCGAGCCAGGGGACAGACTCCTCAGGTCTCTCGGGGACGCCGTGGCCACTGCGTGGCCAGGCCTTGCAAAGGATGTTTTGTGCCCAGATATGTCCCCGCTTCCCGGTCCCCTCTCCCCGTGCCTGCCCTTTCTGCTGCAGGTGGGCTGCAAACCCCGGTGCGCTGGCTCCAAGGGGCTCCCGGCAGCACACGGCTGCCTGGTCCATGTCCAAGTGCCATGTCTAGGACTCCACCAGAGCTTTTTCCAGTAAGAAATAGCCTTTGGCCATGGCAAGACGGTTCGTACTGCCACCAAGAACCTTCAGAAAGGGTCCATAGCCAGCTGAGTGCTGGGCTGCCAGCTTTAACCGGAGAAGCGGGTTAGAAAACGCAGACAGATGGCAGGGGTTTAACAGCAGTGCTTTTTCATTACTGCTATCGTGACACAGCCATCGGGAGCATCTCTGCTGCTGTTGCTGTACCCGGAGCGCTGGGCTCCCCCCTGGCTCGGGGGCACACGCTGCCCTGGTTGGGCTCTGCGGGCAGCCCCTGCACCTCCCCTGCCGGGACGGGGACCAGTCTCTGTGTTCACAGCCGTACTGGGAGCAGTGGTGCGGGGGCTGCTGTGTTGAGAGAGGAAGGGAGGGCAGGGGGTCCAGGCTGCAGGGTAACAGCCTGTTGGAGAGAAACATCCCGCCAGGAGGGGGAAGGAGATGGGCCAGGCAGGGAGGGACGCAGGGAGGTGGTGGAGCTGGTGGGGATGGGGATGCTTTGAGCCAGGGCCCCACATCCATGAACCGATCACGGCAGCAAATCTGCTGTTCCCCACACCCCCGGCATCAGCCCTGACGACACAGGTTTATGGAAAGACTTTGCTGCTGGATTGTGTAGGGGCCACCCCGCTCCTTGAGGCGCAGAGGTGTCCAGGCTGGCATCTGAGCTTGGGGTGGGCAGCTAAAGGGTCCCGGGCCACGTGCAGCACCCACAGTGCCCGGTCCCACGCGCTGCGGGGGATGACGGTGCTGGCCGTCCTGCTGCCCTGCAAACGGGGGGGCTAGTGCCCCCGGAGCCGACCCCCCGCCCACCGTGCCCAGCTGGGTCTCCCCACATCCCTCGTCCCTTGGCATGGGCTTTGCCCAGGGACAAGTCTGCAGGGGGAAGATGTGCCACTTGTTCTCCAGACATCGCTGGTTCAGGAAAACGTCCCCTCGGTCACACCTGCAGTCAGCTGGAGGCTGATTGCAAATCCAAATCATTGCCATATAAAAGGAGGAGGGATGTATCGGTGAGAACATGAGAGAGGTTTCTTGCATGGGTGGAGAGAAAATACATCCCAGGACAGGTCTGGCTTCCTTCGGCAATTTAAATGGCTCTCTGGGCGTGAGACAAATGTGTCCCTTTACTGGAGAGTGCGTGGCACTGCACTCGCAGGGCTTCTCCCTCTCCAAAACCCAGCTGCTGCAGAAATGCAGGCAGGCAAAGCTGCCCGAGGTCAGGAGTCACCGGCATTTGGTTTTTAAATAGTTCGGTTATTTAAAATGCTGACGGTGTCTGTCCATTAGGCCACACGCTTTGCACAGCCCCCCCCTCCCAGCCCCCCTGAAGCAGAGCAGCAGGCTGCTGGCACAGGCGCCGCCGCCGTGGCACCGTGGCGTGAGGTGTCCGCCAAGGGACACCGCTCCCCACCCGCCACCGCGAGCAGCATCGTGGCGAAACCTCGGCCAGAGCCTCCCCGAGCGCTGGCTGCTGGGTAGGACCCTCGTGTCGCCGTTTTAGGTGGCCCCGAGGGATACTCGGCCGTGGGTTTTTCTTCCTTGTGTTTGCGCCGCTGGTTGGTGCCGGTCGCCGTTTCTCTAGGTGGCTGTGCTGGGTGATTTCAGCTTAGCCAGCAAAGTTTTTGTTCAAACATCAGCTGTACTAAATTTGCACGAAGCAATTCTCATGCCGTCCAGATGCCACTGCTTCTAAAAATAGCCCAGCCTAGTCCATTTTCCCAGCTTCTTGCCTTTTATCAGTAATACTTTTCATAGTCTTTGCAATATTTTAAGGAGTCGTTTGTCCATGTCAGACCAGCAATTACTGGGAACAATAGTCTTTCCCAGTTCCCCTCTATGTTCATGCCCTACACAAAAAAGACCATGAAGAAGCTCTTTTTTGCACTGGAAAACAGAAGTTTTAGTGCACTTTCAACAGGAGTTGTGCCAGGTTGGGTCGAGTCCAGGCTTTCCCTGCAGAACTCCCCAGCACACAGAAGCTGCTGTGGGTCCCTTCCTTGGTGCTGGTGCAGCACCTGGGGTGGGAGCAGGATGTCCCCAAGGGTCCCCAGCATGGCTAGTCTTCTTCCAATGCGTCCAGGAGATGGATAGGATGGGATAGGAAGGGGTGGGGTGGGATGAGATGAGATTGAGTGGGATGGGATAGAGCGGGTTAGGATGGGATGGATTGGGGTGGGATGGGATGGAGTGGGGTGGGATTAAGTGGGATGGTGTAGGATGGGATGGGATGGAATGGAGTGGGGTGGGATGGAGTGAGGTGGGGTGAGATAAGGTTGAGTGGGATGGTGTGGG